>JBBDGP010000329.1:2065000-2592500 GCA_037952835.1 Lithobates septentrionalis
GGGCAGAGCCACAAGTTTGCTGTTATAGTCCCCTCCCCAGCTGTACATATAGCCACTATTCAGCCAGCGGGAGCAGTACTTCCAGATATGAAAGAGCATTGTGGCTCCATGTAATAACACTGAACCAGTCACCAAGCACCAGAACTCATATGGGGAGAGTTCATAGCCATGTTTAAGCTATGACTTGGGTGACTTGACAGCTTTTACTGCCCCCAAAAGTGCAACAGACGTTGAAGTGAAAAGGACGTGGAACTGGCGAGGGGAGATTAAATTAAAACTAGAGGCTAAGCTATAAACCTACTTTTTAAAGGCATCCTATCATTGTCCTGCACGTATTTTAGCATAAATTGCAACGTAAAATCTTTTTTTTTTTTTTTGTTTCCCCCATGTATGACCATAATATGACCATCATATTATATCATTTGACATAATATGACCACAAAGCTCCAGCTTCTCTGTAAATGTGTGGCTTGTGAGAATGAACTCTCTCCCCCTCCAGCATTGTCTAGAGCGAGAACTCCAGCAGGTGACTTCACTGCTCTATGTAATGCCAGCCCTACACAGTTATGTGACTGCATAGAAAAACTTGGGGAGGAAAAAGGGTATTTATACTTAAATGTATGCGGATTAATGTGCAGGCAACTTTTTAAAGTAAAAGCAAAAATGTTACTCTAGCTCTACTGCTTGGTATAGAAGTCAATGAACTGGAGTCTGGTACTCTAGCCAGGGCATTCCTATGTAGCAAATAAAGTACTTTTATTAAAGTGCACGCTGAGTTGCCAGCCTTTCCTGATTAAAACTTTTTAAAGTAGGTTTATTGTTTAGTCTTTCCTTCTACTATACCGGCTTCCCAGACGGCCACTATATATATAAATCGCTGGGCAGGAGCTTCATCGCATCGAGAGGATGTACCCGTACGCCTACCTGCTCGCGCCTCCAGGGTGCAGCAGTGCAATCTTAACACAGTCCCTCTGACACAGCGGACCACAGATTGGGGTACAGGGTCACTGTCTTTGGTCCAGTATAATGTGATCAATTTGACCAATCACAATAGTAAACAATGGCTGCATGAGGCAGCCCAACAGTCTTAAAATCATCATATCAGATATATATATATATATATATATATATATATATATATATATATATATATATATACTGTTACCAGAGCAGGTGCGTTGTCAATATAGGGACCTTGTAGTGCTGTGGCGGTGGTTATGTACAACGGCTGGCTGCTCTGATATCACTGTATGTCAGTGCCACTAACCAGTGCCTGATCTTACACTGTCACCAGACCAGCGTTACTAACCACCACTACACCAGTCAGTGTCACCATAAGGACTTTAGGGCTGCAATTAACGATTATTTTCATAATCGATTAGTTCGCTGATTATTGTTTTGAGTAATCGGAACATTAATTTAGTTGATGTGTAAAGTTGAAAAAAAACACACAATTTCTAATTGAATAGCTATATGCAGTGGTAAAAACAAATGACCAGCTATATGGTTAGGGAACAAAATATCTAATCCACTCTGAAAATAACAGATTGAAGATATATGGGCTCTTCAAAGAAAAGTGCGGAAATCTTTTGAAGAACCCTTGTACTATTAGAGCTTGAATTAGGCACATATCATCAAACTCAAATTTAAAAGGACCTAAAACACTGTTTTCCAGACAGGACTGTAATATATTATTATGCATGACAGACTTCCTTGTCATAGGCATGTAGCTTGATACAAACTACCTGTGCCTGCTGTCACTTATGCTGGCTATGTGGTTTTTATTCAGAAAATATAATACATTTAAAATTAAATGTTAAAAGTAGGTGAAATTTTCAAACAATTGTCCATTCATCAAATGTAGAAAGAATTTTTGTATGAATATTCTTTCCAACAATCGATATGTGTATGGCCAGCATCAGACATTTAGTAGCAGATGCATGCTTTTTTTTATCACCTGTCATGATGGGATAAAAAAAAAGCCCTTTATTATAAAAAAAAAACTGCAGATAATCACTACTATAAGGGGTTAAATTATACAGTGAAACGGTAAAATATAAATCTTTTTAGATTAAAGTAGTACTAAAGGCTCTAGTGTATAGGCCTTTAGCGTCTCTGGGTTCAGATGCTGATTTTCTCTGCACAGAGCCCTAAAAGTAATGTAAACATTGGATTATTATTTTTTTTATAAACAAATTTGTCATACTTACCTACCTGCTCTGTGCACTGGTTTTGCACAGAGCAGCCCTGTTCCTTCTCTTTCGGGGTCCCCCGTCTGCATTACTGGCTCCTCCTGCTTTCAGTTTGCTCCTATCGCAAGCCGCAGAGTATAGTATAGAGTGCCCTTAAAGCAAAGTAGAAAAAATGTCTGCCTTTTAGAATCATTAACTTCCTTCTCCTGCCCAGGACTACATGTCCCATGACTGGGAACAGAGGGGTCCCAGACTTAGTGCAGTATTAATCATAAATTTGATAAAAAAAACAAGTAGTAACTCACAATTGAAATAGATGAGATCAGCATATGGTAGAAATCGCCAGTCCTAGAGGCTGTAGAATTGTCCTATTAGCCTTGGCAGCCTGGGGCACTGGCGGTGTGTTGCAAGGGTCCAGACAGAGCTTAGAACCAGGAAGCAAGGAGCAGCTGGTCATGGCCGTGACCAGCGTGAGCCGCAAGATGGCGCCGGAGCCGGACGTGAAGTCACAGGAACAGGAAATACGATTATTCACAAGTGCAAGGGGCGGTCTGATGAAGAAGCTGTAGCTTCAAAATGCATTACCGCCCCTTGCACTTTGGACCCTTGCAACACACCACCAGTGCCCCAGGCTGCCAGGGCTAATAGGACGTTTCTAGAGCCTCCAGGACTGGCGATTTCTACGCTGATCTCATCTATTTCAATTGTGATTTACTACTTGTTTAATAAAATGTATGATTAATACTGCACTAAGCCTGCCGTCCCACTGTTGCCATTTCTACTGCAGAGTCCACTGCTTCACCCTAATGCCCTGTACACACGATAGGATTTTCCGATGGAAAATGTGTTATAGGACCTTGTTGTCGGAAATTCCGACCGTGTGTAGGCTCCATCACACATTTTCCATAGGAATTTCCGACACAGAAAGTTTGAGATCTTGCTATAAAATTTCCCGACAACAAAATCCGTTGTCGGAAATTCTGATCGTGTGTACACAAATCCGACACAAAAAGTGCCACGCATGCTCAGAATAAATTAGGAAACGAAAGCTATTGGCTACTACCCCGTTTATAGTCCCGATGTACGTGTTTTACGTCACCACGTTCAGAACGATCGGATTTTCCGACAACTTTGTTTGACCGTGTGTATGCAAGACAAGTTCGAGCCAACATCCGTCGGAAAAAAATCCATGGATTTTGTTGTCGGAATGCCGATCAATGTCCGACCGTGTGTACAGGGCATTAGGGTGCTGCCTCCAGGTACTGATCATACAAGAAAACGGACTATACATGGACTATTTGTTTTTACATACGTTTTAACATATCTGTGTGCATGATCACACACATAATTCATGTTTACATATGGGTACATTCCAGTTGCCATAAAACGTTATGCGATCGACTCTATTTAGCGCAGCTGTTTACCATTGTTTCTACATGTGCCATGAGGCATTGCTCCTCGCACACATTCACAAGTTCTCAGGCACTTACTGACATGTATGAGCAGTGTACTGAACTGTATGTGTGCTGCACTGTCTATTCTGACATGTATGTACAGTGTACTGAGCTATATGTGTGTTGTACAGTGTATACTGACATGTATGAATGATATGCTGAGCTATATGTGTGCTGCACTGTATTTTCTGATATGTAAACAAATAATGCATTCTGTATGCAGGTCAACTAATTGGCTGACAACTATTTTGATCGATTATGCCAATTAGTTGTTTCAGCCCTAAAGGACTTGTTCACATGTGCAATGCTTTCTGAAGAACGATATATTGTATTAATTGACAGCTTTGTGTTTTAAAAAATATATATACATTTCATTACACATTTTCCAAAAACTTGTGGCAAAAAATAAATTTTTCAAGACACTCCTTGTGCCTTTCAGAAAATGCCTTGGAGTGTGTCTCCTGTCCTGGCACTTAAAGGACTCAAGAAATATGATGGGTAGTCAGAAAAATTAGGATCATTTATTCTCCTTGAAAGCCCAAAGGTAGATTTTGGGCTCCTCTATGCTTCAAGGCCATGAAAAAGGTCTCACTTGTGGTATCCCCATACTCGGGAGGCATAGCAGAATATGTTTTGGGGTGTAATTATAAGTATGGCTATGCTGTGTGTGAGAAATAACTTGTTATGAAGACCACTTTGTGAAAAAACAAATATTTTATTTCCAAAAAATGTGAACAAAAAATTACTACTTCAAAGAACTCACCATGCCTCTTACTAAATACCTTGGACTGTCTACTTTTCATAAAGGGTTCATTTGAGGGATATTTGTACTGTCCTGGAATTTTAGAACCTCAAGAAATGAGATGGGCAGTCAGTACATCAGGATTGATCAATTTTCAAACATATATACCATAGTTTGCAGACCCTACAACTTTCACGCATACTATGGGCCGGTTTACACCAGATGCGGCGGGACTACATTGGAGTGGCTATTCGAGCGCACTCCCACAACATTGACAAGGCAAAATGCCCTGTCTTCTATGTGCCTGATTGGTGTGTAAACACGACGAGATGAAAAAAAGTAATACATTCAGTACTTTTTTTCAGTGCAGCTTGAAGCAATCCACTGCTTCGTACTGCGTGGCCAGCAGTTGAATTCTGAGATGTGTGTGCCAAAAGAAGAAAGAAAACCCGATCCGCTGAGCACAGCAAGTCTTTACTGCTCATCACACATTACCCAATGAAATTTACCAAAGAAATGGATACATTTTTGCCTAAATTTATGAAGAAAGATTATTTATTTGCAAAATCTTATAAAAGAAACCAAGAAAGTTTTTTGTTTTTTTTTTGGGGTTGGGGGCGTGCCTCTTTGTATGTTTCAGTCTTTCTTTTTATATAGTAAAGTTTAAAAATCCAGTGGTCATAAAATACTACCAAAAAAAGCTTTCGTAAAAAGTGATACAAAATGTTCATTTGGGTACAGTGTTGCATGAATAAGTAATTGTCATTCAAATTGTGACCGCTCAAAACGGAAAAATGGCCTGGGCAGGAAGGAGGGTGAAACAATCCTCTCTTGAAGTGGTTAAAGTGAACCTTCATGGGCAAAACACATGTTCACTTTTAAATGTATGTTAACTAGGGGTGCACCGAATGGAAATTTTGGTGCCGAAACCGATACCGAAAATGAAGGATGCACTAGGCCGAAAACCAATTCCGAAAATGACAGTTTTTAAAAAAATATTTGTATTTTTATATATAATTTTATTCAACTTTTTAATTAATATCATCAATTTAAATTAATTTATTGTTGACCTTTCTTGCACTAAAGGTGCCAATAATGGAAAATGCAGGCTGCAGTCTCCCCCCCTCCCGCCGACATCCGGTGCTTCTCTGGGCCCGGAGAAAGAATCGGCCGGCACCGGATGACTACGATAGAGATTTCTGGTGACCAGATGGTCACCAGTCATTGGTATGACCGTCGGAGGCCCAGGCGCAATGTTATAACGTCACACCCGGCTTCCCGGGTGTCAATAAAGCCGCGATCGCGGCTGTCAGCATGAGATCGGTGAATTTTTTTTTTAGACCACTCTCATACTTTTCAGCCTGGAGGAGAGATGTGGGGTCTTATTGACCCCGCATTTCTCCATAAAGAGGACCTGTCACATAGATTCCTATTACAAGGGATGTTTACCATTCCTTGTAATTGGAATAAAAGTGATCAAAAAAATAAAAATGTAAGAAAAAGTATAAAAATAAAAAAAAATTAAGTAAAATAATAAAAATAATAATACATTTTTTTTTTTTTTAACGCCCCTGTCCCTGGTAGCACAGCAGCGAACGCACACGCAAGTCCCGCCCACATATGTAAACTCCGTTCGAACCACACATGTGAGGTATCGCCGCGTGCGTTAGAGCGTGTGCAACAATTCTAGCACTAGACCTCCTCTGTAACTCTAAACTGGTAACCTGTAAAAATTTTCAAACCGTCGCCTATGGAGATTTTTTAGTAACGAAGTTTGGCGCCATTCCATGAGTGTGCGCAATTTTCTTGTACAAATGATTTTATTGAACAGAAATATCAACATATCAGTACAGGTAAATAATGAAAGACTCATTATGTGAACATACTGAAACAGCTTATGACATTCACAAACATAATAGTGAACGACATTAGGAACTGTATCAGATCTCCAGACTACAATTGGCTTCTTGTGGTAACAACAATGAGCCTTTCTATAGCGAGACACTGGATTCTGCCACTGTTATAAAACTAAATGCCAAATTTTATATAATAATTGTGGTGAGGACTATTAGGGTCGGTTCACACTGGGGCAACACGACTTCAGCGCGACTTTGCACGGCGACTTCAACGCGACTTCGACGCGACTTCAGCGGGACTTTAGCAAATTACAAGGCGACTTGAAGTCGCCTCCATGACAGGCGACTTCGCCTGTGGCCAATCAGCTCTCTGGGAGGGAGGGGGGGAGGGAGGGGTTTTCCCTGCAAAGTCGCTTGACTTTACAGAGAGATCCGACTTGGAGGCGACTTCCATAGATTTCTATGGTACAGGTCGCCTACCAAGTCGGATCAAAGTAGTACAGGGAGTACGCTCTGAAGTCGGAGCGACTTCAGTAGCGTCTATTAAGACGCTAGCGTTCACTCCCATTCAAACTATTTCTGGGGCGACTTGGGGCGACTTGAGGGCGTACAAGTTGGATCCCAAGTCGCCCCAGTGTGAACCGAGCCTAAATAGAAATGATTATGTTTGAAATATAGCAAATTGTAATAATAAAAAAAAATAAATAAAAATATTTCCAAATTAGCTCACAATATGTGTCAATGGCCCACAAAACATATCTTGTGGGCTATAGAAACTGAATAAAGGGAAAGGAAAAAAGAGAAGATAAAAAGGGGGAGGACCAGATAGAGAATAAAACGGAAGAATAGGTTATAAGAAAAGAATATAGGTAGTTAGAAAAGGAGAAAGAAGGAAAAGGGGGAAATCCACGGGGTGGGGAGGATGGCGCTGTGCTAGAGAGAGAGTAAATTGGAATCAAACCAAGATGGATGGGAGTAAACTACCCACGGCTGCCAAACTCGGAGGAATTTATCGTGTATCGAATGCCACGGCCGTCAGTTTCTCATTAACCATAATATCATTTACCCGATTTTTGACAGCCTCGAAACTGAGAGCCGGGGTCTTCCAGGCCCTTGCTATGGTTAGTTTAGTTGCAGTAAAGATATGGGATGCCAAATGGCGTTCTGGCCTTAATAATTCAGCTATCAGTTTCCCCAATATAGCTTCAGAGTGTGCGCAATTTTCAAGCGTGACATGTTTGGTATCTATTTACTCGGCGTAACATGATCTTTCACATTATACAAAAAAATTGGTCTAACTTTACTGTTTTGTTATTTTTTAATTCATGAAACCTTTTTTACTTCCAAAAAAAAAGGTATTTGAAAAATTATTGCGCAAATACCGTGCGAAATAAAAAGTTGCAATGACCGCCATTTTATTCCCCATGGTGTCTGCTAAAAAAACATACATAATGTTTGGGGGTTCTGAGTAATTTTCTAGCAAAAAAATGATGATTTTTACATGTAGGAGAGAAGTGCCAGAATAGGCCCGGTATGGAAGTGGTTAAACACATTGCTAATAACATTAGCAAAATTTCCATTTGATGCAGCCTGCTTGTACCCAGTAGCCTCTCTAGTGCCCATCACATGCAGCCTGCCTGTGCCAAGTAGCCTCACCAGTGCCCGTCATATGCAGCCTATCAGTGCCCAGCAGCTTCACCAGTGCCCGTCATATGCAGCCTACCAGTGCCCAGCAGCCTCACCACTGCCCATCATATGTAGCCTGCCTGTGCTCAGAAGCCTCCCCAGTGCCAGTCATATGCAGCCTCACCAATGCCCATCAAATGCAGCCTACAAGTGCCCAGCAGCCTCACCAGTACCCGTCATATGCAGCCTGCCTGTGCCCAGCAACTTCACCAGTGTGCATCATAAGCAGCCTGCCTGTGCCTGAATCAGCGGCGATCTCCGTGTGTCACAGAGCTGTGAATTGAATTGCCCAGGGCACAGTAACAATGTCCCGCCTCCTGTGATCACATCACACTGATTCAATGTCCCTCCGTCTATCACAGGAGGCGGGACATTGCTACTACGGCCCAGACAATTCAGCTCCATGACGCATGGAGTTCGCTGCAAGGGGAGGAGGAGGGAGTGGAGGACTGGGGCGCGAGTGACACTCCCGCAATGGGCAGCACCCTAGGCGCACCCTGCCCCCTTTCAGTATCGGCTGTTTTTTGCTATCGACCGAATGAAAAAACACAGTTTTCGGCTGATAATTTTCGGCGTCCGAAATTTTCGATGCACCTCGAATGTTAACCCAAACATTGAATATACCTTTTGAAAGCATTTTGTTATATACACTGGGGAAAATAATAATTTGATCCCCTGCAGATTTTATAAGTTTGCCCACTTACAAAGAAATGAAGGGTCTATAATTTTTTTTTTTATTCATAGGTGTATTTTAAATGATAGAGACAGAATATCAATCAAAAATCCAGAAAAAACACATGATAAAAATGTTATATATTAAGTTGCAGTTCCGTGCATAAAATAAGTATTTGACCCCCCACCAACCAACAATAATTCTGGCTCCCACAGACTTGCTACAGTATGTGCTTATGTGGTACACAGATTAGTCCTGTCAATTTAAGAAAGTGCTCCTAACGACAGCTCGTTATGTGTATAAAAGACACCTGTCCACAGAATCTCTTCCTTCCATTCAAACCTCACCATCATGGGCAAGACCAAAGAGCTGTCAAAGGACGTGAGGGACAAGATTGTAGCCCTGCTCAAAGCTGGAATGGCTACAAGACCATCTGCAAGAAGCTTGATGAGGAGGAGACAACTGTTGGAGCGATTATTCGCAAATGTAAGAAATACAAAATAACCATCAATCGCCCTCAGCCTGGAGCATGCAATATTTCCCCTCATGGGGTAAGGATGATCACGAGAAAAGTGAGGGATCAGCCCAGAACTACATGGGAGGAGCTTGTGAATGATCTCAACGCAGTTGGGACCACCATGCCCAAACAAACCATTGATAACACAATACACCGCCATGGATTGAAATCTTGCAGCGCCAAGAGCCCTCTCCTCAAGAAGGCACATGTACAGGCTCATCTGAAGTTTTCCAATGAACATCTAAATGATTCAGAAGGATTGGCGAAAGTGCTGTGGTGAGATGGAACCAAAATTTAGCTCTTTGACATTACCTCAACTCGCTGTGTTTGGAGGAAGAAAAATGCTGACTACCCAAAGAACACCATCTCTACAGTTAAGAAAGGTGGTGGAAATCTTATGCTTTGGGGCTGTTTCTTTGCTAAAGGTACAGTCTGACTTTGTTGCATTGAGGGGCCAATGGACGTGACCATGTATTGTAAAATCTTGGATGAGAACCTTCTCCCCCCAGCCTGAACACTAAAGATGGGTCTTCCAGCAGAACAATGACCCAAAACATACCGCCAAGACAACAAAGGAGTGGCTTAAGAAGCAGCACATTAAGGTCATGGAGTGGCCTAGCCAGTCTCCAGACCCTAATCCTACAGAAAATATATGGAGGGAGCTGTAACTTCGAGTTGCCAAGAAACCTTAAGGTGATACTAAAGTCTCGTTCGTTATTTTCAACAAAAATATAAAATGTTATACTTACCTGCAGCCCAGATCCTCTTCTTCTCAGGTCCCTGGAGACCACCATGGGAGAACCTGGAAGCCTGAAATGAATGCCCAGTCTCGCTAGACTTCTAAGCTGTGCCGTGGACAGTGGAACTCTCGTACACGGCATACTGTTGATGTGGAGACAGCTTGTGAGAAACGCATATACCGGTGATGTAATCAAACATTGCGGGGCGAATTGCAAGAAGAAACAAATAAGGAGACTTTAACAGGCCGCAATCAATAACTTTATTAGGGATTGCAATGTGCTAAAGTTGGGATGGAGAGTTTACAACCACTTTTAACGATTTAGGGAAGATCTGTAAAGAAGAGTGGTCCAACATGCCTCCTGAGATGTTTGCAAACCTGGTAACCAACTACAACAAACATCTTACCTCTGTGCTTGCCAACAAGGGTTTCTCCACCAAGTACTAAGTCATGTTTTGCTTGGGGATCAAATGCTTCTCTTTCTGACTCTACATCTTGCATGATCTGCACTGTTTTCATGTAAAATGGTTACACAAGTGCTACAAGCATAGGTGTGCCAGGTGTACCTGGGCACACCCTAATTACCCCTGGGGCACTGACTCCCTCTGCTGATATTTCACCAAAGCCCCCCAAAAGCGCTCCAAAAAAAAAAAAAAAAAAAAAATTAAAGTAGATATGTAAAAAATCTAAAAACAAAATTGTAAAAAATAGTACACCGTCGACTACCCTACTGTTTTTTTTACATGTATTTAGAAGAGTGTATGTATACGTGTGTGTGTGTGTGTGTGTGTGTGTATGTATGTATGTGTGTGTGTGTATATATATATATATATATATGTGTATATATATATATATATATATATATATATATATATATATATATATATATATATATATATATATATATATATATATATACATGTGTGTGTGTGTATATATACATGTGTGTGTGTGTATATATTTATTACACACACACGTGTGTTCGAGCTTTGGGGTGCACACCCTAATGCAATAGGCTGCGCACACCTATGGCTACAAGTATAGAAAAGTATACAATTTTGCAATGAAAATGTGTGTTTATGATGTCTTGTCATTCACACATACTGCATAGGGGTTTGAATCTTTGCTCCTGCTTGTTTCGATTTTTCCTCTTCATGTTCTAGTTGAGCTGCCCTGAACGGAGAAAAGAAGTTCAGCTCCCATGATGCAGTAGGAACTCAGCTTATACACTCCTGTATATCACAGGAGCTCTATGTTGGCTGCTTTATCAATCAGCACAGTGTAATTTAAGGCTGGGTTCACACTATTGCGATCTGAATTTGGGTTCAGGAGATTAGGACTGGCTCGCACATCTCCAGAGTGGCTCCGGTGCGAATTGCACAGGATTCCTGTGCGTCTTTTGGTCTGTTTCACGTCCAAATTCAGCCATAAATTCGGGCTGAAATCGGAACTAAAACCGTGAATAAGAACGCACCGGACTCCTGCTGTGCGCCGCTCCATGCTGCGGTGTGAATCCAGCCAAAAGCGTATTTTTTTTTTACTGAAAAGCAGCTGCTTTCGTGAACCACTTGCTGACCATCCTATAGCAAATTTACTGCTACAAGGCGGCAGCTCTGCACCGGATCGTGTGTGTGTGTGTGTGTGTGTGTAATATATAGAAGAAATTTCACTTTGCTACAATGTAAAGTAGTGAGTGTACAGCTTGTATAACAGTGTAAATCTGCTGTCCCCTTAAATTAATTAAACACGCAGCCATTAATGTCTAAACCGCTGCCAACAAAAGCGAGTACACCCCTAACTGAAAATTTCCAAACATTGCGCTCCTCTACCTTCCGTTTGAGGATGCCCCACAGATGCTCAATAGGGTTTAGTTTTGGAGACATGCTTGGCCAGTCCATCACCTTTACCCTGAGCTTCTTTAACAAGGCAGTGGTCGACCTGGAGGTTTGTTTGGGGTCGTTATCATGTTTGAATACTGCCCTGCGGTCCAGTCTCTGAAGGTAGGGGATCATGCTCTGCTTCAGTATGTCACAATACATGTTGGCATTCATGGTTCCTTCAATGAACTGTAGCTCCCCAGTGCCGGCAGCACTCATGCAGCCCCAGACCATGACACTCCAACCACCATGCATGACTGTAGGCAAGACACACATGTCTTTGTAGTCCTCATCTGGTTGCCGCCACATGCTTGACACCATCTGAACAAAATACGTTTATCTTGGTCTCATCAGACCACAGGACATGGTTCCAGTAATCCAGGTCTTTAGTCTGCTTGTCTTTAGCAAATGGTTTGTGGGCTTTCTTGTGCATCATCTTTAGAAGAGGCTTCCTTCTGGGATGACATCCATACAGACCAATTTGATGCAGTGTGCGGCGTATGGTCTGAGCACTCACAGGTAAGCATGAGCTCCGGCGTGTTTGCACACTCCATGTGCTGAGCCCGCCAGGAAGTAGGCACGGCGCTGCGCTAATCACAGGCAGTGAGACATTTCCCGATCTCTGCAGCTGCACATCGGGAAAATGTCCCACTGCCTGTGATTAGCGCAGCGCCGTGCCGCCTTTCTGGTGGGCTCGGCACGTGGAGTGTGCAAACACGCCGGAGCTCATCCTTACTCACAGGCTGACCCCCCCCCCCCACCCCTTCAACCTCTGCAGCAATGCTGGCAGCACTCATACATCTGTTTCCCAAAGACAACCTCTGGATATGACTCTGAGCATGTGCACTAAACTTCTTTGGTCCACCATGGCGAGGCCTGTTGTGAGTGGAACCTGTCCTGTTAAACTGCTGTATGATATTGACCACCGTGCTGCAGCTCAGTTTCAGGGTCTTGGCAATCTTCTTATAGCCTAGGCCATCTTTATATAGAGCAACAATTCTTTTTTTTTTTTAGATCCTCAGAGCGTTCTTAGCCATGAAGTGTCATGTTGGATTTCCAGTGACCATTATGAGAGAGTGAGAGCAATAACACCAAATTTAAACACACCTGCTCCCCATTCACACCTGAGACCTTGTAACACGAGTCACATGACACCGGGGAGGGAAAATGGCTAATTGGGCCCAATTAGGACATTTTCACTTGGGGGTATACTTACTTTTGTTGCCAGCGGTTTAGACATTAATGGCTGTGTGTTGAGTTATTTTGAGGGGACAGCAAATTTACGCTGTTATACAAGCTGTACACTCACTACTTTACATTGTAGCAAAGTGTCATTTCTTCAGTGTTGTCACATGAAAAGATACAATAAAATATTTTACAAAAATATGAAGGGTGTACACACTTTTGTGAGATACTGTGTGTGTGTATATATAATATAATATGTGTGCTCATGCACTTATGCCTGCGGGGTGCACGCACGCGTCGTCGCCATTATTATTCACAGCGGTAGTCGATCTGCAGGCGCCGTGCACTCAATGTCCACCAGCACCTGCCGATTGTCGGGCAGAGACTTAGAACGGAGCTTTGCCTATATAAACAAGGCAGATCTCGACTGATGGGGGAAGGAATGGATTCTGTGTTCCTGCTACGCAGGAACACAAAATCCATCTCTTCCCCTAGTAAAAGCAGCACAGAGTGTACACAAAAACACTGGCTAGGCACACAGTTATCCCTTTGATCGCCCTAGATGTTTAACCCCTTCCTAGCCAGTGTCATTAGTACAGTGGCAGTGCATATTTTTAGCACTGATCACTGTATTCTTGTCACTGGTTCCCACAAAGTGTCAGTGTCCGTTTGTGCGCCACAATATCGCAGTCCTGCTATAAGTCGCTGATCGTCGTCATTACTAGTGTAAAATTTAAAAATGTAAAAATTTCATAAATATATACCATAGTTTGTACACGCTATAACATTCACCTAAACTCATCAATATACGCTTATTTGTATTTTTTTTTACCAAAAGCATTGTAGCAGAATACATATTGCCCTAAATTTATGAAGAAATTTGAAATTTTTTTTCCTTTGTTTTTTTTTTTAATTGGATATGTTTTATAGCAAAAAATAAAAAATATATATCTTTTTTTCGTTTGTAGTTCAAAAAATAAAAAAACACTGTGGTGATCAAATACCATTGAAAGAAAGCTCTTTGTGGGGAAAAAAATGACACAAATTTTATTTGGATACAGCGTTTGTTAACTACCGTACTTCCTGCCTGCCCACCATCAAATGACGGCGGAGCAATGCGGCTTCATTCTGGGACGACTTCATATGATCCTGGAACACGGCGCGACTCCGATCTCGGCAAAGAGCCGCAGCTCTTTACCCATGTGATCGACTGTGTCCAGTCACAGCTGATCACATGTAAACAAGGAAGTCCCGTTTATCGGCTTTTCCTCTCTCACACTGATGGTGTGAAAGGTAAGGAGAGCTGATAAGTGACATCTCCTCACAGGAAAAATGTGTAAAGGTAATCGGGGCACTGATGATCAGTGCCCTGATTACAGTAATGCCACTCTGTGCCACCCATCAGTGCAGGAGAAAAATTACTTATTTTAAAAATTTCCTGACAGAACTAAAACTTTTTTTCCTCAAAATTTTTGGTATTTTTTTATTGGCAAAAAAAACAGCGGTGATTAAATACCACCAAAAGAAAGCTCTATTTGTGTGATGAAAATTATAAAAAATGAATTTGGGTACAGTGTTGCATGACCACATAATTGTCATTCAAAATTTGACAGTACTGAAAGCTGAAAATTGGTCTGGGCAGGAAGGGGGTTAAAGTGCCCAGTATTAAAGTGGTTAAAGTAATGCATTGCAAAAAGTGGCCTGGTCATGAAAGGGGGTAAATCTTCTGGAGGTCAAGTGGTTAAGGTAAACTTTGTTTCTATTAGTTGCATCTATCGATTTTAAAACTGCATTCTGCTTTGAAACCAGGCTTTATTTCTTCTATGTTTGTGGCTGTGCCTGCCACTAAACTGTTAGCACAACATATAAAGCAGTTTGTAATACCCTGATTCCTGCTACATATGGTATGTGATTCCTAATGATATCCTTTCTTTTGCATTTGTCTTGTAGGAGTGGCTGTATACACTGGAATGGAGGCAAAAATGGCATTAAATTATAAGAGTAAATCACAGAAGCGTTCTGCTGTGGAGAAGTAATGTATCTTCATTTTAAATTCTAAAAATACCAACTCTCTGAAAGTATATCTTTGCATAGTGATTGGTGTGACTTCCGTATCCCCACCTGACCCTGCTGAGGCCTGGCAAGTGGATAGTGAATTGTGTTACCGGTTTTGTGCAAGTTCAAAAACATACCAGTTAATCCTGCCTAAATCCAGAATGCTTATATTTGTTTATGTCAAACAATGTCATCAGCTTTCCCGTTTCTTTTCTAAAGACTACAGAATACCTTTGCTGTATGTGTGGAAAGGATGAGAGGGGAGGGGGGCCCTGTAATCTTGTTCTTCGGGGCAAGGCAGCTCCTCCATAGAATACAGTACATTGTTTGGGCTTTGTTACCCTAGGACAGAGGCATGTTAGTGATAGAACCACCTTTCAATGCAATTACCACTCTGAGCTAGAGCATATAAATCCTAGAATTTTTCTCAGTTTTCTCTAGGTGTGGCTAAAGATTCCCTAATGAAATTAGATTTCATCTTTGACTCAGCCATTCGAAGATATAAAGGTTCTTGATTTTAAACCGTTCTGTTGTAGCTTTGATTGTGTGTTTGACCATCTAAACACTGCATGATGTCCAATATGAATTGCCCTGTTATGAGATCACATATATATTTAAAAATCGCCATCCTGTTTTTACTGACCATAATGATATGCCTCATTTCATGTGTTTGTAACTGCATTTGCTGGCCCCAGTCCTATTAAAACTGTGCATAGATACTAGACTAGATCAGTAATAGCAAAGAAATACTTTTATGATTGTGCTAAAAAAAATCCAAGTTCAGTTATATATAAAAGCAC
Source organism: Lithobates septentrionalis (assembly GCA_037952835.1). NCBI lineage: Eukaryota > Metazoa > Chordata > Amphibia > Anura > Ranidae > Lithobates > Lithobates septentrionalis. The sequence continues at coordinate 2,080,777 of JBBDGP010000329.1, forward strand.
AAGATATTTACAACCCCTATTCCGGAAAAGTTGGGACGCTGTGTAAAATCCATATAACAGAATGCGATCTGCAGATCTCATAAACCCATGTTTGGGTTTAACATTTGATGTTTTCTATTTTCTATTGTGAATTACAATAGAGAATAGAAAACATATCAAATGTTTACACTGAGAAAATTTACAATCTTAAGGGAAAAAAAAAGATAATTTTGAAATTGATGGCAGCAACCTGTCTCAAGCGGTTTTGGGACATGGCAACAAAAAGCTGGCAAAGTAGGTGGTACTAACCCGGAAAAGCTGGAAGAACGTTTTGCAACTAATGAGGTTAATTGGCAACACATCAGTAACATGATTGGGTATAAAAAGGGCATCTTAGAGAGTCAAATTGTCACAGAAGTTCACTGATCTGTGAAAAGCTGCATGTGGAAATTGTTGAACAATCTTAGAATAATGGTCCTCAATGTAAAATTGCAAAGACTTTATATCATAATCATCTACAGTACATGATATCCCGAGAAGATTTTTGAGAACCTGGACAAGGCTGGAATCCAATATCAGATGCCTGTGATCTTCAGGCCCTCAGACAGCACTGCATTAAAAACGGGCATGTCTGTCATGGACTTCAATGCATGGGCTTCCAAAAATCACTGTCTGTTAAACAGTTTGCTGTGCCATCCAAAAATGCAAGGTAAAGCTCTGTCATGCAAACAAGAAGCCATATCTGGGTCAAAGCTCATTTAAAATGGTCTGTTGCAAAGTGGGAAAACTTCTTTGGTCAGACGAATCTAAATTTTTTAAATTTTTTGGCAACCATGGGCACCATATCCTCCAGACTAAAGAGGCAAGGAACCATCCGGCTCATCAGCGCTCAATTCAAAAGCCTGCATCTCTGATATGTGGTTTAAAACGTATGAAATTGGCAGCTTGCACATCTATGCTGAAAGATATATCCAGGTTTTAGAGCAGGATATGCTCCCAGCTAGACAACGTCTTTTTCAGGGAAATCCTTGAAAATTTCAGCAGAACAATGCTAAACCGCATACTGCATCTATGATGATAGCATGGCTTTGTAGTAGAAGTCTGGGTTGTTAATAGGTCTGCTTGCAGTCCAGAATTTTCACCAATTGAAAATATTTATCACGTCTTAAAACGAAAATTACGACAAAGACACTTACAACTGTTGAGCAGCTAAAATCCTATATCAGAAATGGGACAACATTACTCTCTCAAAATGGCAGCAACTGGTCTCCTTAGTTAACAGACATTTACAGAATGGCGTTTTTAAAGAAGAGGGGATGCTACATCGTGGTAATGATGGCCCAGTCCCAACTTTTTTGAGACTTGTTGCTGCCATTTTTCAAATTTTTCCTTATTTTTTTCCTAAAATGGTATAGTTTCTCAATTTAAACATTCAATATGTTTTCTATTGTGAATAAAATATGGGATTGAGATTTGAAAATAATTGAATTCTGTTTTTATGTAGATTTTACAAAGCTCCCCAACTTTTAGGGAATTGGGGTTGTAGAAAAGATTGGTAAAGCTTTTATTGCCTAACTAGTGGGGTTTGGTCCAAAAGAACAATTTTTTTTTGCGACTATATTTTCTTCCAGTTTTCTTATCTGTTGATCTATGTTTAGGTCCATGAACACTTTCTTGCTGGTATATTTGATCATCCTGCTGTTTGAGGCTATTCTAAGCACAATCTTGAAGTACGCCTGGCAAGCTGAAGAAAAATGGGATGAGCCGTGGTACAACCGAAAAACTGAGCACGACAGGAATAGCAGTAAGGTTTGTACAAATGTCTTAATTTCTTGTGTAAATGATTGCTAAGTATATCTTGCATCTAGCAAGATTGCATACCACTTCACGTACAAATGCATAGCAGTGGGGTGCTTTTCTTGTATGTGCTCTGTGAAAATGTTATGGCTTTTCTTAGAAAAAAAACAAACAAATATAGTGCTACATGTTTAGGCTACCTTATTCTTAACTCCCTGTAAGTACCCACAAAATAATTAGCCCTAATCATCTTGATTTAGATGTACGATTGTGGGTGGTCAGAAGAACTAATAGCTGAGTCTTTTCAGTGAAGTGCAGTCATGAGCCAGCCTCGTTTGACCTTTTGTTGCTATTTGGTCTGCGCTGTGCTATTATGGGTCACACACACTGTGCTCAGGTATCGCAGCTGGCTTCTATTTGAGGTGCTTGAACAAATATAGTATTGAATATTTACAGTTGTAGAAAACAAGAATAAGTAGAGATTACAAATCTGGAGTGCACGAATATTCAGTAATTTCCCCCCCCCCCCCCCCCCAAAATCCTGAGATCACCAGCTCAACTGATAGTACTGTCTTTGTGCACATCAGGTGTTAGGGTAATCATTGATAGGTGTGTTTTAGTTTGGTGTATAGTCCCGAAAGGATTTTTCAGTTCTTTACGGAGAACATGAAATCCGTGACTATACTGGCATAACCATGTCAATGTCGTGTTATTACATATTGGGGTGATGGCAGGCTTTTTTCTGTTCTGCAAACATTTATTTTGATAGCATTTAAAAAGCTGTTATTTTTTGCTACCTGATTACTATGTGCGTCACACATTAAATAGTTACATCATATTTGGGTTTCAGTACTTCTTTAACACTGCCAGCACACACTTACTGGTGAGAAAAACGCAAGCACTTTGTATGCACGTGTTTATTACCCCAACTATGTAAACAGAGTGGAGTATAGTTTACTTATCTGACCGCATTTTTACACTGTGTATAACACTGACATACTATGCCTGCAAATTTGTACAATGTGTCTATAGCTAGCTTAATCTATCCACCTAGTGCAATAACATTATTGTAAGAAATAAAAGCCTAATGTACTATAGCTTTCCCTAGAAGCATTTCCTCAACAATGTACACATTAAACTGAATGCAGTCTGTTTTTCAGAACACAAATTATTAAGGAACACATCAATAAAGCATACAGTCATCCCATTAAAATGAAACACAAATTAAATACATTTATTGGAGTTGTGTTACAGGACAACTCACTTGTATGTTTCTTATAGTTTTGAAATGTATACACCACTGTCGCATCACAGACAGAAGAATGACAGCACTTACTCTATTGCAGTTGACTGTAGATGAGATAGTCGTATCCTCTATCCAGCCTGCTGAATGGACAGTGGAAGAGCAGCCACTAACTATTTTAAAGGGCATTTCTCTCCTCATTCTGCTCTTTTATTCTTTATCCACATATTCATTGGCAGCACATTTGCAATGCAGCACCTCTACTTGTCTCCCAGTCCTGCAAATTCCTCAGCCAGTCTGAGCACTGTTGTATAGGGAATGAGGTGGATACCAAGTCCAATCCAGGTTCTAGTTGTATTTATGAACTATAAAAAGCAATACATATATATCTTGTAAATGTAGGCTATTCATAGACCCTGGGTTATAGGATTCTACAAAAAATAATGCCTAAGGATCAAGTAAAGGACCTAGGTCCCTAGGCATAGAGTAGCTGGTATAAAAGACGCATGTGGCTTTTAAAAAATGTAATAAACTTTTATTCTCAAAAATCCTCAAAATACACTGTGAAAAAATAAACAGTAACTCACCCCTCCCAAGTTTGAATTAAAGACAACATTGTCTATTGATACACCCTGAAAACATCACCCCACATATCTGTGCCCACCATGGGGCCAACAGCGCTGTGCCAAATTATGGACCTCAGTGTCATCTCCTCAACAGACGTCTGCACAGGTGCTGGCCCATAGAAATACCCCCGCAATCAGCTGGGTTATATCATTGAGCAGTATATAAACCTGTTACTAAAGTAGACTGTTGCCAGGCAGACAGCATTCCCTGGTAAGGGATATGGATGTAAACCAAATGGATGGACCACAATGCTTGAGGAGCTCAACAGCCAAGTGTTAGGCTCGGTTCACACTACCTTGACTTGGGATCTGACTTTTGAGACCCCCAAGTCATGTGACATGTGAAATCCTATGTTAGTCTTAATTAGAGTTGTCTTAAAGTGGCTCTAAAGTCAGGTTTTTTTTTCCTAATGCATTCTATGCATTAGGATAAAAAAAAAAAAAACCTGTGTGCAGCAGTCCCCATAATACTTACCTGAGTCCCATTTCAATCCAGCAATGTTGCACGAGAGTCTCCGCTGTCCAGGACTCTCCCTCACCACACAGTGTCTTTTAAAGAGGATTAAAATGCAATGAAGCATAGAAAAAGATTTTTTTATAAGGCAGCCTATATATGTGTCTCCCCCCCCCCCCCCCCACCCATATCCACACATTTTATATGGGTGGGGGAATGCTTCCCCCTGAGTTTTATATTCTGACAGAGTTCCCAGCCATCAGAATACACTGATCAGTACTGCCAGCTATAGCTGGTGCCACTAATGGATTGGGAAAATTCCAACAGCGTGGTTATACAGAAGTCAATTCACCAATTTAATTCTGTACAACCATCCTGCCATACTTGGATCTAAATTTGTCCGATCCCGTCTGAGCTGGCCGAAGTTCGATCCATGTATGGCTGACTTTAGTGGGAAAACTATTTTATAGACCGTGGCTAAAAATACATCTCTGCTTGTGTATACCTAAAACCATAAATATCTTTCATTTTTTTTTTCTCTCCATATAACATTTTTATTAAAGTTTGTGGTTGCGATACAAAATAGAGGTACACAAGTTCAAAAGGTACATATCGTATTGTGCAACAATACTTTCAAGTATTCACATATGAGTACTAATAATAGGCTTAAGAACTATGGTAAAAATGTATCTAGCAATACCGTTTTGTCAAACATGCATTGCAGTTTCGTTTAATAAACTGTAACATCTTGTATATAGCTGTAAGAGTCACAAGAATACTCTATATGAAAGGAGGGGAGGGTAAAGGGGGGAAAAGCCATCAAAGTAGCTTTCATTATTTTTTTTATCTGTTTAGGGTGGGTCCTCCTGAAGGTGCCACAGCTCCCAGCCTTTATTATGAGCCTCCAGTCTCTCTTGAATCCTTGCCGTCATTTTCTCCAGTTTAGGGCTATAAGACAGCGTGCTGCTGTGAGGACATGACGTACTAGTTTTTTATAGGGTGTGGGGATCTTTAAAGTGAATGTAAACCCGAATTTTTTTAAAAAAAATGTTTATATCATACTGTAGAGTATAAGATTTCCTATCATTTGAGCCCAGTCTTGCCACACAGAGTTAATCCATCTCTGAGCAATCCCCTTTTATTGTTCAGTGAGACAATTCTTGACAAACTGAGAAAAACTTTGTCAAATACTCCCCCTTGCTGTGAGTGACAGGTGATTTACATCTCATGCATTAGCCAAAGACATGCAGTATTTTTAAATTCCCTCCCCCACTCCTTTCTTCAGCAGCTCTGCAAGGATTGGCTGTTCCACAGCTCAGCATGATTTGGCATGCTGAAATCATGTGGTTACTTTCCTGTCTTTTCACTAGATGTTAGAGATCATAGCAGAAGTTCAGCAGAAGTTCAGTGTTACAGAGAGAAAATGCATATTGACAAGGGGGAGTGTAGAGGTGGGCGGGGAGTCTACTGACATCACGACTCCACCCACCGAGCTCCAGACAACAGACCCACCCACAGAATATGCATTTTTTCGGCTCTCATAACAGACAGAGGGGAGACATTTGACAGGTAAGGACACATGCAGGAGGCATGTATATCCTTATAGATAACCCCTATGGCAGTAGTTTAGAAAGGATGACATTGGGTTTACATCCACTTTAAAGGTGACAGGCCTAGTAGGAAAAATTTTGGAATATCTTTCATTTTAATGGCCTTACCTCTTGCGAAGATGGTCCATTTACATTTTTTTTATCTAGTTTGCTTTTGGTATCTGTAAAAATGTTTCTGTAGTTATGTGTTTATTTTGCTATATTGCACTAATACAGATTTCCTTTTTTTTTACCAGATATTAAAATTTATTTCTGATTTCCTGGCATTCCTGGTTCTTTACAATTTTATCATCCCTATTTCACTGTATGTAACGGTGGAGATGCAGAAATTCCTTGGTTCCTTTTTCATTGGTTGGGACCTTGATCTTTACCATGAAGAAAGTAATCAGAGAGCTCAGGTGAACACTTCTGACCTGAATGAAGAGCTGGGACAGGTAATGTGGCAGTTCAGTTTGTAAATGAAAAACCATATGCAATGTAGAGACAGAAGTTTCTCCATAGTTGATTAAACATCATTTTCTTTATACCCATCCAAAGTGACAGGCTATAGGCACAGTTGGGGTAAGAACAAATTGCTTTATTTTTTTATCCCTTTTTAGACACATTTTCCACACTAACTTCCCAAAATTTGGAACTGCCATTAAAATAAGGAATACTATATAGCTTAGGATGCCTGTATGCACCAGTCCACATTCAGTGGGAAACTGCCTTCCTGATTAGATAGTCATCTACAAAATCCATAGTGCATGACAAGATTGTGTGTCAGATTCAAATGTCAATTCAATTTTTATAGGTCCTAGTTCACCTCACCCAGCACTTTGATAGAAAATGTGACCATATTACTCTGATGATTCACCGAAACACTTCTATAAGTTCACAAGTGTCAATTTCCAAATAGTATACACATGCATGTCATTTCAGTAACCACTGTGGTTCCTGTATACTCCTTTTTTTTAACATACGCTTGCCATTGCACAAATTCTGTCCAAAATATCCAGTTGCTAGTAAAAGAAGGAAAAATGATTGCTGCAAAATTGTGTTATAAGTATTAAGGCCTAAATCAACCTTTTGCAAAAAATAAATAACAAATTCCTCCTTATTTGCAAAGAAATAAAAACGTGGGTTTATTTTTTTTGATGGGAGTCTGCAAAGTATCGCATCCACAATCATTGGATCGTGGGTGCAATGCACATGCTCCTTCAGTGGGGAGGTGGGGTACATTTTGCATTTGAAACGCTAAATATTGGTGTAACATGACAAGAAATGTGGAACCTTTAAATAGATTTATCCAGACCTAATTGTGTCTTTATTTTATATATTTCTTCAAGATTTGGGACAAGGAATCATCATAGTAAAGTAACCCAAAAGAAATAGAACAATAGATATTAAACCCATTCAAGAAGATAACTCAGAAAGTGAAAAAAATATGAACATGCCCTTTGAATAAAGATATTCCTGAATGGGATTTATAAATCTGATCGTGACTCCAAATTTGCTCAAGTATGTTAATGTATCAAAAATACACAAAAATATGCATTGTAACCTGCATTATAAACACTGCAGGACATGCATGCTTCCCAGACATCACTAGGTTTCCATTATGTATTATCGATACAAGTATTTGGGTGGAGAATTTTTATGTCTTTACCCCTAAACACAGACCAAGTTATCAACCTGGTGCACCGTGCAAACTAATAATGCCCACTTGGTAGACCTTGGGATATCACTAATGGTTCATCACTTCAAAGATTATTCTAAAGGGCCATGTGGGTAAAGGCTTCCTACAAGGGGGTTTCACCGTCCAGCACTTTAGCCAAAGTTGACCTTCACATATGCATTGGCAAGAGGCACTTGCAAGAAATAAGACAGGCTGCTTCCAATAGTCACCATAAAAGTTACACTTTCTTTATCATACATCTCAGGACACAGAGTGAGGCTATTATTCCTTACTGGGTTATACTCCATCTCCAGGTGAATGGACACTGGTAGACCAAAGGTCTTTAGACAGGAAGTGATCCCCTACAAAACCCCTCCCATGCAGGAAGTACTTCAGTTTTTTACCAGTGTCTGCAAGGTGGATGGACACGTTTTGAGCTCTCTCGTGCTCCAGGTCTGGGAGTCCCAGCACTGTTCTTAAATGAATTTAAGGGATTATCGGATCCATTTGAAACAGGCTTATATGCTTAGATAAATGGTACTCGAGCCTCGCTAAGAGGATGCAAGGATCCAGCAAAGGTTTGCCTGTAATGCGACCTCTGGGTGCTGGACCCTGTGTAGTGGAATCCTGGACACCACAGAGCTAAGGCATTCCTGCAGGGTGCTGTATAGGTCAAGTGGACCATAAAACATGAAAAGGGTACCCAGTTCCTGAAGGTCCCCCAAGTGACAAAACCCGCCGTGATGGGTGAAGATTGGTCTCTTAGTTTCTAAGATTGCCCTGCGCCTGTATGGGTAAGTGAAGTCCCCCCTTTATTTAGTTATTGTGGGGTGCCCCATGTGTGTAACAAACTGTCAATCTATCTAAGGCTGGACACCTGTGTAGCGGTAACCGTCAAACATGGGGTGTGTTTTGGGCTGACTGTTGGTGTTTTTGGGTAAGGCGTACCTTTCTTGTTGTCTTGGCTTATTTCTTGTGGATGGTTCGCGCACCGTGACCACGCACGTGCGCGCAGGCGCAGAGCGTACCGGCGCACAGCGTACCGGCGCACAGCCATCTTATTTAAGCTGAGAGTGGCTTACATGCGGAGCTTCCAGGGGACAGCTATGAGACACAGAGCAGGCTCTTAAAACCTTTTGCTTTCAGCAGTTCATTCCTGGTCACGTGAGTCACCAGGTGTTGGTTGGCAAGCTAAAGTGCTTAGCAGGGTTGTTGCATGGGGGCTTGGTGAGCCCTATTAAAGGCTCTCCCTTCTGGGGTAAAATACTAAATCCAGGTACTCCCTTTTTGTGGCTTGCAATGTCTTCAAAAAAAGAGGCGCGGGGCTAACACTACAGGGAAGGGCACACCTATGTCAGTAGCTCCTAAGGAGCCTAGTCGAAACCCTAGTGTTGTATCCCCTGAGAGACCAGAGGCTTCTGGGCAATCTGAGCTGCTGCACCTGTCTGGTATTGTGCCTACAGTCAACACTCCTCCTTTACCCTTTATCACTAGGGATGAACTGTCCTCAGTCCTAGCCGGGTTAGAGCACAGGATTGCTGGCGTGATTGCCTCCATCCCGCGGGGTGGCAAAAAGCGTGACAGATCCCCAGGAATGGGTTGAGGAAGGGGAAGAGCTGGATATTTAGGAGATGGCCCGGCCCGAGTCTGCTTCTGAGGAATGTGGACCAGAAGATGTCCAGTTGGTATTAGACTCTCAATCGCAGAGGATTTTGATCCAGGCTCTTACTGAGATGATTCGTTCTGCCTTTGTTACCTCCTGCAGAGGTTTCTGAGCCTCCTTTGTCTTTTTTGGGGTCCCTGACGCCTCCTCAGGCTGCACAGGCTTTCCCCTGCTGTCGGAACAGGCGGTGTATGCTGATTGGGAACATCCTGACAGGATTTTGGTTCCTCCTAAGGTTTTCCCTTTTATATCCCATGGAGGAAAAGTTTGTTAAGAAATGGAGCATGCCAGCCTTAGATGCGGCAGTCTCTTCCTTAAACAAGAACTTAACTTGTCCAGTAGATAACGCACAAGGCTTGAAAGACCCTGTTGACAAGAAACTTAAGTCATTAAAGGCTTCCTTTTCTTTGGCCAGTTCAGCTATTCAGCCAGCTGTCGCAGCAATTGGACTCTGCCAGTCCATAAAAGATCAGGTCAGACAGCCTGACAGGTCTAACCAGGAGGATGATCTTGCTGAAAATAGGGCAGATATACCTCGAGTGCTGTGTTTTGTTGTAGATGCCTTAAAGGATTCTTTACAGCAATTCTCTCGTCCGGCTCTTCTGTCTGTACACATGCGAAGACTTGTGTGGCTTAAGATCAGGTCAGCCAAGTTTCCTTGTAAGAAGGTATTGGCAGGGTTCCCCATCCATGGGGAACTTTTTGTGATGATCTGGACAAGTACATCCAAAAGATTTCTGGAGGAAAGAGTTGACCAGGCTTCCCTCATTTAAAACCTCGGGGACTTCCTCAGGTATTTCAGTGCCAAGGCAGTTCCACCACCAACAGGGCGCTAGAGCCAGGTACAAGCCTCAGGGCCAGGGCCAGTATAACTCTGGGTCCAGAACTCCTCCAAACCCGGCACCAAGCCCTCCTTTTGAAGGGACACCCCCACTCTATCTGGCGAAGGGGGAAGGCTGCTCCAATTTGCGGACATTTTTGCAGACATTTGGAGAACAGTGGTGCAGGACGAGTGGAGCTGGAATTACGGACGTTTCCTCCTCCAGAGGTTTTTTTAAGATCCAGCGTTCTTGCGGATCCTCCAAAAAGATACTTATTATTTCAAGCACTAGAGCAGTTAGTGCATCAGGGAGTGATCATACAGGTTCCGGTTGTCCGAAAGAGGCACAGGGTTTTATTCAAACCTGTTCACGGTTCTAAAACCAAATCGAGACATAAGGCCAATCTTGGACCTAAGATCCCTGAACCAACATCTGTTAATCCAATCCTTCAGGATGGAGTACGTCCGCTCGGGAGTAGACTTGCTCCACATCGTAGACTTCTTAGCGTCCATCGATATCAAGGACGCATATTTACACATGCCTATCTTTCAGCCTCATCAGAGGTTCCTGCGATTTCCAGTAGAGGAACGTCATTTCCAGTTTGTGGCACTGCCCTTACAAAGACCCTTGCACCTGTATTGGGAGCTCATAACAAGTGTAGGCGCAACAACTCAAAATTCGCATAAAATCAACATCTACGTCTGCAAGATATAAACTGAGATGTTTAAAAGTCCATATAGCAAATACAGGCTAAAAAGTCTATGTGATGGTGCTAGTGGGGGGGTAAAAAATGTCCAAAGGAAGCAAGCAGGGCTGCCATCATAATAGGAGAGAAACCATAATCCTGGATTACGTTGAGAAAGGGGCGCGACTTGCAGTACACCCAAGTGCGCATACCCAGGAAACGCGTCCACTATCGATGACGCTATCCCTCTGCAGCCAGCTATCCTTTTGTGTCCCAAGCCTCGCTCTGAGGCCGCCTTCCCCAGCCGGCTTTCTATTACATTCGGAAGAGCACTGATTACATCCACAGCATGGACCGTTATGGCTCAGATCCGGGAGCGTCACCTCTGACATCTGATACCATGCTTGTTTCTTCTTAGGCCCCTTTTACACTGGGGCAGTTTGCAGGCGTTATTGCGCTAAACATAGCGCCTGCAAACCGACCTAAAATTGCCGCTGTTGTTTCTCCAGTGTGAAAGCCCGAGGGCTTTCACACTGAAGCGGTGCGCTGGCAGGAGAGAAAAAAAACTCCTGAAAACAGCATCTTTGGAGCGGTGTATTCAGCGCTCCTAAACCGCGCAAAAACGACGGTAAAGCGGCGCTAAAAATGGCGCCGTTTTACCGCCGACGCCCCCACCGCCCCAGTGTGAAAGGGGCCTTAGTGAGTTTATCTGATTTATTAAAGTGTCTTTTTTAAAAAAACGACTGCACCCAGAGGCGCCTCTCTACTTGTTGTATTGGGAGCTCACAGCTCAAGGGAGATGGTTAAGGGCAGAGCCTGCCCATCAACATCCTGGAGTTACTGGCGGTACATCTGGCCCTAGGGTCCTGGACGGTGGAGCTTCAAGACTGCCCCATCAGGGTTCAGTCCTACAATGCCACTGCAGTGGCCTATATCAACCACCAGGGTGGTACCAGGAGCCGTTTAACTCAGGAGGAGCTGAACCACATATTGACCTGGGCAGAGGAACATGTGCTGGTTCTATCGGTGGCCCATATCCCGTGAGTAGAGAACTGGAAGGCAGATTGTCTCAGCCGCCGGCAGATCTGCCCTTGGGAATGTTCCCTATACCCGAACGTGTTTTCCAGAAATCTGCTTCTATGCATTCAGATAAAAAGCCTTCTGTGTACAGCAGCCCCCTTACACTTACCTGAGGTCCCTCTCTGTCCAGCGATGTCCACGAGTGTCTCAGCTGTCCGAGATTCTCCTTCCTGATTGGCTGAGACACAGCAGCGGCGCTATTGGCTCCCGCTGGTATCAAAGTCAGCTAGTTAATTAGGGAAAAGAGGGGGCAGGGCCAGGCTCCGTGTCTGAATGGACACAGGGAACTGTGACTCAGCTCTGGTGCCCCCATTACCAGCTGCTTGCTGTGGGGGCACTGAACAGGAGGGAGGGGCAAGGACCACAGAAGAGGGACCCGAGAAGAAGAGGATCAGGGCTGCTCTGTGCAAATCCACTGCAACAGAGCAGGTCGGGTGTTAACGTGTTAAAATAACATGTTTGTTATTTTCATAGGGGAAAAAAAGACCCTTTTACAATCACTTTAAAGGAGGAGTCCAGGCAAAACTAATGCTAAACCTGCTCTGTGCCACATTCTAAGCCTAACCTATCTAGCCCTGTAAAGCAAAACTCGCTGTACTTGCCTATTTTGCACCCGATCTTGGCTGGTCTCCAGCGGCAGATGCTGTGTGCAGGAGAGGACTGGCAACAACTGTGAAATGAATAGGAAGTGATGTCACCCATAGACTTGCTATGTGGCTTCCGTTGTCTGATGCCTCTCCAGCACCTGCCTACTCAGCGAAGCCGCGGCTGACAGCTGATGCTGGGACCAGGACGACTGCAGGATAGGTACGTACAGTGATTTTTGCTTCACAGGGTTAGATATATTAGGTTTAGAATGTGGCACAGAGCAGGTTTAGCGTTATAAAAGGTTTCCCCTGGACTTCTCCTTTAAGCCCTGGAAAGCAAGTAGGAGTGGGTTTGTGAAATGTTAAAATCCATGTATTAGTTTAGGCAGATATATTTTTGTTCTTGGGTTTAGATATCCTTTAAATACCTTAGCTTGCTTACATAGCTCCAGCAGCTTCTACTGAGTTTTACAGTGAACATTGAATACTTCTCTAAAGCATGTAACAAAGTAGCTGTATACTAGTATAGTATAAAGTATACATTAATATATATAATTGTTACACTAAACTGTGACTGTCTTAAGCTGGGCCATACATGGATTGAAATTGGGCAGGTCCAGCAGGGACTGGCTCAGTTTCGATCCATGCATGTACAGGCTGATTGTGCAACCAGCCTGTAGGGTTTTTGCAGATTGCTCACTTTTGCCGCCTATAGCCGATTACACTGATTGTTGTATTTTGACTGTGGGGACGTTTCCCCACTGTCAGAACACAATACCACAGCGGGAAGGTTTCCCCCATCCACATTGAATTTTTTTTTTTTTTTTCGTTTAACCCACTGGTTAAACAAAAAATTAAAAATGAATCATGTGTGGCCAGCGTTAGCCTCTGCATAATAGAAGTTATAAACACCAGCACAATGAAAGCAACATGTTTGTCTGTGCTGTCCTTATGAGGAAGATCCAACAGACATTAAATGCTTGTTTTCGTTCTGTGGAGAAATCTTTAACTGCTACGTTTATTTCAAATAATTTCAGCCCATGCTTGTTGAATCATCACTTTGTTACAATCTACGTTTTTAGTAGCGTCTCTGGCTCCAATGCTACATATTTTTCTGGTAGCTCTGTGTTTTGCTATAGCATACTTGAAGCTCATCGTTGCATTGATTTTTTGCTGTCACTGGGCCAGTCCATGAATCAACTGGCCTTTCTGTGAAGCAGCTTCTAATCCTTTTTTTTTTTTTTTTTTTTTCGTATCCCAAGCCTGACACTTTCTAGCCTTCGAGTGCTGTCGGAATGAATTATATGTATTAGTATTGGTCTCTGTGGAGGAATACTCTGTTCATACTGTAGTATTTTGTCTTGATGATGTTAGACAGGGATTCAGGTTGTAATAATTGATGTTTTGTGTAGTTTGAGTTTCCTTCATTTTTGCCCTCGTATTTTCACACCATAGTTTGACCAGTCTGTCCTAGAAGAGAGATTTTCTGTCTTTATGAAGTATTGCCACAGGATGCGATGTAGAATGGTACCACAATTCTAAAAAAAAGTTGGGACGCTGTGTAAAATCAGTCGGAATGAAATAATTTGCAAATCTCAATCTCATATTTTATTCACAATAGAAAGCAGAAAACATATCAAATGTTTAGGCTTTGTTCACACTATTGCTGTATGCGGCTCACAGCAGGGGTCCGGTGCCTCCCCATTCACCGCTTCAGGTCTGATTTCAGCCCGAATTTTGGGCTGAATTCAGACCTGAAACGGACCAAAAGAAGCACAGGACACCTGTGCAGATTTGCACCGGAGAAACCCGCATTCAATTCGTATAGGTGTGAACCCAGTCTTAAATAGAGAAAATGTACCATTTTAGGAAAGAAATAAGGTCATTTTTAAATTGGTGGCAGCAGCATGTGTCACAGAAGTTGGGACAGGGCCATGTTTACTTACAGCGTAGCATCCCCTCTTCCTTTACTAACACTCTGTAAATGTCTGGAAACTGAGGAGACCAGTTGCTGGAGTTTTGAGAGAGGAATGTTGTCCCATTCTTGTCTGATATAGGATTCTAACTGCTCAACAGTCCTGGGTCGTCTTTTTCACATATTTTGTTTGAAGATGCACCAAATATTTTAGTTGGTGAATGGTCTGGACTGCAGGCAGGCCAGTTAACCACTTGCCACCAAATTACGCACCTGGTACGTCATTTGACTTCAAGTGGTTTTTAGAGCCTATGGTCGGCTCTCTTGTAATGGCAATGGGAGTGGCTAACTAGCCACTCGATTGCTATTACAAGAAGCAGGAGTGGATGTTCCCCCCCCCCCCCCCCCCTCCTGGCGCCTTCCACGCCTCTTTTGGACTCTGATTCCACCGGAAGACCCCAGCTACTAGCCGGTAATTTCACCGACTAGTCAAAGGCCCATACAAAGCCGGAATCGTCTTTGATCTGGTCTCCGGTATGGTAACCCGGAAGCGATGACATGACATCACCTCCGGTTTACCTGCATGTCAACTGCGCCATTTTTCTTGAAAAACAAAAGTATTCAAAAACGCTGATCTTGGCGTTTTGAATGCTTTTAAGTGCAAAGAGTACCTGTCACATGCCTATTGCTGTCACAAGGATGTGTACATTTCTTGTATTTTACACAAAAAAATGTGTTGTGTATATATATTTTTTTTTTACGTTAAAATTTAAAAAAGTGTTTTTTTTGTTTTTTTTCCCCCCAAAAATTGCATTTGGAAAACCGCAGTGTGACATAAACAATTGCAAAACCCATCAATTTATTCTCCAGGGCCTGTGCTTTAACCACTTGCCAACCAGCTCACGTATATTTACGGCGGCAGGTCGGCTCTCCTGTGCAAACCAATGTACCTGTACGTCGGTCTGTGCAAGGAGGATAGCGGACGCATACCACGGGAGCATGCCCATGGATCCCGCGAACTCTGTCTGCCGGCGACCTGCAATCACGATTTAGAGGCAGAATGGGGAACTGCCTATTTAAACAAGGCAATTCCCCATTCTGCTTAATGACATGTCAGATCTTCTGTTCCCAGTGATTGTGAGCCCATCCCCCTCTACAGTTAGAACACCCAGGGAACAAATTTAACTCCTGCCCCCTAGTGTTAACCCCTTCTCTGCCAGAGTAATTTATACATTGGTCAATGTAATGTCACTGGTCCCCAAAAAGTGTAATTTGGGGTCAGATATGTCCGCCGCAATGTCACAGACCCGTTAAAAATCGCATATCGCCACAATTGCCCGTAAAAACAATTTAAAAATGCCCCTAAATCTATCTCGTGTTTGGAGACGCTATAACTTTTGTGCAAACCAATCAATATACCCCTATTGCGGTTTTTTTTTTTCTACCAAAAATATGTAGAACAATATATATCGGCCTAAACTGATGAATAAATTAGTTTTTGTTTTTTGTATATGTATTATAGCAGAAAGTAAAAGAAAATAGTTTTTTTTCAAAATTGACGGTCTTATTTTGTTTATGGCACAAAAAATAAAAACCGCAGAGGTGATCAAATGCCACCAAAAGAAAGCTCTATTTGTGGATAAAAGACGTCCATTTTTGTTTGGGTACAGCGTCGCACAACCGCGCAATTGTCAGTTAAATCGATGTAATGCCATATCGCAAAAAATGGCCTGGTCATTAAGGGGGCAAATCCTTCCGGGGCTGAAGTGATTAAAAAAATATGTTTGGGGGTTCTAAGTAATTTTCTAGCAAAAAACAAACTGATTTTCACATGTATAAAAAAAAGTAATGGAAGAAATAGCCTGGTCTCCAAATGGTTAAGCTCCCAGAATCTTCTACTATGGAGCCATGCTGTTGTCATAGATACAGTATGTGGTTTATCATTGTCCTGCTGTAATATGCAAAGGCTTTCCTGGAAAAGACGTAATCTGGATGGGGAGTGTATGCTGAATTTCAATCCATGTATGGCCAAGTCAATAGACTGTCAGGTGTTTCCTGACCGATCAGTGCCACTGGCTATTGCCAGCAACACTGATCATTGTATTGTGACGGCAAGGAAGGCTCCCCGCTGTCAGAATACAATAGCACAGCGGAAGGGGTTCCCCCCATCCACATTGAATGTGTGATTTGAGGCATTGGGGTACTTTCTTTCATTCAACCCAATGGTTGAACGAAAAAGAAATGCATAATGTATGGGCTGCCTTACAAATGTGCAAATATTCACTACAATGGGGAGAGAGCTAGGAGTAGGAGAGCCTGGTCACAAGACTTGGCCTCTCCTCCTGTCAGAGTTTTCTCTGCAGTGTGAAGCAGGAGGATGTCCCCAAGGCCGACTCCAGCGATATGCAATTAGCGGACTTCCAGTTGTTGCAGAACTACAAGTCTCATAAGGCTTAGCAAGACTTGCACCCACAAGCATGACACCCAGAGGCAGAGGCATGATGGGACTTGTAGTTTTGCAACAGCCGGAGGTCCGCTATTTGCATATCCCTGGCCGGCTGTATGCAGTTTGGAATAGATAGCTTTATATTGTTGGGCTGTTTCTGTGCTGTACACCAGAAAGGAATGATTTGCATGAATGGCCATTATCTTGAAATGAGAAATAATATTTTTATTATGTTGGCTCTGACGAAAGAAGGTTCTGCTGTTTAAAAAAAAAAAAAAAAGTGAGCTCCCTGAAAGGGCCACAGTTATGATTGTGTAGCAAGATTATAGCTTCTGGTTTGGTGGAATGGCAGAGTTTACAAAATAGATACAATTTCAGCCGCTGACTATTCATTACAAATTGAAAATGTTTTGTGCAATGTCCAAATGTTGTAACTTTTTTTTTTTTAGGTAGAATATGTGTTCACAGACAAAACAGGCACTTTGACAGAAAATGAGATGCAGTTTAGAGAGTGCTCAGTAAATGGAATTAAATACCAAGAGATCAATGGAAAACTTGTGCCAGAAGGTGTAACCGTGGATTTTCCTGATGGAGCCTCTACAAGCTTGGTAAGATATTTCCTCTTTATCATGCATGACAATATCCAGTAGTCTAAAGCTCACCACACACATTACAGTCTGACTGGGTACAAATAAATTGGATCATTTAGGAAGTCCTGATTTTAAGTAGTTGTGGTCATTCAAAATATCACCTTACAAATTACAGACTGGCTCTACAATCTTTTTACAGTCTGCTTACAGTTTACCAAAACTATGTAATACGAGGACATATGTAAACTATTCAGTCTTGAAAAAAGATTTTACAGTCAAATTGTAATATGTATAGTAAACGTAAAGCAGTAATAAACCCAAAACTAAAAATGTAGTATATTGCAGATTTAACCATTATTAGATGTGGCTGTATTTGTTTTCTATTTTAGGCTTTTTTTCCCCCCTCTGTTTTCACCTAATGATCTGGCCAGTAACACACCACCTGTATTACAGTGCACCCACTCTGGATGAAGGAGCAACAGAGACCCATTTGGACAGCAGTATTGCCAGTCTTGGGGGAGGATAATGTTAGATGCGCTAGCAGATTTAGAAACACTAACAAATTGAACCCAAACTCCAGATAACACTTTTTAGGAAGCTATAGTAACCGTTCTGTTACTTTTTTTGGGATAAAGGTTTTACATCAATAAACGCTAATTATTGTGAGCACCTCTGTCAGTGGTAAATGGTATGTTTAACCCTTTTACTGCTAGATCTGCATGATGGTTTTTTCTGTTGAAAAACAGACCTACTGGCAGGATCACTATGTGATAAAGGAAAGGGAGCCTAAAAAGGAAAACTAATGCAGCCATCACATTAAGAATTGTAAGCTGTAATATAATGTTTGCTTTTGGGATCTAATACTGCTTTAAGTTTTGGAAATTGCACTTCACTGGAAGATACTCTTGCATGACTACAGTTTGTTAGCAGTTAGTATTTAGTAGGGAAGTTGCAACAATATATGAGAAATATATTCCTAGACTGTTGAAATCGAACTGAGATGCTTTATTTTGCTATTAAGTAGCATTTGTCAAGCCTAGTGTATTTTGCTCACTTTATACCTTTTTAAAGGACATCTCTACATTTTAGTATTAATCCCCAAGCCCGAGTGCAGCCTGCCTGATAAAATACCTTCTCCCTGTTCTTGCGATCTTCAATCTGCGTTGCCATTCATCTTTTGCACCAAAATGAACAATCGGGTTATCGTTTTCCTGCACATGCAGGTCACAGCCCCATGTGTTCCAATGGGTGAGCCATACTTATTGCAGTACATCTCACCCATATAGCTCAACCTTCCTACCCAAATTAAAACCTTTTCGTCTAGTGTTCTTTTGCATTCAGGAACTTTTTTTAAAAAATTCATTAAGTGCATTCTAAATGTGACCAGTAAACACCTTTTATTTTGGCTTGATTTCAGCCTCTCATAGTCCCTTGTAGAGGAACACTCAAACTGGGAGGGGGAGGGACAGAATTTAAGGGCTTGCATGTACATGAGCTAAAAAGTAGCATGATGATAGGAGGAGATAGAAGAGTAATGTAATAAACAATGTGACAGGACTGTTGATCAGAGAGGGTTGTTTGAGGAAGAGACCCCTCCTTGTTACTGTAGCGAGGGGTACTATTGGATTAGGAATTTCTCTGTTATGGAATTTTTTTTTCATGTTGACAGAGCACCATTAAATAAGCACACTTTTCTAGTCTTCTTTTTTTTTTCTTCTGATTATCTTTGTCTTTTTTTTTTTTTTTTTATATATATATAACTTTAAATTTTTTTAATTGTGTTAAGTAGCTGCAGAAATAGTTGTGTTTTTTTTTTTCTCTAACTTTTATTAGAGTGTTGAAGAGGAACTATTCTTCAAGGCAGTCTCCCTTTGCCACACTGTACATATAAGTCATGAACAATCAGAAAGCTCTGTTGATGGCCTGCGGTACTCCAATGGTATATCCACCCAAATGGAATACTATGCATCTTCACCAGATGAAAAGGCACTTGTAGAAGCCTCTAAAAGGTGGGGAAATTTAACCTGTATAGTCACAATTCTGTAATGCCTGCTTATTATTGGTTTTAAGTCTAAGCAACAATATCGTGATCAGAAATTTTTGGAATCCGCCTTAAAATGAATTTTAGTTGCACAGTATGGGCTTTTTATAGTACACAGGCTCTTTAATCATTACAACTGAATTGTATGTAGCTACCTTCAAGTGATTGGACGCTGGCAAAAAAATAAATCTGCAGGGACATCTCCCTATATAACCCCTCTACACCCAACTACCCTCAGTTTTTGCCACGCTCCTTCGGTTATGGACCTCTGCTCTCTCCTGAGAGAAGCATACCTTCTTTTTATGGAATTATCTCTTTCTCTCTGATGATATCCCACCAAGACTCTGACAAGATTTCTGCTATACCATAGCCACTCTGGCTCTTAATGCAGCTTTCGAATGGGTTGATTCTTTTAGCAGAGCCTTGGAGCAGCATACCCAGACCCCCCCTTCCCCAGCCTGTGGAAGGAATGGAACCTGTAACTTTGCTGCAATGTATTGGATCCTGTTGTAGATGCATCCCTTGGCAGGTGCAGGTAGTGTAATGGGGAGAATTAGCCACTGGGTGATTTACAGGTCCAGGGCTGCCAGCAGCAGAATCGTGTCCCTGGTGGCTCTCCGGGGATTTGCCCATCATACAAGGCGCAGTCAGATTGCCTACAAGATCTTCAGTTGTGAGTATAGGGAAGGAGTACCTTTAAACATTCAGTCCAGAGTGCCCCACCCCCTTTTTTTTGCTCCTTATCCCCTTTGGGGTGTGTGGAAGAAGCCACGCTTCCAGCGGCCGTGGTTTATAAGCTGGGTTACCATTAAAATTGATGCACTTTATTTTTTATTACAGGCTTGAAACTTCTCTTTCATGCTTTTCCCTGGTAGCGCTTACTGCGCTGCCACACTTTCAGTTGAGTTACTGCCGCTGCATGTCCTGCTTCTTCCTCTTTCCAGGCACAGTTGTGGACCTGTAACACCTCTAGGCTTTGTCCTAATGACCCAGTATAGTGGTTTTTACCACATTATCTGGTTTTTACTGCAGCCTACATTTGTTTGGCACACCTGTGGAGGTCATGACTGACTACCCCTCAGGGTACAATTTTCACAAGCATGGTAGATTTAGTGAGCAGGGGAAAAGGATCAGATGGACTTGCTAACTCAAGCCCAGCTCTTAACTGCGATGGTAGTTTGTCAATTTAGGGCTCTGCTACCCTTCTCTCTGGCAGTTGCCCACAGTCTAATTCCTTGCCTTGACCTGGCAGTTCTGCTGGACCATATGCCACGCTTTGTCTTTCCTGTCCAGAGAGGAATTGTCTGCCACAATGTCAGATTTCATGGGAGTAATTTCTGGCCTTATCAAGGCCATGGATTACAGGAGTCACATCTGTGACCCTTCAACCTCCCCACCCATATTAGTCTTTGATTTTGCCCTTGAACCAGACATGTTACTAAAAAGGAGTTGACATTTGGGGATGATCCCCCTCCTTTATAATGAATTGTCTCAGGATGACACGCCTATAGCAGAGATTTCATCCAAGCTAAAGGATGCCTTAACTACCCTTGTTGACATTGTATGCTCCTGCTTGGCATTAGGGAAGCCTGAGTCTGCTTACCACAAGGTATCCAGCATGGGAGTCCCCTCAATTCAACCAAACCAGCTAAGACCTTCCCAGTCCACTCTCTGGTTTAATCGGTCCTATATGGGCACCGACTTCACCTGGAGAAGATATTTGCTCCTTGAAAATGGTTTGCTGAACAGTATCATATGGACATTTAACTATGAAAGTGGGCAGTCTCTGTGTTGGATCTTGTCATTTCTTGTCTCAACAAGACCCTCGCAGCCTAGTTCATTCCTAATGGATGCCACTGCGCACAGTCAGACCTATTTACCGATGTCCTTGCACTATTGTGTGAATAATTTTGTGGACACACGTTGTTTAATCTCCTGGATCCATATTCACTTCATCCACAAGTACAGGATCCTTTGGCTTAAATGCTGGTCAGCTGAGCTTCCATGCAAGAAGATCCTTATGTGGTTACCTTTTGAGGGTGAATACCTGTTTGGTGCCTACTTGGATTAGTACATTAAGGAGATCACAGTGGGTAAGTGTATGCTCCTCCCCCAGAAAATGAAGGCTTGTGCCTTTTACTGTTAGGACCTCTACTTCTGGGTTTAGAAAAGGCTCCTTTCATCCCTCTGTTCTCCACTGCCAAGTCTAAGACTGGAATGTATTTGTAAGAAGGCATGACCCTCCAAACCAGCCAAGAATGGTTCCAAGGCCTCTTCCAAGTGATAGCAGGTCCCACAGTGTGTTGGTCTTCTCTGCCTTCTGGTCCTAGAAATTCTCAGATGCCTGGGTTCAGAGAATCTCTTCTTTTGCATTGGGACAAACCCCTGTCTTTCCATTCCCATGGTAGGAGTCCCTCATCTCCTCATCTCATGCTTGCACGAGGATCTCTTGTCTAATAGGTGCCTCCTTCGAGGCTGTGCTGTATAAATAGTTTCACGACAGACTGCTGCAACTCGACATTCTGGCAGGATAAGACAGACTCAGTCCTTGAACTGTTTGTGTCTGCCCCCCCAAGGTCAAACTTTTCCTAGCATGCTGGATTTCCAGCTCAGGGGTGGAATTCCAAAGTCCTGGAAGGTACTTGTGATAAATGCCAGTCTGTCCAGCTTGGATGCTCTCTCAGTACACGGGGCTTGGTCATCTGAAGAAGTTCAACTTCACAACAACATTCTAGAGCTCAGAGCGATTTGGTCAGCTCTGCAACCCTGGACTCTATTGCGAAACACCTACCGAGAATAAGGATACAGTTAGACAATGCCACAGCACATGCCTACATCAACCATCAAGGAGCGACTAGAAAATGCATGGCACAGAAGCAAACTTTATCCGCTTTTGGACAGAAATGTATATTGTGGCCCTGTCCGCTGTCCAAAACCCAGGCTGGGAAAATTGTCAGACAGACTTTTTTCAGTTTTCAGTATCTGGAACTGAGAGAAGAGGCTCTCCACCCAGAGATGTTTGAAGCCCTTTTGCCACAGGTAGGGAAGGCTGGATGTGGATCTGCTGGTGTCTAGATTCTGCAACAAACTTGATAGGTTTGTCGCCAGGTCCAGTGACCCTCGAGCATTCACAGTAGATGCTCTTGTGATGCAGTGAAATCCATACAGCCTGAACTACATCTTTCCTTTACTCACGGTGGCCTCTCTTGTTGCTAACATCTCTGCACTGAGGGTCTTATTCTATCAGAAAACATTCTTGGTGTTGCACAAGAATAAGTTTGCCTTGACTCCTAAGTCCTCCTTCGTTCCAAAGGTTGGTCACTTTCCACTTAAAGATAATGTCCCTACTTCCTTGTTGTTTGCCACTGTCCAGTCACCTGCATATAACCCCGATGTAATGATTAAAGATCCGGTGTCCCTTACCAGGTGACGTTTTACTGGTAAGTCAAAAATTGTATTTTGTCCTGTCATAAATGCAGGATAACATTGGTTTACCTTTAGCCCAGCAATTGGGGACTGTCTTCATTTTTAAAATTAGTTGCACCTTTTAAATGTGGAGGTGTTTTTTTTTTTTTTTTTTTTTTTTTTTTTTTGTGTGCAGTGCCAATTGCATACCTGCAATAGGTTTTGTGATTTAAATTCCCCATGTAATTCTCACACTCCTGCCACATTGTACATCCAGGCTGGTGAAAGCATTATTTTCTGCTTGATCGGTCCACCTGGTGCTGCCTCATTGGGCAGTGAGTCATCATTACCTCTTTGCTGGACAAGGAGGCGACACAGGAGGCTGTTAAGCTGAAAAAGGAATCATCTTTGCTCTGACGTGTGGCAGATATGACTGAATCCTAGAATGGTGGTACAAACCTTTTCATAATTTACGCATTTCATACCAGAGTCTGTAGATTAATGTTCCTCAGCACCGTGTCCTGTGTTGAAAGAACTAGTGCTCTGACACTACCATTAGTCTATATTAACACTTGGGAACTAATGAGTGTGGTTACTGATCATATGAACACCTTGATCAACAAACCTGCCAGCTTGAGCAAGGTAATAACAGTGTTGAATGTGCCTGTCCTTAAAGTATTCCCTACGGTGCCATTTGAATATTAGGACCATCCTGTACACAGGGCCTCAAAGTTTTCTTAAAACCTCTCCCTCCAAATGCTTACCATTCCCTGTCATTACATTATAAAATCTACAAGGTAAGTAGCCAGTTGATGCTCCTGCAGTTTTTTAAATAGACTAATTGCTGTCACCAGCATGGCAATGCTTTAATATTATAACAGTTGATGTGTGTGATTCCCCCAAAACCACCATCCATGTGCTTAAACACAAAGATCTCATTGATGGGACTTGATCCAAAGTTTAGGGTTTATCCAAAGAACCATCACACACACATGAATAGTGCACACATGGTCATGTGGAAAATGTGGGTCAGCATTGCTGTTAAAGGGGCTTTAATTTTTCAGTACATATTTTATCAATTTTGTGTGTAGTCTACCTATAAAAAAAATTTTTACAAAGAAGTTTATTGATAGATTTAGAACAGATTCTACATTTGGAACGCTACAATATTTTGTCACATGCAAATAAAATAGGTGGAATGAAGTAAACACAGATAAATACAGTAAAATTTGCTACAGCCTATAAACCTCACGTATACAAAGATTCTAATCAAGATACAAAAAGGCTTCAGTTCTTGGTTCATTTAGGGGTAATCTTGAGGCACATTTTTTAATTTCTTGTTTGAGTTCAATGTTCGAGTATAGAAATACATGGCTCAGGCATTTGATCAATGTATAGTAGGATGTTGAAGGGGATATATTTGTTTTTATCCAAGAAAGTCTTTATAGACGCAAGCGATTCAGATGCTCTGGGGATTAAATATGACAGCAGCAGTGCTCTGGGGAATAAGTAATAGCAGCGTTATATCTAACGTGGTGCCTGCTATCCAGCAGCATATTCTTATTTTCAATATGTCCTCAAAAGCTCTGGTGTGCTGAAGTGATCAATGTACAATACTGTGCGTATTACCACCTATCTGGGCAAGGAAACCGTAAGAATTGATACACGTCACATACCATTGTTTTAGATTCACATCTATAATACTTAACTGCATGTTATAGTAATTTGGGAATCTATGGAGCCTTGTGAGAAGCATAGTGAGATATTTGTATGGTTAATTATCTGCATAGAATGTTCTGACTATTCATAGCTATTTTTCTGAAAAAAATAAAAAAAATAGAATTGCATTTTCTTGTTGCAGGATGGGCGTTGCTTTTTCTGGAACCAGTGGTGATGTAATGGAAATTAAAATTCTTGGAAAACTTGAAAGGTAACTATATAATCGTTTTAAGCAAGCTACTTGCTGACAAAAGCGTAAATGGCTTCCATCTACCCCAAGAACCTCTCGTGCAGTTCAGAATATCTAACTTCCCATGCACACGGCCATATTGTTTTTACACAGGATCTCGCTGTCAGCAAGATCTTCATCTCTTCATCAATGCTCGCTAGGGCCACCTGTCAGAACAGAGGGCATGCACTTGATGGGCAGGAATACAGGATTCGGGCTTTAATCCTGACATGGAAAGGCTCATGTAATGGTGACAATGCCACTACTGTATTGTAAACGGGTCAGTTAGTGTTGTCACCCTCCTAAAGACAGTGCCCTGGGCTTATAGTAGGTGGTAGGATAATAAGAAAAATGCTGTTTTCCTAAAAAAAAAAAAAAAAAAATGCAGCTAAATATTTTTTGTTTTTGGGTATACATATACATTCTATATTTAAAAACGTTGCAGAAATCTGCTTTTACTTGGACATGTTTATTTCTTTTTAGCAGAATTATCAAAAATTAAGAGTGCATTGAGAGTGATTCAGAGATCTATGAAAATGCACTATAAAAACTTCCAAGATGTTGAATACTTTTTAAAGACTCTGTATACTGTGTACATTACAAAACCCATGCATCCTGAAACACGTCTCTATAGAGTGATTTGCTTTGGTACAGTTTTGGTTCACTGATTGACATTTTATGTTGCTAGTTTTATTGGATAGCAGGTTAGTTAAATTTTTCTAGTTGTTGATGAAAAGCTGGGTTAGACTTACCGGTAACTCCTTTTCTGAGAGTCTTCCAGGACAGCCCATGAGACCTTGGGCTCCTCCTACCAGGACAGGAAACACGTCACCCCCACCAGATAAAAGGGCGGTCCTCCAGGCCCATGTCAGTATTCTCAAGAACCGTAGGACCCTGCAAAACATATGCATAATACACATAACTTCAGACAATACCGGGTGGGAATCCGGCTGTCCTGGAAGACTCTCAGAAAAGGAGTTACCGGTAAGTCTAACTCAGCTTTTCTCCAAGTGTCTTCCAGGACAGCCCATGAGACGATGAGCCAGAACTTACCAGTCTAGGGAGGGACAACTGCCTGAAGGACCTTACGACCAAACGCCTGCTCCTGAGCTGATAGGAGATCCAGGCGATAATGTTTAATGAAGGTCGAGTAACTGGACCAAGTGGCAGCCCTGCAAATTTGTTCCGGTGAGGCACCAGCCCTCTCAGCCCAAGACGTAGACAAGGCTCTAGTTGAGTGCGCAGTAACAAAAGGTGTAGGGACCTCCCTAATTTTGTAAGCTTCCAAGATGGCTTGTTTTATCCATCTAGCCAATGTGGCTTTAGATGCACTATTCCCCTTGTGAACTCCAGAAAAGAGGACAAACAAGGCATCAGTTTTCCTAAAGGTCTTCGTGACCTCAAGATAGACCAAGAGAATCCTTCTTACATCTAGAAAACTAAATTTTCTTTCTAAGTCGCCCTGTGGCGAACTACAAAAGGTTGGCAATACAATGTTCTGAGATCGGTGGAATGTACTTGCCACCTTGGGCAAAAAAACCTGGATCGGTTCGTAACACAACTCGATCCTCAAAAATCATGAGGAAGGGCTCCCTAACTGATAGGGCCTGCAACTCACTTACCCTACGAGCTGAGGTAACAGCTATAAGGAACACAGTTTTTAATGTAAGTAACTTAACTGACATACTTTCCAGAGGTTCAAACGGAAATGCTACCAGAGTTTGAAGTACTAGGGACAGATCCCACGTTGGACAACTTCTCACTACTACTGGTCTGGCCCTAGAGATAGATTTGAAAAATCTGGCTATAGTGGGATTTTCCAGGAGAGAAAACTGGAGGAACACACTAATAGCTGCCGCCTGTACCTTTTAAGGTACTAACAGAAAGACCTTTGTCGACACCCTCTTTGAAAAATTCCAAAATAGACGGAATATCATGAGTTAATCTATCATTTTCAGATAACCATGAGTTAAACCTTTTCCAAACTTTGGAATATATGGCTCTAGTAACTGGCTTCCTGCAATTAACGAGAGTCCTGACTACTTTGTCAGAGAACCCTTGGGCGCTCAGTATCTTTTCTTCAGATACCAGGCCGTCAAGTTTAAGGAAACCACCTGAGGGTGTGATACTGGACCCTGCAATAATAGGTCTTCCCTTTTCGGAAGACTCCACGGAGGCTCTGAAACCAGAGACTGTAGCAGGGAAAACCATGGCCTCTTGGGCCAAAACGGGGCAATTAGAATCAGATCTGTCTCTTCCAGCCAAAACTTCCGGAGGACTTCTGGAATCAGCCTGATTGGCGGAAAGGCATAACATAGGCCTGGAGGCCACCCCTTCAGGTGTACAGCAGAAATGGAGGCTAGATTCCCCTCTGCCCATGAAAGGATCTCCTGGGCAATGGACTGAAGCCTCCGGCTTCTCGTGCCTCCCTGCTTGTTGATATACGTGACTGTCGCTATATTGTCTGACAGGATTTGGAGGTTGTGACCCCTGATCTCCATCTGAAAAGACTGGAGGGCTCTCTGGACTGCAAGCAGCTCTCTTTGATTGGATGAGGCCCTTGCCTCCTCTGGGGACCACTCTCCTTGTGCTACTGCATTGCTGAGGTGGGCCCCCCATCCCCAGGAACTCGCATCCGTGGTAATCCTTCGGGAAATGGGAAAGGACCATGGGAGACCTCCTGCTAGGTGCTGACCAGCTCTCCACCACCACAGGCTTCTTTTTATCCTGTCGGGAAGCCAGATCCTTGACTCCAGGGACCTTACGTCCCCGTCCCAGTTTCTTAAAAGAAACCTTTGTAACGGACGCTGACGGAGTCTCGCCCATGGTACTGCGGGAAAACATGAGGTCATAAGACCCAATGCCCTCGACACCTGTCTCAGAGAGACCGACTGGTTGGTCTGCAATGTTTAAATTATAAAGAATTTCCTTCGCGCTGGTCGATGTGTAAAAAGAAATATAATTATATACTAAATAGTGTAGAATCCTAAATGTGAATATTGCAGCAAAATAAAAGTGCTCACACAACCACTTAACTGAATAGAAAATTTAAATAAATTTCGCGCAATATTCGTGAAAGTGATGGGTAAGTGGGGGCAGAAATAATATTACAGTATCTAAGTAAATGAGTGGAATCATCAATCTCTATGTTGGACCATATACTTCATACCCCTAAATGACATTCGAGTGTAAGTGCTGTATTAAAGTGACAACTTGCCGTCAGCAAGATATGAAATACCAAAAAATATCCGTGAATAAATACTGGTGAAAAAAAGTCCTTGTATACAATCTTTATACCATTCAATAAATTAATCTAAAGTGCAACCGTGAATAAATAGCCTTGAATAGATGCTGGTGAATAAAAGTCTTTGTAAAGAGTCCTTTAGCATTAAATAAATTCATATAAAGTGCAACCCATCGAAAAAGTGAATGATTAGCAGCAAATTGATATCAAAAGTACACTAAACACAGTGCAGTCACAGTTCATCTAATTGCGCCTTTAAAAATAAAAACTCAAAATAGCAGCATTGCAGGATTCAAAATGTGCAATTCATAAAATCTAGGATAGATGGCGCTGTTGCAGAGGTAAAAAAGTCCTTCTATTTAGATCTGTGTGTGTTCTATATAGTGATTAAATGGTTCCTACGGTGGTGTCCTCTAGTGCAGTCTCTCTGGACTCTCACCTTAAGTTAGTACAAATCGAGCTGTGGAGATAAAATCCATGCAGTGTGGCAGCGCTGTCTGGACACTTCTCCCTCTGTACTACTTGACTTTCTAAATCTTCTCCTATGCTCCCTCGGCTCCCTCCGCTCTGATGCAACTCAGACAAAATAAAGACAGGGGAGGGGGGGGAGAGAGAGAGAAGGCAGGCTCCACTAGTGTGTTATCGTTTTAAAACCAAGGGGGAATATTTATTGATTATGCTCTTACATTGAATACTAAAAGATCAGGCAAAGTAAAAGACAGGATGAGAAGTCTGGCGTTCTCAGCGCCCTCTCACGTGTGTTAACAGCTGTGTGCCGCTCCAGCCAATCCCTACGCGTTACGACACGTCACGTGTCTTCATCTGGGGACTCCCCAGATGAAGACACGTGACGTGTCGTAACGCGTAGGGATTGGCTGGAGCGGCACACAGCTGTTAACACACGTGAGAGGGCGCTGAGAACGCCAGACTTCTCATCCTGTCTTTTACTTTGCCTGATCTTTTAGTATTCAATGTAAGAGCATAATCAATAAATATTCCCCCTTGGTTTTAAAACGATAACACACTAGTGGAGCCTGCCTTCTCTCTCTCTCCCCCCCTCCCCTGTCTTTATTTTGTCTGAGTTGCATCAGAGCGGAGGGAGCCGAGGGAGCATAGGAGAAGATTTAGAAAGTCAAGTAGTACAGAGGGAGAAGTGTCCAGACAGCGCTGCCACACTGCATGGATTTTATCTCCACAGCTCGATTTGTACTAACTTAAGGTGAGAGTCCAGAGAGACTGCACTAGAGGACACCACCGTAGGAACCATTTAATCACTATATAGAACACACACAGATCTAAATAGAAGGACTTTTTTACCTCTGCAACAGCGCCATCTATCCTAGATTTTATGAATTGCACATTTTGAATCCTGCAATGCTGCTATTTTGAGTTTTTATTTTTAAAGGCGCAATTAGATGAACTGTGACTGCACTGTGTTTAGTGTACTTTTGATATCAATTTGCTGCTAATCATTCACTTTTTCGATGGGTTGCACTTTATATGAATTTATTTAATGCTAAAGGACTCTTTACAAAGACTTTTATTCACCAGCATCTATTCAAGGCTATTTATTCACGGTTGCACTTTAGATTAATTTATTGAATGGTATAAAGATTGTATACAAGGACTTTTTTTCACCAGTATTTATTCACGGATATTTTTTGGTATTTCATATCTTGCTGACGGCAAGTTGTCACTTTAATACAGCACTTACACTCGAATGTCATTTAGGGGTATGAAGTATATGGTCCAACATAGAGATTGATGATTCCACTCATTTACTTAGATACTGTAATATTATTTCTGCCCCCACTTACCCATCACTTTCACGAATATTGCGCGAAATTTATTTAAATTTTCTGGTCTGCAATGTTGACATAGTCTGGAACACTTTGGTAATCTTCTCCTGAGGAAGAAAAACTCTTTGGTTCACGGAGCAAAAATCGTAACCCAGATAAGTTACTTTCTGGGCCGGAATCAAGGACGATTTTTCTTTGTTTATTAGCCAGCCTAGGGACTGTAAGAAGTCCTGTACAGCCTGGAGATCTTCCAACAGCCTTTGGTATGATTTTGCCACTATCAGGAGGTCGTCTAAGTAAGGGATAACCGTTATTGCCTTTAATCTTAGAGGAGCCAGCACTTCCCCCAACACCTTCGTAAAGATGCGTGGGGCTGAGGAAAGACCGAAGGGGAGGGCCTGAAATTGAAAATGTCGGGTCCCCATACCCGTCTTCACTGCCAATCTCAAAAACTTTTGGAAGGCTGGATGGATAGGGATGTGAAGATAAGCATCCCTTAAGTCCAACGTGGCCATAAAGCAGTTTGGGTATAGTAGGTTTTTGATTGTAAAAACCGTCTCCATACGGAAATGCTTGTATCTGATGGACTTGTTTAAGGTCCGGAGATTCAGGATAAGTCGAAACTTTCCTGCCGGCTTTCTGACCACAAATACATGGGTATAGAATCCCTTGCCCCGCTCCGATCGAGGAACAGGAATCAGGACTTTTTGATCTAATAAGTCTCCGATCTGGAGACCCAGAGCCCTCGCTTTCTCCCGATCTTGTGGAGGAAATGTGACCAACAAACATTCTGGTGGTTGGTGAACAAACTCCAGCCTGTACCCATTGGTCACTAGGTCCAGGACGAAGGGGCTCAGAGTGACTGCTGCCCACTGTGGGATGAAGGCCCTCAATCTCCCTCCCACCGGGGAACACAAGTCACTGAGGCTTGGCGGGCTGTTGAGGAGGGTTAAATAGCACTCCCCCTTTGCCTCTGCCTTTGTGCCCAGTCCAATGCTTTTTCGGCCTGCTGTCCTTTTCTCTAGGACTCTGTTGCCTGTTTTGGCCACGAAAAATTTTTCTGGCTGTCTGAACTCTTTTTCTCTGGAAACGCCTTTTTCTTATCAGCCGTGCGTTCCAGTGCCTCTTGTAGACCTGGGCCAAATAAATGATCGCCAGTTAAAGGAAGGCCACAAAGGCGCAACTTGGAGGCCGAGTCCCCTGACCAGGTCTTAAGCCAAAGGCTTCGCCTGGCCGAGTTCACTAGAGCCGAAGTCCTGGCTGACATTCTTACCGACTCAGCGGAAGAATCTGCCAAAAAACCCACTGCCTGAAATAGGAGAGGAAAAGACTTTAAAATTTGCTCTCTGGAGGTACCTGCTGACAGATGTGACTGAATCTGAGTCAACCAAACCTCCAGATTTCTGGCCATACAAGTGGAAGCCAAAGCTGGTTTCATGTTTCCAACTGCTGAGTCCCAGGCTCTGTGGAGAAGGATATCCCCCCTCTTGTCCATCGGATCCTTAAGCGTACCCATATCATCAAACGCCAGGTCCGAGTTTTTTGAAAGAGGTGCGTCTAACTTGGGATTCTTATTCCATGGCTGCGCAGTGTCCTCATCAAAAGCAAACCTCCTTTTTAGGTTACTAGAGAAGAATGGTTTTCTCTCAGGATTATCCCATTCCAGTTTAATAGTATCAACCAAAGAACTATGAACTGGAAACACTCTTGATTTTCTCTTATGTAAACCTTTATACATAAGATCATGTTTGGATAACTGAACCTCTTCCTCTTTTAATTCAAGGGTAGTATAGATAGCCTTTAATAAGTCATCTACATCCTCAACAGATAACTTAAATCTTGAGCCTCGAGTGGATTCTCTATCTCTGGGCTCTGTATCTGACCCTGATTCTTCCAGAGAAGAACGGGTAGATCTGACCTCAGCCTCAGAGTCTTCACTCTCTGCCTGCTGCGGAGTGCTTACTGACTCCTTCAGTGAAGACGGACTCTCTGCTGGAGTCTGGAGCTTGTCAATAAGCGTTCTAAAGGAACTGAAGGTGGACGCAAGCTCATCCCTAACAGAAGTAAGCATCTTCTGGCAAGAGGCAACCGGGTCATCCTTTACTAGGCCTTCTATACAGGTGCGACAAACTGCTTTGCTCCATGAGGAGCTCAATTTGTTTGCGCAAACCGCACATTTCCTTTTAACTGGCTGCGCTTGGGCCTTGTCCTGAGTCTTGGTCTGCAAGACAAAATAAATGACCCACAATGTAATTAAAGCCACACAATCACTCCGTAACACCACGTGCAGGAGGGAGGAAATGTGTCCCCTTACATCCACTACTACAGAGGGGGGAGGGGGAGGGAACACTCGCAGGGATAGCAAGGTGGTGACAGAACACCCCAGGCTTACCTGTGAGGTGCTGGTGTTGGGAACTGCATCCGCTGCCTGTGCAGGTACTGCAGGAGGATCCATTCTGCCCCTCTTGGTCATCCACAGCCTGGCTGCTTAACACCAAGAAACACCAGCAGCCAGCGTTCTCTGTTCGCGCCGTTTATGAAGACTGGAACCTCATCTCCGGCGCCCGATGATGATGTCATATGCCCCGGAAGTAACCCTCTCCAGGCACTTCCTGTGGGCCAGCTTGGAGCGCAATAGCTCCGCCCCCTCGAACGCTGCGGCTTCCACCATTCCTTGCTCAGATCAGCCTGGCTGTCGGCAGGGAAGGACAACCGAAGCTCAGCTGAGCTAGAGTGCAATGCACTGCGCTAGGGGCACGACCTCACACCGGTCCTGGCCCTCTCCAGGCACTGAGGACAGAGAACAGCAACACAGCCAACCTCCCCAGCGGTGTGCTGCTTCTGGCAGAGGAAGAGGTTAGTGATATGCCCCAGAAAAAAGCCATACAAAGCCCCTGCTTATAAGGCCTATGGGAGCAGGTTCCATGAACATGTTACCCCCCGTCCGGAGGAAACACAAATAACTGACATGGGCCTGGAGGACCGCCCTTTTATCTGGTGGGGGTGACGTGTTTCCTGTCCTGGTAGGAGGAGCCCAAGGTCTCATGGGCTGTCCTGGAAGATGCTTGGAGAAATTTGCATTTACTTTAAAACACGTTTATCTAGAATATGCATAAATCGGTGCTGTCATACCCGTACTTTAGATTCACACGTGAATTTCTTTATAAAGTGGAACTAGAGGCAAAGTGCTAACTATACAGTTTTTGTTTTGTTTTGTTTTTTAATTTTTTTTTCCTTTATATAAAGATGCATAGGACACATCACAAACAACAAAAAAGGAAAAAATTACATGTTTCAAAACCATCTGACAAACATAATCATAGTAAAAAAACAAACAAAGGGGCTGCAATGTATAGTATTCAAAGAAAAAGAAAAACAGAGGGGATAAACCACCAATCCAAACCTACTCTGGGAGTTATACACTTGTTGGGTAGTATGAGCCCTTTATATAAGTTTGGGCATAAATATTCCTCACTAAAAAAGAACATCGGAAGTAGATATATGAAGATATTACCATAGTAACCTCATCTCAGTGGGGTCACTTGAGGTACCATGCAAATATGTTTTCAAATTTATTAGGGCGTTGTCCTTTTTTTTTTTTTTTTTTTTTTTTTTTGATGATACAGCAATTTTTCCCCAAAGAGGGAGACATTCACCTCCTTAATCCAATTGTGTACTGTTGGGGTACAGGTGAGAGCCACTTCCTAGCCACTAATTCCCTTGCCATAAACAGGAGATGATTAATAGCTAGTATTGAAGTTATTTAACACCAAAAAACTGCTCCCCCAAAACACAGCTGAGTGGGACAGAGGGAATTTTGAATATTGTATATAATGTTTTTCATATCCAATATTCCTTGCCAATATCAGAATAGTTTGCCACAATGTGGATCAGATCACCTGGGTCTGGATGGCATCTAGGACATAGGGGAATCTCTAAATCCAATTTTATATAACCACTTAGGTGTCTTATATGTGTCCTGATACACTCACCGGTCACTTTATTAGGTGCACCTGTTCAATTGCTTGGTAACACAAATTGCTAATCAGCCAATCACATGGCAGCAACTCAATGCTTTTAGGCATCTAGACATGATGAAGACGACTTGCTGAAGTTCAAACAGAGCATCAGAATGGGGAAGAAAGGAGATTTAAGTGACATTAAGTGTACCTAATAAAGTGGGCAGTGAGTGTATGTTTAACATTGTCATCCCACTCAAGGTGGATAAAGATGTATTCGGGTTGCTATTCAGAATATATTTCCATTGATCTTTAGTTATAGGACTAATGTCCTGTTCCCATTTAACTTTTACACGGGAAGGGGGCCAAAGATATTTGAGAATCAAGCATCTTTAAGTGTATATATGGCATATTACACCTTTTAGAAGATGCATTAAAGCAGAGTTCCACCCAAAAGTGGAACCTTTGCTTATCTGCTTCTCCCCCCCCCCCCAGTGCCACATTTGGCACTTTTCAGGAGGGGGGGGGGGGGGGGGGACGGGTACCTGTTTTTGACAGGTTCACTTCCCCACTTCCGGGAGACAATGCCACAGCGCCATCCCTCGGAAGTTTGGTCCCCCTTCTTCCTCCGCTGCTGGGCCAGTAAGAAAGTGCAGCACACTTCCCGCATGCGCAGTAGTAAACCGGCTGTGAAGTCGAATGTCTTCTTTGCCGGTTTCTCTTAACCTGAATAGCGGCAGAAGCATCAGCACCCGAGAGACGATTTGAAAATAAGCTGGGGTGCCGACATTACGGGAACCCTGGACAGGTAAGTGTTCGAATATTAAAAGTCAGCAGCTGCAGTATTTGTAGCTGCTGACTTTTACATTTTTTGTGAGGGGGCGGAACTTCTCTTTAAGCACTCTAAACAACTCTGTATATATAATCTAAGGCAACTCAGCTTCTGTTGAGCATGTGTAGCGTGTCGAACTTGGAGATATTGAATGAAACTAGTTCTAGAGAGTTGACTCATTTTGTAAGATTGATAGCAGCCGGAGCCATTCTACCAAAATTAGTGTGTTGCCTCCAGCATTGCTTCTGTTACTTCTTTCCGAAGGGTTCAATTTGGCTAAATCTCAAAGCCCCAGCTGTAAATCATAAAGCAGAACTAAACCCATCGATTTTACCAATTTTCAAAATACAGTTTGATTTGATTGTGTCCTCAACCAAACCGTCAAACCATCAAATGACTGATTTCCTAATTGATCACATGTGCAGCACCATGGCAGTTGCAGATCAAATAGAAGCAGCTTCCTCGTCTGTAAGACCCCTTTCACACTAAGGCATTTTCAGGCGCTTTTGGGCTAAAAATAGCGCCTGTAAAGCGCCTCCCCTGCAGTCTCAGTGCTCGAGGGCTTTCACACTGAGGCAATGCGCTGGCAGGACATTATAAAAAAACTCCTGCAAGCAGCATCTTTGGAACGGTGTATACACCGCTCCTGCCCATTGACATGAATGGGCAGCACAGCCAAACTGCCGATACAGTGCAGCTACGCTTTGCGGGTGCTTTTAACCCCTTTTCGGCCGCTAGTGGGGGTTAAAAGCACCCCGCTAGTGGCCGAAAACCTCTGCAAAAACTATGGTAAAGCGCCGCTAAAAATAGCGGCGCTTTACCGCTGATGCCTCAGTGTGAAAGCAGTCTTAAGGAGGGTTTAATTCTGCTTTAAAGTGATTGTAAAGGCTCATTTTTTTTTTTTTTAATAACAAACTTGTTATATTTACCTCCTTTGTGCAGTTGGTTTTGCACAGAGCAGCCTGGATCCTCCTCTTCTCGGGTTCCTCTTTACTGCTCCTGGCCCCTCCCTCCTTTGAGTGCCCCTCAGCCAGCAGCTTGCTACAGGTGGCACCCAAGCCAAGTCAGAGCTCTGTGTATCCATTCAGACACGGAGCCCTGACCTGGCCCCACCCCCTCTGTCCCCTCATTGGCTGACTGACTGACAGCCGCGGGAGCCAATGGCGCCACTGCTCTGTCTCAGCCAATCAGGAGGAGCGTCCTGGATGGCTGAGAGGATCGTGGACATGGCTGGAGAGTGAAGGGGCTCAGGTAGGTAATTAGGGGTGGTGCTGGGAAGGCTGCTTCACACAGAAGGTTTTTATTATCTTAATGCATAGAATGCATTAAAGGGTAAGTTCACCTTTTGTACACTTTTTTTTTTTTTTTTCTCTTTCTTTCTAAATTCCAGCTCCCCTATGCATATGACCCTATGCAGTCACTTACTTTTCTTGTACTAATCCACGTTTCCATTAGTAATGTCTTCTTCCTGATAAGACTGTAGGTCATGACACAGGAAGGAGTTGACCAGCTGACCTCATTAACACACACCCTGCATCATCCACCCACCCATTCCCAGCTGCACGTATTTTAAATGAAATGCAATCAATCAGTGATCACCCTTCTCACTAAATACACAATCAGATTGTATAGTGTATGGCCATGTTTATACACCTAAAATTACTAGTTGCGCTTTCAGTGCCATTAATTGTTAACAGCACACCAAACACAGAAGCAAACACACATTTTGCCATGTGAAAAACTAGGGGCAAATGCTGCAAAATGCACCGTAAAAAACGCACAACCCACAAAACGCCAAAATGTCCCATTAACCACATGTAGTGCAGCCAATTGAAATCAGTGGGCTGCCCTATGCTTGTCACAGGAAAAACGAGGTACAAAACGTTCGCTCCCACTATGCTAGATGTGAGTTTGGCCTGAAAGTGAAATTCGTGCAGTAACCTGAGAACAATGTGGTTCCATTCACATCTGTGTGTTTCCTTGCATTTCAGAAATTTGCTGCACCAAAAATCGCAGTAAAAAACGCACCAAGATTCACTCTAAAAAAAAAAAAAGTTCTGAAGCTTCTTTGGTGCGATTGCTGTGTGTTGTAGGACAGCCCATTCAGGTGGATGGATGGGCTGCCCAAAGTGTGAAGAGTGAAAATGCTCCAAAACACAAACTGCAGGGTGTGTGCTAATGAGGTCAGCTGGTCAACTCCTTTCTGTGTCATGACCTACAGTCTGTTCAGGAAGAAAGGCATTAATATTGGAAACGTGGATTAGGACAAGAAAAGTAAGAAACTGTAGATTCAATAGAAAGCTTTGATATTTTTGCAAAAAAAAAAAATACATGAATGCTATATTGGTGCACAGGGGAGCTGGAATTTAGAAGAAAAAAGTGTACAAAGGTGTACTTGCCCTTTAAGATAAAAAATCTTCTGCCTTTAAGGCTTTCAGCAGATCAGCCTCTACAAACTCAGCAGTGCCTAAAAATGCAGAGCAACTGAGCATGTACAGAGCAGGGTGAGACAATGGATTCCTGGATTTTAAACCGTATAGACACTTATTTTTAATGTTTTGCATAGCTATACCTGCAACAAGGGCCAGCCAGTAATCTAGCAGATTCTAGCTGAATCATTAATAAAGTAGGATAGGATTTCAAATGCGGTAACTGTCTGGCTTCTAACATCGATACCACCATCAAGTCACCCAAAATATCTTGCATAAGTATATTCGTAGTAGGGTCTCTATTCCCATCTACAAGGAGACCTGTTAAATGTTGAATCTGCGCAGCCATGTAATATAGTCGCATGTTAGGGAGTGCCAATCATCCTTGATCTAAAGGTAAAACTTTTAGCTTCACTCTTGGTGAGCCTCCCTTTCATACTAGCTCCCGAAAAAAAGCCTCAATGATAATTAACCAATGTTTGGTAATCCAGATGGGACCATTCTGTAAAAAATATAGCAACTGGGGGAGCCAGATCTTTATAATTAAGTTGGTGCGGCCATCCACTAAAAGTGGGAGACTGCTCCAACTTTTACACTTAAAGCGCAAACTACCAATCACTAGGGTCAGATTCAAGGTCAAATAATCCTTGAGTCTGATTGAACTATGAATGGTCCACAAATAAGGACTCATATACACATGTTTGTGGTCACTCATTAAAATTAG
Organism: Lithobates septentrionalis; assembly: GCA_037952835.1. Classification (NCBI taxonomy): domain Eukaryota; kingdom Metazoa; phylum Chordata; class Amphibia; order Anura; family Ranidae; genus Lithobates; species Lithobates septentrionalis. The sequence continues at coordinate 2,118,311 of JBBDGP010000329.1, forward strand.
AAGAAATGAGATATAACCTTAAAGCGTTCCACTCAAATTTTTAACTTAATCTTACCCCCTTCAGTTATTTGCATAGATGTTCAAATGCCGCACAAATTTTTTTATCGCTGTAATTACCTTTATATTGTACTTTATTGTGGCACTTCCTGTCTCTCCTCCCATGGGAGTAGGCGTGTTTGTTGCCTTTCCCCGGCGCCGCACTGTCTCCTGGGAGCTTAGTGTCAGGCTTCCCAAGATTCAGTACGGAAACAATGATCATGCGTATGAACAAGCTGTGAATGAACAGCATTCAACGCATACAGGAAATCAATGCTTGTGGGCTTCACATGCCCACAAGCAAGATGGAAACAGCCAGCATCACATTTTTTAAGTTATTCTTCAGTACGAAAACAGACAGGCGGAAATATTACACCCAAACTGTGAGTATAATTTTGGGGTTAGCAAAGTGTCTCAATGACCTAAAAAAAAAAAAAAAAGATTGGTCGCCAGACTCCCGCTTTAAACTACGTAGAGGGTTCTTTAATGTAACAGCGGCAAGGATGTGGAATTCCCTTCCGCAAGCGGTGGTCTCAGCGGGGGGCATCAATAGTTTCTAAAAACTATTAGATAAGCACCTGAACGACCACAACATACAGGGATATACAATGTAATACTGACATATAATCACACACACAGGTTAGACTTGATGGACTTGTGTCTTTTTTCAACCTCACCTACTATGTAACATGTAAGATAGGGATAAGCACCTGTTAGGAAATTGCAGCAAAAATCAATAGCTCATAAAAAACATCATTTTTTTTATTAGTTCATATAAAAGGGGTATTTAAAATGCATCTTCCCATGTATAATATAGGAACATAACCCATTTAGCTAGTATATAAATTACTCTTTGCCAAACCACTGTTCAGGATAGATAATATCTTAACTTGATCTTCCAGATGATAGAGTTAGTTGCAAGTGGAATGGTGATGGCCTGTTGACATGTTTCTCAGAAACTTGGGTCCGCTTCATCAGAAACATATTAGAGACATAAACTGTATATGTTGCCATATTCTAAGGAGTGTATAGTCATGGGAGACTGCAGGGAACAGAATACCCCACTGCGTCACACATCTTAACTCTGGATATACAGAAATCTAGATGATGGATTTGTCAGTACTATCTCTCATAGAGACTAGGGCGCCCTCCAGTGGGCACAATAGTAACACATTTTTTTAATTGCAAAATACCACAGGGGTTTAAAGGGCCCTCAGGTGGCAAATACTGATATTTGTTCTGAAACAGCAGATTATGGCCTTTAGTTCAGTGGTCTCCAAACTAGAGCCCTTTGCCTTTTATTAAGGGCTTGGGTCATTATTCTCACTCCCCACAGGCACCCAACAGTGGGGCCGAATTCCTCCCATTGACATCCGCACTGGGACATAATTCTTCCCACTGGTACAAAGGATAGGGGACTATTCCTCTTACTGATATGAACTATGGGATGATTCTCCTTATTTTACACAGTTGAAATACTGATTTTCAATGGTTTCACCTGCTAAAAGATGTCTTTTTATCCAGCGTTATACTGCTTAAAGTAGGACAATAGCTCTGCCACTTCCTTGTATAGCATTACTGATTCCTAGGCCAGCTTCCTACTCATTGAACTGAGGTGACAATGACATTGCTGAATAATTCTCTATTGATCTGACTGAAGCCAGAGAGCTGATATAGGAAGCCACCAAGCTAAACCAGGAAACTTAATTGCTGAGCTAAGGCATTAGTACATCACCTATTTGGAGGGACATAAAGTAGAAGATCCTGCAGTAGATAAAGCAGTGAACATATACAGTCAGGTCCATTGGGACATCAACACAATTGTAATCTTTTTGGCTCTATACACCTCCACAATGGATTTGAAATAAAACGAACAAGATGTGCTTTAACTGCAGACTTTCAGCTTTAATTTGAGGGTATTTACATCCAAATCAGGTGAACGGTGTAGGAATTACAACAATTTGTATATGTGCCTCCCACTTTTTAAGAGACCAAAAGTAATGGGACAATTGGCTGCTCAGCTGTTCCCTGGTCAGGTGTGTGTGATCCCCTCATGCCATTTACAAGGAGCAGATAAAAGGTCCAGAGTTCATTTCAAGTGTGCGATTTGCATTTGGAATCTGTTGCTGTCAACTCTCAATATGAGATCCAAAGAGCTGTCGCTATCAGTGAAGCAAGCCATCATTAGGCTGAAAAAACAAAACAAACCCATCAGAGAGATAGCAAAAACATTAGGTGTGGGCAAATCAACTGTTTGGAACATCCTTAAAAAGAAAGAACGCACTGGTGAGCTCAGCAACACCAAAAGACCCAGAAGACCACGGAAAACAACTGTGATGGATGACCGAAGAATTGTTTCCCTGGTGAAGAAAACACCCTTCACAACAGTTGACCAGATCAAGAACACTCTCCAGGAGGTAGGTGTATATGTGTCAAAGTCAACAATCAAGAGAAGACTTCACCAGAGTGAATACTGAGGGTTCACCACAAGATGTAAACCATTGGTAAGCCTCAAAAACAGGAAGGCCAGATTAGTTTGCCATCTAAATATAACATCTAAAAAAGCCTTCACAGTTCTGGAACAACATCCTACGGACAGATGAGACCAAGATCAACTTGTACCAGAGTGATGGGAAGAGAAGAGTATGGAGAAGGAAAGGAACTGCTCATGATCCAAAGCGTACCACCTCATCAGTGAAGCATGGTGGTGGTAGTGTCATGGCGTGGGCATGTATGGCTGCCAATGGAACTGGTTCTCTTGTATTTATTGATGATGTGACTGCTGACAAAAGCAGCAGGATGAATTTTGAAGTGTTTCGGGCAATATTATCTGCTCATATTCAGCAACTGAAGACAGTTGCAGTAGAGGCCTGGCAGAGCATCACCAGGGATGCTGGTGATGTCTATGTGTTCCAGACTTCAGGCTGTAATTGACTGCAAAGGATTTGCAACCAAGTATTAAAAAGTGAAAGTTTGATGGATGATTGTTAATCTGTCCCATTACTTTTGGTCCCTTAAAAAGTGGGAGGCACATATACAAACTGTTGTAATTCCTACACCGTTCACCTGATTTGTATTTAAATACCCTCAAATTAAAGCTGAAAGTCTGCAGTTAAAAATCACATCTTGTTTGTTTCATTTCAAATCCATTGTGGTGGTGTATAGAGCCAAAAAGATTAGAATTGTTGATGTCCCAATATTTATGGACCTGACTGTATGTATTTCAACTGTATATTTAGATATTTGCTTATAATTTTACTTTAAAGTGGAACCATACATGCCTTCAGTCCAGTGATGCAGGGTCCTGGAGCTCTCCTGCCAGCCGCTGACATCTTTGAGCAACTGACTTCTGTGTACAGATCGCCAGCCACTTTCATTGGCTGGGCCATTATGACGTCACTCCCACACATGTGCAGGAGTTCAGTCAGCTTCGGCATTGCCAAATTTCTACAGTGAGCTGCATGTGTGCAGCTCACTGTACAGGGACAAACGGGCAGCTTAGGTAACTTTAAATGCAGAAGAGACAAAATATGCCTCTTCCGCATTAAAAATCCTGCCTGTTCGCCCATTTTTATTTTTCACATAAAGTTCCACTTTATGAACTGTAGTGAAAAAAAAATCTGCTGTAAGTCCTTGCATTTTTTTTTTTTTTGCCCTGTAACATGATATACAATGGACGTGTAACTGGTCTCCATTTTTTTTTAATCAAGGTACAAGCTTCTTCATGTTCTGGAGTTTGATGCAAATCGTCGACGCATGAGTGTCATTGTACAGAGTCCCTCTGGTAAGGTTCCAGACTTGTATGTGTAAAAATAAATATCTGCGCTAACCCAAAAAATATAAATGGGTGAGGGAGGTGCTCTGCTGCTTAAATAGCCTAAATACTCAGCTAAAAATGTATAGATATAGAAAGAAAGCATGCATCCACTAGTGAACAAATATATAGTGATCAAAAATAAATCAATAGATTGCAATAAAATGCTAATAATGTTCTATGTCTGAGTGATAACACAAAGTCCATAAGGGCTCCAGGGAGTGCACGGTGAAAAAAGACACAATATATTCATCCGGTGCTCTTGTTCATCAATCGACAACACCTACCAGAACCGTTGGATCTCAGGTTATATAAATCAAACTCACTCAAACAAAAGCCTGCCAGCAGGGATAATATCCTCCTAAGATTCCCAGGGGAATGATCCTTTTCCAATACAGCGGGCTATCTGGTTAAGTGTAAATCTCAGAAACGAATCATCCAGCAATCTCCGGCATCAGAGCATTAAAGAAAGAGGCTTCATGGTGTAGTATTCCAAGATTTATTTAAAAAATAGTAACGCTTACATCCAAGAAGACGTATAAAGAGAAAACTTTCAAACAGCCACGGCTCGGACCAGCTGGCTGATACATGGTGACGTCAAGGAATGCTGCTCCACCCAACGCGTTTCCCCATACAAGACATCGACTGGGACCGGAGCCTCTGGGCTTTGTGTTATCATTGTCATATTGTGTTGTTGTCATATGAAACTTTATTAGCATTTTATGGCAATCTATTGATTTATTTTGGATCACTATATATTTGTTCACTAGTGGAAGTGCGCTTTCTTTCTATAGCTAAGGGACTTGCATGTGATTTCACGCTATGACATGTTCACAGTTTGTATAAAACGGAACCACTGAATGCTTTTTTTTTTTTTTTTCCGGTTCTGTTTAGGGGACAAAATTCTTTTTACCAAAGGGGCAGAGTCTGCTATTCTTCCAAATACCAAAAGTGGGGAGATAGAGAGAACAAGACTGCATGTAGATGAGTTTGCTTCGGTAAGTTCTGTTTTTAGTCTAGATTAATTTTAAATGCACAAAATTAAAGATATACCAGTAGTTTACAAAGCTATCTAAATTGACCTACAGTTAATTAACGTTCAAAAATATTAATCTTCTGTTGATAACAAAAAAACATTGTTTATAAGTGCAGTGGTTTCAGATACAGCAAATTTGTACATATTGGGAAGGTTTTTTTGTTTTTTTTTTTTGTTAACAAACTCTCAACATACACATAAATCAAAGGGTGTCTCGGTCTAGGATCCAAAGAGCTCCCCTGGAGGGGACTCAAAAATTGCTTTAAAAACAACAGACAGACACTTGCGAGCACCAAAAGATGCACTTGAGCACTTTTGCTGCTTTGAAGCTATATTCCAGGCAAATGGCAAAATACACAGATGAAATGCAAATAACTGAGCCATTTTATCTACCAAAGTATTTGTATCTCTACCCTACAAGTCCTGAGAATACACAGTCCTGCGACACAGCCCCATCTGGCAAGGCAGGAGACTTGAGTTTTAATACTCGCTGGTAGAGTTGCACCAATACTTGTATCGGTGCCGATACCGAGCATTTGCATGAGTAAGTGTACTCGTACAAATGCTCCGATGCTTGACCCAATACCTGACAGGAGGCCAGTACACCGGTGTCCTCAGTGTAGCGGGGGGGGGGGGGGCAGCCTAACAGATAATCAGTGCGGGGGGGGGGGGGGGGGCAGTTACAAGCAACAATCTCCCTGTATAACTTTTCTGACAGCCACTTCTCCTCCTCTCCCTTCCACAGCTGTCAGGGAGATCGGTGCTTGTAACTGCCCGCACCGATTGTCCCCTGTGTCTTCCTCGACTCCCTGGGTCCGCCTCCGGTCCCCCCTGGTCCTGGATCTGTCAGGATGGAGAGCGGAGGAAGGAGCCAGTAAATCTATAATTTTCCAGCTCCTTCCTTTTTCTAATGCACACTAGTGATCACTGACTCTGTCCATTCATAACTGAGCATTTGTAAACTGTGTTTACGATGCTTCAGTTTATGAATGAGCAGGAACCTCTGTCTCCTGTCCATTCATCTTTAGTGCAGCTAAGGCTGCTTAGAAAGGGACTGGGGAATCTGTGTCCTCAGTCCCTTTCCCTGTTTCAAAGGGGAGATGTCAGGGGTCTGTTTAGACCCCCTGATACCTCCCCAAAAGAAAACGTAATAAATAAAAAACACACTGACACCGTCCACTCCCCTACAACAACAAAAAAGCTAAAAATATATAAATTTAAAAAAATATAATTGTAAAAAAATTAAAATAAACTACGGACACAGTCCTCGCTTCATCAGTGCCACCTATCAGTGCCCATCAGTGCTGAATTATAGTGCCACTGTCACATGACATTAAAAAAAAAATATCGGTATCGGCGAGTACTTAGGGAAAAAAGTATCGGTACTTGTACTTGGTCTTAGAAAAGTGGTATCAATGCAACCCTTCTTGCTGGTCTTGATTATAGCTGAACTCCAGACAAATAGCCAGATGAAATGTATGAGATGTGTTCAAGGCAAACTGGGACTTTTGCGTTTTACATAATAAAAGAACAAATTTCAAGGAGTGGAAACTGCATTTATTTTTCGACATACTCCCCTGCTACATGTATACACTTGTCCCAGCTTTTAATTAATGCCTGGAAAGCTTCGACATAGAAAGATTCGTCAGTACGCCTGAACCATCCTAGGACAGCCTGCTTCACTTTGCCATCCGTGCTGAAATGCTGACCTCAAGGAACTCTTTGGTGGAAATCACTCGGAGGGAGGTCTGGTCTGAAAGAGGGATGTGGCAGTACCTCCCAGCCAAGTTGCTGTATTGTGCATGTAGTGTGGTGAGCAGTATGAGCTTGTGCGTTGTCCTGGAGAAACAGGACGCTCTTAGTTATCAAACCAGGCTCTTTTTTCTGCAGACACGTATCACTCAGAACACTGCAGTAATATCCACTGTTGATAGTGGCAGCACGGGGTAGAAAATCCACATAAATAACGCCACGTTTGTCCCATAAAAAAATTGCCATCACTTTACCTGCAGACACAATTGTGCGAAATGTTTTTGGTGGTGGTGAGTTGGCATGCTTCCACTGCTTTGATGCTCATTTTGATTCCAGAGTGAAATGATGTCCCAGGTTTCATCACATTTAATGATGCAATCCAGAAAATCCTGGTCTTCCCTGTCAAAACGCTTCTTCAACGCAGTGCAGACTTTACCTCTGAAGCTTTTATACCATTCAAATAAAGGTCTTACTGAGGCTGAGTATCTCATCACCGTACTGTGCTTGAAGTCTTCTGTAGATAACCATGGATTTTACGCTTATGTTCACAAGAAACGTCACCACCACATGCTGTTCCATGCACGCACGAACACTGTTGTCTGCTAGATTATTGGCCTCTGGACTACCCTGCGACATGTATGCCGCCTATCAGTAATAGGACACACTTGCCACTTACTACTGCGTGTAGTACCTCCACGCTAGCATGCCTTTTTATACCTTTATACCTGTAAAGTTAAGTCCCGGCTTGACTTGATTGCCCCTCGTATATGACAGCTGCTTTACCTGCCAAAAGTATGTGTTTCTGCCTTTCCAGTGCTGAGAACACAGTCCTGCCACACAGCATAGCCCTATCCGACAGAACAGAGACCCTGGTTTTTAACACCTTCCTGCCCAGCCTATAGCACATTAGACGGGTGGTGGCTTTAAGATCCTTGACTGGATGTCATATGATGTCCTGTCAGCACCGATCGTGGGGCAACGCAACGGCGCAATCTGACACTGAGAATAAAGGAGTAAATGGTGCACTTATTCAAATTACTTCCAATGTCAAAACAAACCATAGCATTCCAAATGAGAACAATAAAGATAGTAAAAAATATATGTAGTAAAAAAAGGGGGTAAAAATATATTGCATAAAATTCCAAAAATTATCCACCAATGTTACACCATGCAAAAAACGTCCAGGTAAGGCTATTGGCAAGGAACTTGACAATATTCAGGGGTTTCCACAAAGTTCAGTAAACAATATATGTGCAATAATCAGATGAGTAGCAGCAGATAAGTTGTTTACAGTTCAAATTGATAGAAAAAAACACACAAAGGGGTTAATCCACACTTACAGGAGAAATGGCCGCTCACCTCAAGGTTTTGACCATAATGATCAAACGGCGCCTACATATAAACACATAACAACCATGAAAGAATCTTCTTCAATATGTAGTACTGCTCCCCAGCGTGGTCCAGATCTCTGGCTCAAGTGTCTTCCTATTTGGGCTTTTAGTCTGAAACACTTATCTCCCAAGAGAGCCTTTTGCAAATCAAGGGGAAAAGGGATAATCCTACCGCAATACTGCTAAAAAGTGTATTGATTTATTGAGCTAAAAAAATCCAACTGCTCACATTAGACTTGAAAAGCGCATCATAACAAAATGGTATCACCTCCTCACAGCACTTCCGGGAATCTGTATGGGCGTCACTGGTCACGTGACTTCCTCACACTGGAGCTGCAGAAGAGGCTGTTTTTTTTAGGTGCTATTTTTAGCACAAAAACGCCACATTAAAGGGTCTTGTGGTCAAAACCTTGTGGTGAGCGGCCATTTCTTCTGAAAGTGTGGATTAACCCCTTTGTGTTTTTTTCCTATCTATTTGAACTATGAACAACTTCTCTGCTGCTATTTGGAAGGATTATTCATCTAAATATTGCACATATATTGTTTACTCAACTTGGTGGAAACCCCTGAGGATTGTTAAGTTCCGTGCCAACAGCCTTACCTGGACATTTTTTGCATGGTGTATCTATTGGTGGATCATTTCACTATCTTTATTGTTATCATTTGGAATGGTATGGTTTGTTTTGATGTTGGAAGTAATTTGAATAAGCACACCATTCACCCCTTTTATTGTCATTTTTCATTTAGTGGTTTGAGGTCACTTGTAGTGGTAGCAGCTGTTCCTATTTCACGTATTTAGTGCTAAAGTTCGTATTGAGTGTTTTTACATATAGTAGCGAATAAGTATTCACGCACTGATTATTACTTGCAATCTGTCACTGGCCATGTCCATTGGACGTTGCCGATAACTGATCAGAGTACCGGCTTGCTGCCGGTACCATGTGACCACCGTGACCAATCACAGCAGGTCACGTGACCGTTGGACACAATGGATGGCTTCCTTTCATGCCATCTATTGTGTACAATTATGTTGCTAGCTGCGATTGGTCAATGTGATCAGATGGTACACACAGGGCCCATCACAGCCCATCTGTACCATGTGATTAGCTCAGTAAAATGTTTGCTTATATCAATTTGTTTTACTTCTATAAGCAAACATAATGTGTAAAAAAAAAAAAATCACTTCCCCAGAGTAGTACAATGTTACTATTGTAACATTATTATATTGCTCTGGTCACTGTGTGTGAAAAAAAAAAAGTTATATATTTTTTTAATTATTACTACATTTTTTATTTTCACAATTTTTTTTTTTTTAATTTCCTGTACTGTCACCAGTTGGTGTCCCTGATCAACGCCACGCGTTATATGATGATGCTGTACTGCACTGGTTACAGTATATAAAAAATAAAGTGGGGATTCTTTTTTTTTTTTTTTTTTTTTCTTAATTTCAAGAAAATTATGACAAAAAATGGCAACAAAAAATTACAACTTCAAAAAAACCCACCATGTCTACTTTCCAAAAAGGAGTCATTTGGGGGATATTTGTACTGTCCTGGCATTTTCAGGTCTCAAGAAATGAGATAGGCAACAGTACATAAGGATTGAATAATTTTCAGATATATACCACGGTTTGTTGGACAGTTATAGAGTCCACATACTAAATAATATACACTGATTTGGGTTATTTTCACCAAAGAAATGTAGCCGAATACATTTTGAGCTAAATTTATGAAGAATAATTATTTATTTGCAAAATTTTATAACAAAGAAAAGCGTTTAAAAAAAAAAAGTATTTAAAATTTTCAGTATTTAGTTTTTTTAACAAAAAATAAAAAACCCAGTGGTAATTAAATTTCACTAAAGGAAAGCTCTAGTTGTGTGAACAAAATGATAAAAATTTAGTTTGGGTACAGTGTTGCATGACCCCAAAATTGTCATTCAAAAAGCGACAGCCCTGAAAGCTGAAAACTGGCCTGGGCAGGAAGGGGATAAAAGTGCCCTGTATTGAAGTGGTAAATGCCTACCGCTCTTGCTCCTTCTGCAGCCTATGAGTGCACATTGAAGGAGAAGCAGCACACTGATGAGCTCACCTGTCATTGTGCCCCCCTCATCAGCTTGTTCCCTGCACTGCAACATGACTTTTTCTGCTACTCCTCCCTCTCCCAGTCTGAGCTCTGTTGTTGTACGGTGATTGCAGGAGGCTTGTACTAGGTCAAATTCAGGTACTGACATTGCTTGCGTTTTTAAAGTGTTACTAAACCCACAACAGTAAAAATCAGTCTGTATATGCAGGAAAGCATACTTGTTATACTCAGTGTAGAACCTAAGGGGATAATCATCTGCATTGTGTAAAAAGGCTGTTCGATCCGGTCTCATCTCCTTCTTCCACTGACTCCAAAATATAACCTGATATTTACAGAGCCAGAGGACTGGCTGCACATGCTCAGTTTGGTGTGCATTGCTAGAGAAAGAATTGTTTGTTCTTGGGAGAGTGCATGTGATCAGCACAGGGCCAATCGGCACTGTCCAGTCAAAGGGTCAGGGAATCCTGCATTCTCATTGCTCAATCGTGGGAGAATGAAAACTACTCCTACAAACTTTAACCAGACACTCATAAGTCATAAGACTGCTCTAACTGCTGGTGAAAAAAGGTATTGAGGAGTTCCACCCAGGGGGGCCGTCAAAAAAAAAAAAAAAATTAAAAGTCAGCAGCTACAAATATTGCAGCTGCTGACTTTTAATTGGACACTTACCTGTCCCTGGGTCCAGCGATGCGGGGGTTCGAAGCCCCGCTCGCCCCCCCCTCCGCTCGTCGGCGCCGGCATTTCAACTGTGGGCGCCGGGCTGTGGCTTCACAGCCTGGCACCCACTGCGCATGCGCGAGCGGCGCCGCACGCCGTGATTGGCCGCTCAATCACCTGGAACCTGTAATAGGTCCCAGATGATTGACAGGAGGGAGGGAGCAGAGCGGAGCCCTTCCTGTGCCGAGGGGGAAGTGATGTCACCAGCCCAGGCAAAGGAACAGGCAGACTACGAGGGACCACCTAGCAACAGGCATTTAGAGATAAGTGAAAAAAAAAAATATCCAAATGTTTTTTTGTGGTTTTTTTTAGAATTGTTCCAGGTATTTTTGTTTTTTGGGTGGAACCCCACTTTAAGAAGTTTCATTTCTTAAAATTTAATTTCCATGTGCCGTGGCAGACCAGATATAATGAATGCAGGCTCCTGGGTTTAGTAACACTTTAACAAAAATACATATTACAGTGTAATCTAGATTACAGAACTGCAATAATTTGTGTCTAATATGTCTGTCTAGTGTTCAGCTTTAAGGTTAGGTCAGATTCACTTTAGTATACTGTAGCAGTTACAGTGGGATTTATGGAATTACTTTCTATTGCTCTATTATAATGTTCACACTTGGTTAGTTTTTAATGTTTAGTGTTAATGTTGCTTTAAATACTTGTCTTTGCTGAACCAGAAAGGACTGCGGATATTATGTGTAGCCTTCAGGAGGTTCACAGCAGAAGAATACCAAGATATTGATCAGCAGCTTCATGAAGCTCGTACTGCACTACAGCACAGGGAGGAGCGCCTGGCTGATGTATTCAATCTCATTGAGAAAGACCTGGAGCTGCTGGGAGCAACTGGTGTTGAAGACAAGTGAGATCATTACCTTCCTGTTTACAGCCATAGCAGTTTAGGCCTGTGCATCTCAACCTTTTTTCAGTCATGGCACCTCTTAAAAGTATCTTCAGTTTTAAGACACCCCAGTCTAAGGGCTCGCTCACATGTGAGGTTGGAGGTATAAACACAAGGTTGGGGCCACATCTTTAACACCCCCCCAACTGCTCCCCCTTTACCGGCAGAGGCTGAGATTTTACAAATGCCATGGGTGCGATGCTTTGCTTCATGGCCATGGCAAGAATTTACCCTCTGTTGCATTTGGTGGGCAATACCTCCCCCTGCAAGCTACCCATTCAAGTGAATAGGGTCCCACTGCAACCACCCTGCAATTGCATGTAGTTGTGAATTGTTTGTTTACTCAGTGCTGCATGGTAGGGGGAGACTCAGCAAGAAGCCGCCCTCATTCACGGCTCTGTACATTACTGTTGCCCTGGTCGAGCTCCCACTCAATCTGGCACTTGTCTTCCTCAACTTTGTAACCTTTAGAAAGTGAAGGCAGAAAAGTGCCGATATGTATGTTGGCAGAGTGGGAGCTCGATCAGGGCAACAGTATACCTTTCTCAACCAGGATGCCTTGTCACCCCTAAGGAAATTAGACAGCACCCCAGGGTTCCACGGCACTTGAGTTGAGAAAAGCTGGTATAGAAAAATGCTGAACTAATAGAATTAAAATATTAGTCGAGGTGAAGCATCTTCTGGTGTTTGGAGATCAATGAGAGGTCAGTCGATTGCAACAAATAGAATGCTGTAAGGCTGGGTTCACACTTGTGCGATCACAGACATCGCATGTGATTCACACCGCATTGCTGTGCAGATCACACGCAGTGTCTGTGCGATGCAAATTCAGCCATACAGACTGGCTGAAATCGTATTCGTAGTAAAATGGCACACGACCCTTTTTTTGGTCCACACTGGAATCAGATCGCATGGGTGTTCACACCTATGTCATCTTATTCCTACATAGGAATTGGATTGCGATCCAATCTGGGAGTGTGGTTAACTGTACATTGACACCCACAGCGGTTTGCAGATGCCAGTGTGAACCGCCAGCGATTCAGGTGCAATGTAGAAACCCGCATAGGATTCTCAGGGTTTCCTGCATCGCCCCAGTGTAGACCCAGCCTTAAACTGGAATTCAACAAGGGTGACAAAAAACACAAACAAGGCAGCTTGTCCTAAAGTGTTTTTGGTCTTTCCAGTATGAAAACGGCTTATGTTAAAGTCATGACCGCACATACAGTGGGTACATAAAAGAATCAACCCCCTTTTAAAATAACATTTTGTTGCTTTTGCAGCCTAAAATGAAGATGGGTAAAGTTTTTGCTTTATACAGCTGTATTTACTCAGTGCAACTTATAACATCCAAGTTAATGATATAACACCATGTCAGAAAAAAAATTCAAAATTAAAAAAACAGAATCACTGAGTTGGAAAAAAAACAAACATTTTTTAAAATGTTTTTAATGGTAATGGCAGCGATCTGCGATTTTTAGCAGGACTGCGATATTGCAGTGAACAAATCTGACCCCAAGTGACACTTTTTGGGGACCAGTGACATTACAGTGATCAGTGCTAAAAAAAAAAATGCACTGATCAATCTATAAATGGCACTGACGGGAAAGGGGTTAACACTTGGGGGCGATAAAGGGGTTAACTGTGTTCCCTGGGTGTGTTCTACCTATGTGGGGGGTGGACTCACTGGAACAACACAGAGATCGCTGTTCCTGATCACTAGGAACAGCAGATCTCCATGTTGTCCCCTGTCATAACAGGGAATCCACCTTGTTTACATAGGCAGATCTCCATTCTGCCCCTTTGTGGAGCGGTCGCTGGTGGCCAGCGGACATAGAGTCCACTGGACTCACGCGTGTGCACCTACAGTATCTATTGCATGAAATGACTTACAGGGATATTGTTTTGCTCAATAGAGCCGACCTTTCGCAGTATATGTACTGCGGCTAGTCAACAAGTGTTTAAAGAGTATGTAAATCGCAGGATTTTTTTTTTTTTTTTTTCTTCTGACCTGTAACGTAAAGGCATAATGTGCTAGTATGCATCACATACTAGCACATTATGTGAAACATACCTGCAAACGAAGCCCTTCACCGAAGCGTTGTCACAGCTGGAGGCCGCTTTCCTCTTCACCCGTCTTCCTTCTGGGTCCACGGACTCCGGCTGTGTAAATGGCCGAAGCCACGTGATGTCATGTGCGGGAGCCGTCGGTCACGCCACAGGGCTCTGAAGGAACAGCATGGGTGCCTATACAGTAGGAGATATTTACAGTACCTAAGCCTTATTATAGGCTTACCTATAGGTACAATTAATCTAAGAGTTTACAACCACTTTAAAGGGGGGTGATTCTTTTGTATACCCACTATATGGGTTACAACAACATGGTTGTTTGTCAGTACAAAATGTAAAATAGTATTCAAGTATTGGTAATACCACAGCTCATGCTATATATCACTATATAGGTCAAACCGCAGGGGCCTCCAGTACTCTGCTCTATTTCAAGTCAACAATAAACAGAGAACGCTGCCTTTATCTGTCTTCTTGTTTATACGCTAATAACTTGATAAGTGATCCTAAGGGAGTATAACTGTGGTAAAAAACATAGCAGCCTCTTGTACTCGATTGTACAAAACCACAAGTAGATGTCTTGTCTGGCACTTAGGCCTCATTTAGACAGCTGTAAAGAAAGAAAAAAAAAAAAAAAACACAATTAGAAACATTTTTTTATTTATGGATCTGAATGCAGCTGCATTGTTTTCAATGGAGACATTGATACAGGTGCATAAACATTCACTGCATTCCGATTTGTAATCAAAAATCTGCTTCTGAGGACATGCGTATACACGTGTACCTTTGAGAAAAAGAACCACAATTTTTACGGTCTTAAAATTTAATAATCATTTTTGTAAATAGGGTTGGAAATGGAAATGTGTTCCAAGCTCTGGCTTTGCTATGAGAAAATTAGGGTGGGTAAAATGTTCTTCCTCCACTCTTCCTAGCCGCGCCCCCCGACCCCTTTATTCTCCACCATTTACAGTAGATTGTGTGAGCCTGTAGATAATTTTGTTTTTTAACCAGCATGGATTGATGATTGAATGCATTTCATGATTAACAGGTAAAATTAGTGTATGTTGTGAGTATATTTTGAAATGCTATTTTACTTTATCTTCTTTTTATGTGACATTTCAAATTACTTGCTCTTGCATATGAATGTTGTGGAATTTATAGATTCACCACTAGAGGAAGCTTTTTTTTCTCACTGATCTTGCCTGCAGAGAGGAAATGAAATAACGACCACATATGGAGTGCATTGTTTTCAGTCAATTGGCCAACTCATATACTTGCACTATGAGTAGAAAAGCACAACCATTGTGTAGGAACCAGAGTCTGAATCGGGGCTTATTGGGACAGGCGATCTGGAATGGATGGGCTGTTGCTTTCAGAGGTGCCTATGGGAGCATACAAGCTGCGGCCAGCTTGTGTGTGGCCAGAAACGTCACCCATGGATGCAAATTGTCTGCATCCAGGGTTGGTCAGGGTCCCTAATTGCATGTAACTGCTCGCATAATTGGTTTGTATGCAAACAGTGACAAGGCATGTCATTGAATGTACAGGCTGCTGGCCGCAGCTGTTCGCACACTGTGTAAGTCACTGATTTTTTTACCAGCAGCCACCCCAGATTGTTCGCCTAAACAAGCCCGAATAAGAAAACATGGCTGCTCTTTTTATATTTGTAATTACAAACTACATCAAGAAATGGGCTAGGTTCACACTAGAACTCGGTGTGAGAACCCTGTAATCCATGCAGCAAAATAGACCGCAATTGCAATCTGCAGCGGATGTCGATGTTAAGTTAACTACTCCCCAAATGCAGGTCGCAAACACAGTGCGTTTGCGTGCATCATATTGCATGATATAAATGTACCAGTAGTTACATTAAGGCAATACATTATGTCTGTCAAAAAAAAAACCTATACATTTCTTTTAAAGGCTGGTAGTGCAGACATTTTTCTTTTGTTTCTATGATTCGTATGCAAGCATCTTAAAAAAAAAAAAAAAAAAAAATGTATTTGCTTTTCTCTATTGTTTTTTCAGGCTCCAGGACAAAGTCCAGGAAACAATTGAAGCTCTCCGGCTTGCAGGGATAAAAGTGTGGGTGCTAACAGGAGACAAACATGAGACAGCTGTTAGTGTAAGCTTATCTTGTGGACATTTTCATAGAACAATGAATATTCTTGAACTTGTACAGCAAAAGTCAGACCGTGAGTGTGCGGAGCAGCTACGACAGCTTGCCAGGCGGTAAGTTAACATATACCGTGTGCTGTGATCGTGAGCAAGATTGAGGCTTATGGAGCTGTCGTTTTTATCCAATAAAGTTAAAGAGCTCTTTTAGATTGGTATCATTTGTTGTTCTCCAGAAAAAAAAAATGGCCTTTTCGGAGCAAGTGAGTAGATAAAGCCCACAATCTATCTGATGTAAAAACTTTGTGTTGAAGGAGTTTGGAAGAGTAAAAACCCCTCTCAGTTTTTCTGTCAACGCCACTACTGTGGCATTTCATCTTCTCGATTTGTCTTGATAAGCATGCAGGAAAGAAAAAAGATAAATCCAAAATGTTTGCAGGACAGGAGTGAAAATCTTCTAGTGGGAACTAATGTGCTGTTGAGAGCTAAGATTTCTTCTCACTTTCTGAAGGGAAGTAAAGGTGAATAAAACACACTCAAGAAGTAGACCCTCAAGATACTGTCTCTAATCAAAAGAAGAAAAATGAAAAATTCATAAAGTAGCATCTTATATAATATATCGAGAGGATGGGAGCTATCGGTAACAAAACCTAATGCAATATATAAAAGGTTTGTTGGACAAATTCTAGGGACAGAATGTCATATCCACATCCCTGGATAAGAGAGAGCATCCCTCTCTCATGGGGTAATGGGTTTTTAACGGATATGTTTTCTGCCACTGAGATGAGCACAACCACAAGGGTATTGATAAAATATTAATTTATTACAAGATATGAAATTGATTCAGTAATAACATTCGGTCTGACCACAATTGATACTCAGTCCAGAAAGCGTGAACAGATGGTTGTATATGCGGATAGCCAACGCGCTTCGAAGACTACTTATCTGCTTCTTCGGGACAGCTCAACATGCATCTATATTATTGTCCAAGTTACAAAAAGATATAGCATTGATATCAATATCAAATAGATTTATTCACAATATTGGCAATATTTGTACTGTTAGTATGAATGCTCACCAAAACTTTTTAGTACTGACAATAAAATGACCACAGCATCAGAGAGAGCAGAGGCGAGTCACCATCCAGTGATTGAATGGCGATGTCAGAATCACCAGCTTGGTCTGATGGACGTCGGATCGTATAAAAGGCACGATGGTTTGGGCCAATAGTCATCTAATAATACCAAACAAATGTGTTCAGATGCACAGCACTTTACATCACCACATATGTAAGGAACAAATATAACGGTAGTATTGGCAATATGTTAGCACGACGGCATATATTTATTTCAGGTACTTGTATAGCACCATCAATTTACGCAGCGCTTTACATATACATTGTACATTCACATCAGTCCCTAACCTCAAGGAGCTTACAATCTAAGGTCCCTAACTCACATTCATACATACTAGGGACAATTTAGACAGGATCCAACTAACCTACCAGCATGTCTTTGGAGTTTGGGAGGAAACCGGACTACCCGGAGGAAACCCACGCAGACACAAGGAGGACGTGCAAGCTCCAGGCAGGTAGTGTCGTGGTTGGGATTCGAACCAGCGACCCTTCTTACTGCTAGGCGAAAGTGCTATCCACTACACCACTGTGCCGCCCAGGTATATCGATATATATGAAGCATGCATCCCTATGGCTTAAGCCCCAGATAGATTAAAGTGCTTAGCACATGGAGTCATAGAAAAAAAGAGGGGCAAGAGCGGTCATCATATAGCTAACCATTCAATTTCCCCATATATTTAAAGTTTAACATACAGGGCTATAGCATAGGTCATGGAAAGACTGAAGCTAATATTACATGACTAGCCACTAAATGTGAAGCTGCCGGTTGCAAACATAAATGGCCAAATTCCTATATGTTCAGATATCAATATAAAGATAAAGAATAAAAATATAGTAACCAAAACAAAGAATGTGGCTCGCTACCTGAGTATCTCCGGTGGGGGGGGGGCGCACATATAGATTAGCAGGGTGCAATTGCACCTCGATCTCGGACTGATCCCTTACCGTCGCCGTAATGTGCGTCCTGGCAGCTGAGCCAATCATTTGCTACCTTTTATATATACGGTCCCGTCGGAATCGAATGAACCAGAAACGGCTCACTGACCTCACATCTGACGCGGGTGCCCCTTAAGATGCGCATGCGCCAGAGATCGGTTTGGAAGGCCTAGAATGGTCCGGCCTATTCAGGCGAGCGTTTCCACTGCAAGTCGGACCGACAGGGGCCATACGGGGGTTTAGAAAAAATGCCGTCATGGCGTCACACATCCACCAATCAGTGTAATGTATCGTAGCTCCGCCCTAACCGAACCGTTCCATTTTCTATGGCCCCACATCTGAAGCAGGACCCTGAATGGAACGGTTCGGTTCGGTTGTATGTGCCACTTTTATAATGGAAACACCCAAAATGGCGTACCGAACCGATCCGCTCAGTGGAAATGAGGCATTAGATGTGGAAACTGTGCTCAGTGCCCTTGGATCAGGGAGGGTGAAGGCTGCCCCACTACCCAGAGGTGGCCACCTTAAATCCAGGACATATGCTGTTTGCCGCACCATTGGTGTGGTATATTTAGCTACGTGCACCTGTGGTGCATTTTATATTGGCAAAAATTAAACGTACATTTGCGAGACGAATACAGGATCACTTATACTATCTTGATGTTGACCTGCTATACACACCTATATGTAAGCACGTCGCCCTTAACCATAGCTATGATCCTTCATTCGTCTCATTCTTTGCCCTTGAAGTAATTCCCCAACAAGAAAGGGGAGGTGATTTTGACAAAAAGATCCTCCAACAAGAAACCAAGTGGATCTATAATCAAAAAGCAACTAGCCTGCCAGGAATGAGCACAGCATTAACCTTTAAACCTTTCCTATAAGTAATTTACCATCTAGGAAGCATTTGGACCTGCCACTATCTCTTTAAAAATCTGAAAATATGGCCACCTGTATATATAGAATAACTCATTTTATGTGACCTTCTCAACTAACCATTGTTATATTTTTTCTGCTTTTTTTTTTATTCTCTATTTTTCGTTATGTTTTCATTACGAGAGATATCTATCTTAGCATTACTGTTTGGTTGATTATTTGCGACTGTTTATTTGCATCATTGAGAGCGGGTCCTCGGTATGCATCTGCTTTTTACATTCTGGCAGATGGGCGGCTCTTGCGCCTTTGGCCCTATATCTTGGCTCGGGGTCTCTGGCGCATGCACATCTTAAGGGGCGCAGGGTGTGATGTCATTGAGCCGTTTCTGGTTCATTCACTTCCGGTGGGACCGTATATATAAAGGTAGCAAATGATTGGCTCAGCTGCCAAGGACGCACATTACAGCGACGGTCAGGGATCAGTCTGAGATCGAGGTGCAATTATACCCTGCTTATCTACAATCTATATGCCCCCCCCGCCCCCCTCCCTGGCGGAGATACTCGGATAGCGAGCCACATTCTTTGTTTTGGTTACTTTTTTTTTCTTTTTCTTTATATTGATATCTCAATATATAGGAATTTAGCCATTTATGTTTGCATCCGGCAGCTTCACATTTAGTGGCTGGTCATGTAATATTAGCTTCAGTCTTTCCATGACCTATGCTATAACCCTGTATGTTAAACTTTAAATATATGGGGATATTGAATGGTTAAGCTATATGATGAACGCTCTTGCCCCTCCATGTTTTATGATATGACTCCATGTGCTAAGCACGTTAATCTATCTGGGGCTTAAGCCATAGGGATGCATGCTTCATATATATTGATATGCCATTGTGCTAACATATTGCCAATACTACCGTTATATTCGTTCCTTACATATGTGGTGATGTGAAGTGCTGTGCATCTGAACACATATGTTTGGTATTTTTAGATTACTATTGGCCCAAACCATCGTGCCTTTTATACGGTCCAACATCCATCAAACCAAGCTGGTGATTCTGACATCACCACTCAATCACTGGATGGTGACTCGCCTCTGCTCTCTCTGATGCTGCGGTCGTTTTATCGTCGGTGCCAAAAAGTTTTGGTGAGCACCCATACTAACAGTACAAATATTGTGAATAAATCTATTTGATATATATACTAATGCTATATCTTTTTGTAACTTGGACAATGATATAGATGCATGTTGAGCTGCCCCGAAGAAGCAGATAAGTAGTCTGCGAAACGCGTTGGCTATCCGCATATACAAGCATCTGTTCAAGCTTTCTGGACTGAGTATCAGTTGTGGTCAAATGTGTATATGACTAAATCAATTTTATATCTTGTAATAAATTAATATTTTATCAATACCCTTGTGGTTGTGCTCATCTCAGTGACAGAAAAACATATCCGTTAAAATCCCATCACCCCATGAGAGAGTGATGCTCTCTCTTATCCTTTTTCTAGAAACCTAATATCTGAGAATAAAAACCTTATTTTGTTCAACCGCCTCTTAAATTAATTAGCAAAAAATCTCAATACATCTAAAAAAATTACTTAACGCCGTCCCCGCCGGGAGAAGACCGTGATTTTTGCTTGCGCTATAGAAGCCACTAGTGATAATCGTAAGAGAATCCGGCAGGCTGGTTGTACCCAAGTTTATCAATTTAAAGTGGTTGTAACCCTAAAAAAAAAAGCTCCTGTTTTTTTCCCTTATAGCAGATTAAACAGTGCTTGTGCTGTCTAATCTGCCCCTCTCTAAGTTGTAAAAAGTAAAAACCTGTCTTTCAGCTCGGAAGTCTGTGAAAAGTTTAAAAACATTTACTGCCAGCCCCTCTCTTGTATCCAGCCCCATAGTGCCACAGTATAAGTGTTTTTTTTTTTTTTAAAAACAATGCCTCTAAACTTTTGGTGATATCTTCAGGCCGATCACATGAATCCCGGCCACTCTCCTCCTCTGATCCAGGGCTGCAGGGGGAAGGGCTAAGCGGCCACATGAAATCCCCAGCTGAATTCAGAGGGAGACCTTGGCCCCTCCCACTGTAGCCCAGGATCGGAGTAGGAGACAAGATGGGAATCACAAGACAGGCCTGAAGATATCTTGGGGAAAAAAAGGTATTTAGAGGCATCATTTTAATAAAACACTAACACTGTGCATTATGGCTGGATACAAGAGAGGGTCTGGCAGTGATTTAATTTTTTAGGGTTACAAACACTTTAACTTGATACATTCAGCCTGCCCATTAACGGTTCAAATCTTAGCAGGTTCCTGCTTGTAGATTCCTGATGTTTAATGGTAGATGTTTTGTGTTTATAGGCTGTTTATCGAGAAGTAAGACTTTGCTTGCAACTTTGCCCTGCGACTTCTTTCCAACTTGATCCAACTTGGATGCTATTTAGGAGCCTGTACAAGGGCTGAAATCTCACCCAAGTCAGACCAAAGTAGTGCAGGAGCCTTTTCTTAAGTTGGAATGACTTGTGTAGCATCAGTTAAGACAACTCTCATAAGGAAGCATTGCATTTGACATGTCGTACGACTTGGGGTCTCACAAGTAGGATCCTATGTCGCAGCAGTGTGAACCGAGCCTTTCCTAGAAAACTGCTAAGAGCAGACACAGAGGAGCATGGAAAGAATCGGACACAAGCATGGCAAAATATTTGGGTACATGATCTTTCAGGCCAGGCTATCAAAGTACTGTAGATTACTGGGGGAAAAAAAAAAAAAAATATATATATATATATATATATATATATATATATATATATATATATATATATATATATTGTTAGGTGCATAATTATATCAAAGTTTGCTTTAAAATAAAACAATTTTAAAAATCCACATGGTGCTCCCAATCCCCAAGCTTAGTCTATAAAAAAAAATGTGAATATACTATTTTTTATTTTTTTGTACGTTAGAGTTAAAGGTTTTTGGATAAGATTTGAAAGGGTTTTTGTTTTTTTAATATAAGTGTAAAATATAATTTGGTCTTTCCAATAATTAGGCCTGGTGGTTGCTGATTTCCAGCTCAGATATCCAAGAAGAAAATACCTAGGATTCCTGTTATTACGATTTAATACCATGTTTAGTTTTACAGTACTCTATCTGGATTGCCAAGATATATATATTTTACATGTTGAGCACCTTTTTAATAAGAAAAATGTTTTTAATTCATCTACAATTCTGCTGTATTAATAGCCCTTCTATTTGGAGCTCCACTAGACTGATTTTTATATTAGGGCTATGTTTTTTACAGTTTGGTGTTTAATAAGAATCCTAAATTTTATTCATAAGGACATTCCATAATAATCTGGATTGGAACTACATTACAAATATTTCAATTTATCCCATAGATTTGCCTTGAAAAATAGAAAGTAACTGCATTAAAGCAAAACAGGGAAAAGCTAGCACACCGCCCCAGTGTGAAATCTCTCGGGCTTTCACACTGGGGAGGCATGAGAGGACCTTTACAGGCGCAATTTTTTGCGCTAAAACCCGGAAAAGCGCCCCAGTGTGAAAAGGGTCTAAAACAATATTCACGCATAAAAATAATGTTGATACCAGTAATTTTACTTAAGGGATAACAAAGTGATCTGTGGTTTTTGGTCTTACTTAGAGCTTTTTGCTTAACTTAGGTTAAAAGATGACCATGTGATCCAGCATGGGCTGGTTGTGGATGGTGCCAGCCTCTCACTTGCGCTCAGGGAACATGAAAAGTTATTCATGGACGTCTGTAGAAGCTGCTCTGCAGTTCTATGCTGTCGAATGGCACCATTACAAAAAGCAAAGGTACAAAGATAGAAAATTCAGAAAATGTCGAATTAGTATAACTCTGACGAGATTCTTGTATCTAA
This sequence comes from Lithobates septentrionalis, assembly GCA_037952835.1. Classification (NCBI taxonomy): domain Eukaryota; kingdom Metazoa; phylum Chordata; class Amphibia; order Anura; family Ranidae; genus Lithobates; species Lithobates septentrionalis. Next base: position 2,141,064 of record JBBDGP010000329.1, read on the forward strand.
TACTATCTTATGCTAATTAATTGCAGGTGGTCAGATTATTAAAAATCTCTCCAGAAAAACCCATCACCCTGGCCATTGGTGATGGAGCGAACGATGTCAGCATGATCCAAGAAGCCCATGTAGGCATAGGTAAGATGATGAGCTTCGTAGTGCTAAAAGAGCAGTTAGTCTTCAGAGTTCTCTTCACTTACATTTTCACTGCCATTTATACATTTTTTACAGCGGGTAAAATAAGTATTGAACATGTCACCATTTTTCTGGGAGAATATAGTCAGGTCAGATGACACTAAAATTGCCCTGGGTGCCATAATACACAGCATGTTTGGAGGTCAACTGGCACTGCATATCACCCCAAAAACACCATACCAACAGTGACGTTTGGAGGTGGGAACATCCTGTGGCTGTTTTTCAACATACAGTACTGGCAAACTTAATTTCTTTGAAGAAAGGATGAATGGAAAAAATCTGCTGCCATCTACCAGGATGATAAAGATGAAACGAGGGATGGACATTTCAGCAATGATCCCAAACACAAAGCCAAGGAAACTCTCAATTGGTTTCAAAGAAAGAAAATAAAGCTCCTAGAATGACCCAGCCAATTGCCTGACTTGAATCCAATGATAAACTATGGAAAGAACTAAAGATCAGAGTTCATAGAAGAGGCCCACGGAACCTTTAAGATTTGAAGACTGTGTGGAAGAATGGGCCAAAATCACACCTGAGCAATGCATACGACTAGTTTCTCCATACAAGAGATGTCTTGAAGCTGTCATCAACAAAGGATTTTGTACGAAGTATTAAATAAATTTCAGTTGGCGTGTCCAATACTTTTATTACACGTAACTTAATTTCTGAACGTATTATTTTTTATATAATTTTTTTTTTTTTTTTTTTACTGTATGGATTGCATGGGTGGTTGCCAACATATGAAAATGTCATGTCCAATAGCACATTTAGAAATGGATTTACCTAGACAAATGGTGACGTGTTCAATACTTGTTTTACCCGCTGTATTTATGTGCTAATTTTTCATGCATGGCCCACTATTAATATTCCAGTCTTGAAAAAATTGTCTGCACAAAGGACTTGTAAAGCTCAACCCATATTGTTCTAAATTGCAAGCAGACAAGTTAAATCATAAAATCCTTCATATCAAGAATCTAATTTTTGAGCCATCAAACAGGCTTTTTTAAGCATGGAGTTCTGTTATTCCTATACTGTGACAAATATTTGTGTTTAATTTGTATACCTTCTGGCTTTACAGGAATCATGGGAAAAGAGGGCAGACAAGCTGTAAGGAACAGTGACTATGCAATTGCGAGGTTTAAATTCCTCTCAAAACTGCTCTTGGTGCATGGTCATTACTACTATATTAGAGTAGCTACTCTTGTACAGTACTTTTTTTATAAGGTAAGTTATTGAATGAGTTGTGTGTGTTGTTTTTTTTTTTCCCCATATGCAGGAATAGCACCTAGACTCTCTGATACACATACTCGATATGTTACTGTGTTTTATTAATTTAAAGACAAAAAAACTGCACATTTTGGTTTTGGACAAAAGCTGAATGCAGTTAACATGCTTGCTAAGGGGTAATACTCTTAACCAACAATTTATACACCCTGATTTTGTAATGAACAATCCCTGTTTTTCTTCCGTCACTCTTTAGTGATTCACCATTAATTTCCAGAGAAATCTTGCTCACACGTTTGAAAAACTGCAGATGAAGATCTTGGCATAAAATCTCCTTTGTTTACACTGGTATTTCTTTTGTCGTACATTGAGGGACATCGGAAGTCTTTAACCTTCAGATTATACTGCTGACTACAGGAGGATTGGATACTGGCAAACTGTAAAAAAACTGTAGAAGAGTTTAGGATAATCCTCCTACTGCTGCCAGCAAACTTCAGTCCTAAGGAAATGTATGTCTTTTCTGCAGCTGTGTAAATAGCCTCTTTATTTTTTGCTAGCACCTTTTTTTTTTTTTTTTTTTTTTTTTTTTTTTTTTTTTTTTTGCAATTTTTTTTTCCTAGATATTTTCCTTCAATTTAACTCTTCAGTAAATTGCCGCTAGAGCCTTGTCTCTTCGTTTTGCAGCTCTCTAGCATGGTTGTCCTCAGCCTGCCTTTTGAAGTACCGTGTCTGGACTCGGAACGCGCATTATGTTCCAGATCCAAAGCTACTGGCAATGCCTCACTGCTTCCCGTTACTCTGAAAACTTAGTGGATGGTCGGTCTGAGCATTGGGAGCTACCTCATTTAGGTCGCTGAGCTCCTGATTTCCTGTTTTGTTATGAAAGGGGTAATGCTGCTGGGCTGAGTGCTGACATCTGCTGGTGGATAAAGTGTCACATGCTGCGCATTTGATTTTCCCCCAAATTCAAATTGAGGAAGCATTTCTCTACTGCTGCTAGCGCCACATGAATCTTCAGAATTCAGTACTAACCCTGTTTTGATTCAATTCACTGGATACATTTGAAAGTTATATTCTAGCATGACACTATATTTTTTGTTTTAGCTACAACTTGTCTCCAGGTACAGGGATTCTCTGGTGGCAGGTAGCAGAGGATGCTCTTGTGGCCCTGTGGGATCAGTACACATCGATTATATGCCTTTCTTCCCTGAAAATTCTTCCTCGTCTGCTTTACACAATCAAGGTAGAGGGCATTCCTGTCATCATTGCACCAATTGCCCCAGGCAGATGTGGAAAACTGACCTGGTAAAATCCTGGCAGATGCTCCGTGAGCTCTGCCCAGATCATCAAGCTCTGACGACCAGTGTGCCATCCAACTTCACAGTTGCTGGCTGCAAGCTGTTCTGAGGGACAGGGGCATCTTCAGAATCTGTGATTCCTACAATGCTAAAAGCTAGGAAGTTTTTCTCTCATGGTCTATCGTCGGTCTTGAAAGTCCAGGACCCCCTCGGTGAGAGGAATCTTCTACTTCCTGCAGCTGAGTCTAGACCAGCGTTTGGCTTTCAGCACTATCAGTTTCAGAGACTGTTGGCCTTTCACTCTTTGATAAAGACTTTTGTTTGTATCTGTGGTCACCCATGCAGTCCTGCTTGGACTTCTGTGACTCTGTGAGATCTGAATCTGGTTCTCTCTGCAGTTCAAATACCACCATTTTTAAAGTCAATAGAGACATTCCTCTCTAATCTCACCCACCAGGATGATCTTGAGGCTCAGGACTTCCTTCCTGCCTAACGTAGCTTCTGCCCTTGACGTCAACCAGGACATTGTTCTTTTGTCCCTCTATATGGCTTCGATTTAGCAAAATTAAACTTTCCTCAATTTTTGTTTGGATGTAGTTCAGGCAGTCAGTTTACATCTCAACCACTTCTTTCAGAAAGACTGATTCACTTTCTGTCATTCCAGGTGGATGTTGTAAGGGGGCACTAGCAGGCCATTATCCATGTTTATGGTGTCAAGCACCAGCTTCCACCCTTTCCTGTCGAGGCACATTCCACTGATCTGTGAGTGCCTCTGGGCTTTTTGGCATCTGGGTATTGTTTGTTTGCATGGCTGCCATCTGATCTTTTGTTCACAAATGCTCTACCATGTGTATGATTTCCAGCTTCAGGTGTTATACCCTTTTGGTGGATTTTTGTGCTGCAGGCAGCCCCCAGTTTTCTGTTTTGGTGAGCATGTTAGCATTTATTTGCTATTGGACATCTCAAAGGTTGCCTTCTTGTATCCCTCTGGATGAGAATAACATTTTTGTACTCCCCGTAAAATCTTTTTCCTGAAGTCAAGTGAGGACCCAGGTCCCACCCCTCTCAGTTAATAATCATTACTAATTTGCTACAAAACAGAGGCATGCTGGTAGTAGGAGGGCAGGCCTACACTTTGTTTGCCAGTGTCCAATCCTCTTAAGTGGCAGTATAACCCAAAGGTTGTCTTCCTGTTCCCCTCTGGACTCCAAGAAAGGGATTTTATGGTGAATGTTAAAGTCCTATTTTCTTGGAGTGCATTGAGGAACAACATGACTATTTCTGCATTGCCAAAAAACAGATGCATGATGGTAGTAGGGGAGGGGTTTTCATGGTTGTGCCTACAGTTTGTTTGCTAGTGTACAGTCCTCCTGTAGGCGGCAATAAAACTTGAAAGTTAAAAACTTCCTTTATACCTATTTTATGGTGAATATGAAAATCCTATTTTACTATTCTTACCTACAGCAATTCCATGTTGCAACTAAGGTGTATCTAGCAGGTTATTCCTTGCGGATTGGTGGTGAATGTGCCTAAATTTGACTTGTCTATGAATAGGCCCAATAGAAAAATGCCTTATGTAGGTTGTTTTTTAGTTTTGTATGCTGTTAAGTTTTGTACAAAGTTTGAATTAGATTCATATAAAATCGTATCTTCTTGATTGAAGAAGTAAACAAAAGATGTAATGGATATATGATACCTTTCAGACTACATTTATTATTTTTGTGGTGTCTGCCATGCTCTTTGCTAGAATTGTTTTAACATGCATGCATATTTGGTATTTTAGTATGTGTAGTCTTCCTGATAACAATGTTTTATTTTCTCTTGCAGAATGTGTGTTTTATCACACCACAGTTTTTGTATCAATTCTTTTGTTTATTTTCACAGCAAGTAAGTGTAGCATTTTCTTTTATTAGTAAAACCACACAGGATTTGTTATATTTTCATTGTGATATTTTAATTTGAGCTAGGAATAGGAGTTTTCCCAATGGCTCTTCCCTCTAATAATTTTTCACACGTCTCTTGTTTTTTTTATGATGACGTTTTGTGAAAGCAAAATCTCCCATCAATAGCACACAAGATATGTGGATTTAGAAATACCCTGTCATTGCAGAAATCTGAGAACTGGCATTGCTAACATGGCTTTTTTTACGGTGAAAGCTCAGTCTTTTATTCCAGCTCTTAGTATTTGGCATGTCCCAGACCTGGAGTAGGAATGTACATATCTTATGTCGGACACCTAATTTACACATTTGTTCTGGGTCAGCGAGTCAGTGAGTTCTAAAGCAAGGATAAGGATGACCTACCCAAAAGCTGAACCTTTACAGACAAGTTGACAATGTCAGCGTCTATGTTGTTGTAACTGATTCCCTTTTAATGTTTTCAGAATATAAGAAACAGCAGTAAGACCTAAAACGGAAATGTTTAGGCAAGTTTCCATTCTTGCACAGACAATCGGGTGTTTTATATTAATAAAGCTTTGCATCCCGTGTATATAAGCAGCTATTGTAGGCTGTAAGAGGTGAAAGTGTCAGTTGCCAGCGTTCTTCTGGAGAATTGCTGAACAATGAAAGGGGTAGGTTCACCTTTAGTAACATGTTACACATTTAGATAGGATCCCCAAGAAAAGCCTAATCTGTTCTGGAAAGCTAAAAAACTCAAATCAGTCTCAGGACTATGAAAGTTAAAGGGAAACTATTTTTTTGATATTTAGGTAAATGTGATAATCTCATGTAAATATGTTTATAAATGACAATGTTTTACTTCGCTTTTGTTAACATCTTTGTAAGTTGGAGCAACTATGTTTTCTCGTTACATGTGGTGCTGCTTCATACTTTTGGACAATGCTGATTACTCCCAGTGCAAGTCTAAATTGGGCCCCTTCCAAATGAAAACAGTATATCCTCTATGAGATTAATTGAACTTTATTTCAGCAGTCCTTAGACAAGGAAGCTAATCACATTCCCTGTTTTACATACGATTAGCAGCAGAATTTGCCAATCTGTAAAATACTGTACCTGCACAATGGAACAGCTAGCTCTTAAATATAAGAGAGCCACGTCAAAAATAATTAATGTAAGCGTTAAAATAGTCATTCTAAATCTAGTTATACTGACAAGACAACTGTTTCCTTTGTAAAAAGCTTAGAATTTGCCCCAGACTTTTTAACCTGTAACATACCTCTGATACTTGAAGGTAAATACAGTTAAAAGTTTAAGCTATTGTTACCTGATAGATCTCCCAATCCTCAATGTAGGTAAAACTTCTGAAGTATTTAAATGTACAGTAATGCTCCTTTTAGGAAGACAGTGTAGCATATTATTGAATTCTTGAAGTAATTGCTACTTTTTAATCCAGTTCCCTGTTTATTTTTGCAGACACTGTATGACAGTGTGTACCTGACTTTGTACAATATTTGTTTTACTTCATTACCTATTCTGGTGTACAGTCTCTTTGAGCAACATGTGCATCCACATGTATTGCACACAAAACCTGGTCTCTATAGGTGAGTACATCTGCCATTTCTGCTAGCAGTATTCATTTTTTTCTTTTTTGCTTGTTGTATATTATTGCAACATGTGTAAATATCTCCTTCCTAATTGTACCTAACAGGACACAGCAGTGTTCATAAATATGACTACTTGGTTTATGCTGCCACCTTCAGGTGAATAGACACTGGGCAAAAAGGCAGGAATCCCCACCCAAGCAGGATACCCTTCTAGCTCAGTCAGCTAAGCCTCAATTTAGAGCAGTGTCCTTAGGTGATGAATGTGCTTTCCTATGTCTATCAGAAGATCCCTCTTGTGGGCTCAGTTCCCATACTTTCTAGCCCATTCATTACACCCTTTCTGGGTTAGAGGTTGGCTTTATCCAGATTGGTTGCTAATGGCCAGCAGGCCAAGAGGGGACTGTACCTGAACCCAGCATTCAAGAGCAGGGATGGCCTATAAAGTCTGCTGGTTGGCACTGAATCCTGCAGGCAGCGATTCTCTGTCTACAGTGTACCCATTGACTGCACGGGCAGGGTGTTGTACAGGTCCTGAGCAGTCGTTCCCTAAAGGCCCTGTAAGGCACGCCGGCTGTGATGAGTGAAGTCAAGATTGGGTCGGCAGCTATAGACTCTAAATGTCAGTGGAGCAATGTAGCAGTCCCCCGGGCAGGGTTTCCCTGTATTATGGGGCATTTTCAGGCAGTTGTTGCAGCATAGCACAAAAGGGGTGGTCCGGCACGGCATGCGATGACCCCATTTTTAAACAAAACCTGCGGATAGTACACATGCAAACGCTGCTCTTGAGTGTCCACAGTGTGAGAAGACTGTCAGACGACACCAAAGGGTCTCGGTCTGTTCGGTGCCACTGTGCTTATCAGCACTGCACAGCAGCAGTTGCTTGTTCCTCTACCCCAGGCACAGCAAGTATTGGGATTTTGTCTTCTAAGGGGTTATTGCCACACAGGTTTTTGGGCTAAAGGTCTTGCAGGTGACACTTGGTGGTGTTTTTCCCTGTTCTGGTTTAGAATTTGGTTTGTTTTGGCCTTGTATTGCCCACCCCTCGTGTTCAGTGCTTTAGGGCATTCCCAGTAGTCATGAATTTGAACTGTCCCCTACTGTGTACGTTTAAGAAATCACGATTCGTGGTTTATCTGTAAAAAACTTTAACTGGAGTGCTTCACAGAACAAAGAATCCTCCCCGCTTACCTATTCCTCATTGCTTTCTACAAAATAGGCTTAGTTTATCATAAGTAGGATTATGCCCGGGCTGGGATTCCTGCTTTTTTTTTTACCAGTGTCCACTCACGCGACAGTGGCAGCATAGTCCAAGTCATAGTTATGAATATGAATGCCTCTATGACCTCTGTACTCCAAGAAAATAATTTTATTTGTAAACCAAAAATCCAAATTTTGGAATAGTAGCTAACTCTGCATTAGTGATGTGTGTGGATGTTTTGGATGAATGGTAAATTTTATTTTCAGCAAGCATGCACAAAGCATTCACAGTAAACATATATTTAGAGGAATACATGGACTGCAATTGCTGACTGTGAAAAATGCTATCTTCTTGGCTGTCTCCAGCCTCAAACTGTTCGGAATCAGGATGAAATAAGGCATCCTGATGTACATACTTGTTTCCACCAGGCCCCTTACACCACAAACTACCAGCAGTGAGCTTTGCGTACTGATCACACAAATGGACAAAGAGCCCTGGTGCCTAACCTGTGGTCATTTGATGCTTATTGTGTTGGGCTCTAGCAGCCAGTAGTGGGCATGATACCATTGATATGTAGGGGACTTGTAATGAGGATAATCTCTAGCTACCTGTCTTTTGCTGCCAGTCTCCAACCACACCTGTAGAATGTCCATAGTCTCCGACTCTGTAGTATTACATATGCACAATATTGTGTGTGGCCACCTGGGGATGTCAGTGGCTGCATTTGAGGCTCCCTAAAATGTTGGCAACAGTTTAAAAAAAAAAAAGCTGCCAGCCTATAATAGAAAGCCAAAGGTTTTTCATGGGCTATAACACTGTGGGGCCACAGAGTAGGTCAGTACTCATCAGTTTGCTAAACCTATTTAAAAAGGTGCATTATTCCATCATTTCATAAATATGAACATCTGATTTTATCTGCGTGCTGCATTCAGCAAAAGAATACAGCCAACCCAAAATGACAACATCATCTTCGCAAAGAAGACCTCCTGCTGGCTCCTCCTATTTCTCATGGAATAATGGTACTCAGGAAGGCCTCCAAGCGGTTCTGTGGAGTATGGACATCCCATACGAATGTATAGGGCCGTGGCACAAAGGAAAAAAAGAAGCCATCGGAGGTTTTATTTGAGAAGACTGTGTGGCGTCTGGCAGGGCGGCATAGCGGACATCACTAGATTGAGGATGAAGTTATTTTACATGGTTATGGAAAATAAAGGAAAACTTTTACCAAGAGGTGAAGTTGTTTTTTACCGGGTACTTAAAATGCAATAAGACCACCCAGTTCTTTTTATACCAGACAGTAGAAGGCATGAAATACTTTGACTGCAGAATAGACTGCTCTAATTATTTTGCTGTATGCCACAGGACCAGTATAGGAGGCCTTGGTCACAGAATAGCTGTCAAGGAAGGGAATTGGCCAAACTTTTTTTTTTTTTTCTTTTTTTTTTTTTACTTTGGTCCTTTCCTTCAGTTTACTTGACCAATTTCCTTGACATTGTTTTTGTAACATGTTGCCATGACATCTAAGAGCACTGGTTTCTGTATCTAAAGTGTTTGATTCCTAAAGAAAAGAGCTCTTATTTGATTTTAAATATAATTTTAAAGTCTTCAGTGTCAACATATTACATGTTAAAACGTCATGCAGTAGTAATGTAATCCCTGCTTTAGCTAATGCGGATTTTGACACATCTTTCTGATTACCTTAGTAATGTACGTATATTAACAATTGTGGTTTCAATCAAATAATGAGGGTGGCATTTCTAAAATACTGGTCTTTCTGTAATTTCCATAGAGACATTAGTAAAAATGCCCTGCTTGGATTTAAACCATTCCTTTACTGGACCCTTCTGGGCTTTGCACATGCCTTTATATTCTTTTTTGGGTCATATTTTCTCATGGGGGAAGATACTTCTCTTCTTGGAAATGGCCAGGTATGTAACAATGTCCTTACTTTGTGCTTTTTTTATTGTAGGAAAGAGTGCTAAAACTGTAAATCCATAAACCCCTTGCTATTTTTCTTTTAATGTTTTAAAACCCCTTTTTTGCGTGTGTAAATTACATTGGATACTTGTTTGTATGTTCTACTTTTCCTTGTGGTGCCAAATTCTTGTAATGATCTTTAAAGGGATTTTCTGAAATCTGATGCATGGTATGTTGTCGGCTTTCTCTTCAAACAAAGAAAAAGGGGGGAAAAAAAATCCAGGCACTACTGAGTGATGGCAAAAGCAGTTTAGCATATAGTGGTTGCATCCAGGGGGCGAGGGGATCTCAGCTGATCTCAAGGGGTTTTATATTATGTTTAAGTATATTTATTAAAAATTAAACCTGAAAGGGTCATTACATAAGACATACAGATAGGATAATAGATAATAAAGTGGTAACATAAGCAAAAGTGCATTAGGGCAAGTATATTACCAAGGTGTTTTTGTAGACCTCTGGAGTGCATTTACCAAAGTAAAATGGAACTTCTAAAATGGAATATTTTACTAAAAGTGCAAAACGCGTTTAAATTGGTGGAATGAATAGAATTTATGTAAAAACTTTACTTGTGGTGTAATCAGATCTGTGGGCAGTTGGCAACATCATTTTTGTTACTTTGAGCTTCATAGGCACATCTAATGAGACTTAACCCGATGTCATGAATGAGCATGACAGGCAAGTCCATTTACAGAAATAAATCAGCAATGGATGCTACATATTTCTTTTAACACTCTGTAGGCCTGTTTTAAATATGTAATGTGTTTTATAACCTGGAGATTTAAAATGGTGTGCACCCCCCCCCCCCTTTTTTTGTTTTTGGTTAAATCACAACCTTAAATAAAATAGATGTTTGGTGCTTCGATATGTAATGTGCAAAACATGCCCAAGACTTGAAATGTGCACTCTTATTTTATTTTTTGACGCAAACAAGCCGAAAAACAGCATGCTTGTAACTGGCAGCGGCTTGCAGTGCCTCATGGGACTTGTAGTTTTGCAACAGCTGGAGTGCCACATATTGAGCACCAATGTCACTAGGCCATTCCAAGACATTTACTGTAATTGTTTCCCTCTAAACCACTCCAGTGTAGTTCTAGCAGTATGTTTAGGATCATTGTCATGCTGAAAGGTAAGGCTTTGCCCTAGTCTTAAATCTCTGACAGACTAAAACATTTCTTTTCACACATCACAGGACACAGCGCCATAGTAGTTACTATGTGGGTTATAGGCCACCTTCAGGTGATGGACACTGACACACCCTAAGACAAAAAGTGCACTCCCTATATAACCCCTCCCACTACTGGGAGTACCTCAGTTTTTTTCGCCAGTGTCTAGGTGTTGGTCACGGAGTAAAGATGTGCTGTGCTGAGCTCCTCTGGAGCAATCCTTGCTGGGGCTAACTATGCAGACGCATCCATTCAAGGTGTCTTTCTGGCCGAATTGAATGGTATCCGGGCCTCGTGCCCGAAAAACGAGGTTTTTGCCTGTGAATGCTTCTCTTTTGAGAGCTGGACCCCGGAATCCAGTACTTTTTGGTATTAAGGCCATAGAGTTTTACTGCCGGTGGTGCTATTGCAGGTCCAGGATTGTGGGATTCCTCGAGGATCCCTGGCTCCTGAAGGTTTAACGTAACCCACCGTGAAGGGTGAAGATTGGGTCTGTTGGTTTACCACAGAAAACCCTGCAGCAGGAAAGGTAAGTGCAGTTTTTCTAAGAAATTTTTTATAAATTTTTTGTAAATTGTCTCCTTTAAAGTAAATGTTATGCCTATGTGTCACCACTGGGGGCTGTATGGAGCACGTACTTTCTCATGCTTTGCTCAGAGATCACGCTGCGTCACAGAAACAGCAGACTTTTTCTCCAGCCAGCAGGCAGACCTCTGGTAAGTTTGGGGGGTTTTTGCTTCCCCCAGAGATCCCCCACCTGGGCTGAACTCTTCCCCTCTTCATGAGGCTGAGTATAAGGGAGAACTGAAAATGATCGGCAATGCCGTTTTCTTTCACTGCCCCTACACGGGGCGGCTTCCAGGTCTCCTCCACGCCATCCCTCCCTCACTCACAAGCCGATCCCAAAAGTCGGATCGGAGGCCCGTGTTTGCACGGGAAAACTCTTTTTGAAAAAAGAAGGGGGGGGCGCGATGTGAGGTGGGGGCGAGGCTTAGTGCGATGTTGGCGTCCTCCAACGTGGGAGTGTGTTTTGTTTTGTTTTTTAAATAAAAGAAGAAACTCCATTTGTGCTGGCTGCAAAATTGTCACAGAGACATGAGAGCAAAAGAAGCATGAAAGAGGTTTTGGTGACACAGACATTTCCTGCTTAACACATTTACTATTTGCATGAGGCTGAGCATTAATAGCAGCAGCAGTGGCTGGACTATTGCTCAAGCAGTGGATGCGATTTCTTCTGATAGTACTTCTGCTTTGTGCATCTGGCTAAGGTCAGAAGGGGGGTTAAAACACCCCCAAAATAGAGCTAAAAGGGTCCCCCTCAAGCTCTGGAAAGCCTACTCATCTCTACAAATGGCATCCTCCCCTGAGAGGGAGTGGCTGGTCAGAGTGAGCATCGGGGCCATGAAATGTTTGCAACTGTTTTCAACACTGCAGCCCCTGTGTATTTTACTAAAAGATCTTTTTTTCCCTCAGCCATGATGGGTTTTTAAAAAAAAAAAAGTTTAGCGACTTTAATCGCACAGGTTCCCTTCCATTGCCCAGGACTGTCAAACTGAGGAACTAGGGGCAGGAGAAGACGAATCCCCTCAGGGGACCATGGTGAGGCTGATGACTCCTCTTCTAAGGTGTCAAATATGGGAGAATCAGCTGGTTTCAACCTTAAGATTGTTGGTGCAACTTCTTGCTGAATGGTCCGCTCCACATTTATGCTCCCTTAACTGAGTGTTTGGGTTCGCTAAAGCCGCCTTAAACTGTGCATGCCTTTTCCTGTCCATTTATTGATGGAAAAAGCTTTTTTTGTATCCGAGAGGATCTCCCAGAAAAACATTATTTTTCCTCCTAAAAAGGTTTTTTACATTTTATCCTATGGTGGAGGAAATTCACTAAATAGAGTATACCAGCAGTTAACACTGCTATATCCTCTGTGAATAAGAGCTTTTGTTCGGCAGACAATGCTCAAATGCTTAGGCATCCAACAGATAAAAATTTGGAATTCCTGTTAAAAAAAAAAAAAAAAAACCAAAACACTTTTTTCTCTGGCAGATTGAGCAGCCTGCGCTGACAGTAATTGCTTAATCGTTGTGAGGCCAGTTTAACAGGTGTTCAAGGTATCCTGCTCAGCAGGCCCAGGATCTGGCAGCTTTATGTTTGCAATAATTGCTTTGTGAGTTTCTATTGTAGAACCTCCTCAAGGTCCTCATGCAGGTGCTTGCTTATAAACTGGCCAAACGCACAACTGCTGAGATGCCTACGGCCACATCACCCTGAAAGCGCCCAATCTCGTCTGATCTCAGAGGCTAAGCAGGGTCAGGCCTGGTTAGTACCTGTATGGGAGAACACCTGGGAATACCAGGTGCTATACACGGTGCTGTGCACATTGTTACTAACACAAACAGCTAAACGCATGAGTGCAGGAACGCACGTCAGCGGAGGATAAACTTCCTTTCACCATGCAGAAGCTCCTGGCTTCTCTGTGTCCTCTTTCTGCGGTGAAATAGCTATTTGAGGCTGTTTGGATAATTCATCCAAAGAAATTCTAGGGGGAAAAGTACCCCCTTTTGCCATTTAAGTAAAGGATTAAATATTTTTAAAGCTCTTTCTTTTGTGCCAGGGGCATCGGCCTCCAGGCAGTCACAATGGCTTCCACCGTCAGGTTCAAAAGGTAATCCTCAGAATTAACCCCAGGGACAAAAGAGGTCTTGGGGAGGAAAGCTACAAGATACTGAAGCCATCTTATGGGGAGGCGCCCCGCTCGCTCAATAGGGGGAATTCTTCTGCAGTTCTCAAGGATCTGACAGGAAGACGAATGGGGGACTTCCTCAATAGCTCCAAGGTACAAGCTGTAGTACCAAGAGTTCCCGTCTCCTTGTTTTTTCTCAGATCAAATGTTTCTAAGGATCCAAAGAAAAAAGTCTTTCTCTCAAGCATTGGACCATTTTTTTTTTTTGGCAAAAGTGGTCATGGTGGTCCCCATGTAAGAGCAGAGGTTGGGGTTTGGTTAAATCCAAATGGACATTCTGGATTTCAAAGATCTAAACTCCTTTTTTTCGCATGGAGTCTATCCGATCAGTAGTCTCCTTCCTACAAGGGGGAGAACTTCTGGCATCGATCGACATCAAGGATGCTTATCTCCATGTGCCGATCTTCCCGGCTCACCAGAAATTTCTACGCTTTGAGGTAGAAAATCTTAATTTCCACTTTGTAGCTCTACCAGTTCGGGCTAGCTACTGCACGTTGAGTGTTTATAAAGATCCTGGCTTCTCCTTTAGACAGGTTAAGGGCTCAAAGTATAACGATACTAGCCTACTTAGACGATCTACTCTTGATAGATCAATCAGTAGCCCGTTAAACCAAAGTCTGGTCACCGCAGTCGGCTACCTGGAATACTTAGGTTGGATCCTCAACCTAGAAAAATCCTCCTTAAAACCATCAAGGAGATTGCAGTACTTAGGGCTGATCATAGATACAGTCCAGAATGGGGTATTTTTGCCCTAGGAAAGATTTGGTTCCTTAAAGGAACTGATTCGGTTGGTCAAAACAAAGAAGAATCCTTCTATTCATCTTTGCATGAGTTTATTGGGAAAAATGGTGGCTTCTTTCGAGGCCGTTCCTTATGCGCAGTTTCATTCAAAACTGCTGCAAAACAGTACCCTGTCAACTTGGAAAAAGAAGGTCCAAACTCTGGACTTCCCGATGCGTTTATCCGCCAAAGTGCGTCAGAGTCTCAATTGGTGGGTAATAGCCAAAAATCTTCAAAAAGAAAAATCCTTTCTCCCGGTTACCTGGAAAGTAGTAACAACAGATGCCAGCCTTTTGGGCTGGGGAGCAGTCCTGGAAGAAGCGTCTGTCCAAGGGAAGTGGTCCAAATCAGAGTTGACCTTACCCATCAATATTCTAGAGATTCGGGCAGTACGCCTGGCCCTAAAGGCCTGAACGCTCAGACTACGGAATTATCTTGTTGGGATCCAATCCGACAATGCCACAGCTGTGGCTTATATCAATCACCAAGGGGGCACGAGAAGTCGTGCGGCCCAGAGAGAGGTGAATCATATTCTTCACCCCTGCATCTTTCTGTCAATATGCCAAAAATGGGGAGTTCCGGATGTGAATCTGTTTGCGTCCAGGTTCAACAACAAGATCGACAACTTTGTATCAAGGACAAGGGATCCAATGGCAAACGGAACAGATGCCTTGGTCTTTCCATGGGATCCGTTTTCACTGATCTATGTGTTCCCCCCTGTTCTGCTTCTGTGTCTCCTACGCAGGATCAAGCAAGAGGGAAAGGAGGTGATTCTGGTGGCCCAGGAGATCTTGGTTTGCCGAGATCATAAGGATAGCGGTAGGGGACCCTTGGACCCTGCCCCTGTGGCCAGACCTTCTCTCGCAAGGTCCGGTGTTCCATCCAACCTTACAAACGCTAAATTTAATGGTTTGGCTATTGAAACCCACATTCTAAAGGACCGTGGGCTGTACGCTTCAGTAGTTTCTACCTTGGTTAATGCTAGGAAGCCGGCCTCCAGAATCATATATTAGAGTCTGGAAGGCATATGTCTCCTGGTGTGAATCCAGGGGTTGGCACCTCAGGAAATACATCATAGGTAGGATCCTTGAGTTCCTACAGATGGGATTAGAAATGAAGCTGGCCTTGAGCACTATCAAGGGCTAGGTGTCAGCCTTATCAGTGTTTTTTCAATGACCACTTGCTTCAAACTCTGGTTCATAACCTTATTCAGGGGGTAATGCGGATTAATCCCCCAGTTAAGTCACCCCTGAACCATTGGGACTTAAATTTAGTCCTGTCGGCTTTACAAAAACAGCCTTTTGAACCGATTTCAAGATATTCCCTTGATCCTCTTGATGAGGAAAATAGTTTTCTTGGTTGCCATATCTTCTGCAAGAAGAGTATCAGAGTTGGCTGCTCTTTCCTGTAAAGAGCCATATTTGATTATTCATAAGGATAAGGTTGTACTGCGGCCTCATCCTAATTTTCTACCGAACTTAGTGTCAGGTTTTCATTTAAACCAGGATATTGTTCTGCCTTAATTTTTTCCAGAACCTTGTTGTGTGGAAGAAAGATCACTACATTCTCTTGATGTGGTGAGAGCGGTCAAGGTCCATTTAAAAGCAACTGCTCAGATTCGTAAAACAGATGTTTTGTTTGTGTTGCGAGACGGTCCTAAAAGAGGACAGGCGGTGACGAAATCTACCATCTCTAAATGGATTTGTCAAGTGATTGTTCAAGCTTATGGTTTAAAGGGGAAAATTCCTCCTTTTCATATTGAATCGAACTCCACCAGGGCTGTTAGTGCTTCTTGAGCAGTGCATCACCAAGCCTCCATGGCTCAGATCTGCAAGGCCGCAACTCGGTCTTCAATCCATACATTTACCAGATTCTATCAAGTAGATGTAAAAGGTCCTGAGGATATCGCCTTTGGGCGCAGTGTACTGGAGGCTGCAGTATAAGTCCTCTGGTCTCTTGGTGCCCTACTTTTGTTGTGTCTCCCTCTCTTCAGTTGGCATTGCTATGGGACATCCCACATAGTAACTACTATGGCTCTGTGTCCCCTGATGTATGAAAAGAAAATAGGATTTTTTTAAACAGCTTACCTGTAAAATCCTTTTCTTTGAAGTAAATCAGGGGACACAGAGGTCCCTCCCTTCTTGGTATACACGTGTATTGCTTTGCTACAAAACTGAGGTACTCCCAGTAGTGGGAGGGGTTATATAGGAAGTGCACTTTTTGTCTTGGGGCGTGCCAGTGTCCATCACCTGAAGGTGGCCTATAACCCACATAGTAACTACTGTGGCTCTGTGTCCCCTGATGTACTTCAAAGAAAAGGATTTTTTACAGGTAAGCTGTTTTAAAAATCCTATTTTTCTGCAAAAATTCAATAGATCAAAATCTCTTTGCACTCCAAAAGTGCAAAAATGTATAAAAATTGTAGTGAGTGGGAAAAAAACGTCCAAAAACGAATAACGGGCAACAATGCAACACTAATTCAAATCTAAAGGGTGGAAAACAATTCTTAAATATTTAGTGTACTGTTTAAAGTGGTTGTAAACCCCATGCATGAAATCTGACCTGGACACACATATCTGCAGTGTTTACATATCTCTCTCCAAAGCTCTAAGTGCCGTGTCTTTCTGCTGCTCCGTTTCTCTATTATCAGCATGATAACGTTTGACAAGCTCTCAGACACACGAGATTAAAGCAGCTTAAAATTTGTGTCGGGGAGGGAATTTAGAGATAGATAAGCAGAGATTGTCTATTCAGACTGCAGCTCTGCAAGTTTTTTTTTTTCCTCTGCCAACGTAGAGGGGGGGGGCCTTTCCTCCAATCAGCTCTCACACAGTGTTAGCCCAGACTCCACACTCACTGCTGAATGAGGAAGAAAGATTTATAAAACGATCTGCATTTTCTAAAGAATATAGAAATGGAAAGACTACAGATATACATAGGGTGGCTACTCACTTCACTGGGTATAGGAGAAGGTTTACAAACACTTTAAGTATCTTTCACAAATACGATAACTAAAAATACAAATAGTGAATTGATGCTAAAATAAAGTTGTAACTATAGCTTTTGTGATTATGAAGTGTAAATCCTTATCACACATTAATGAACAGAAATCTTCAAGTAAATGCTCTGTAAATCACACAGTGGTAGTTGAGGAAGAACTCCACCACTTTTAGATATAAAAGTTCACACACGCCTCTTCCCTTTTAAGAGTCGGGATCATCTACTGGTGGCTAGCACTTGTTCAAGAGAAGACAGCTCCAGAAGTCACATAAAAATCCCCTTTTGTAAAATCACCAGAAACAAGCTATTGCCACTACCCTTTGGCTTGGCATCAATTCAAATTTATTTTTACTTCTCGTACTTGTATTTGTTGAAAATTACTTGACAAAGTAGTACACTAAATATTTAGGAATGTTTTTTTCTTAAACTGCCAAACATTTAGTGCCATCGATCTTTCCAATCCTGACCAGTTTTCAAGTCCCTGCCAATAAAAAGCACCCCCACCGCAAGATGGTGTCACCACCATGCTTCACTGTGGAGATGGTGTTCTCAGTGTGATGGGAAGCATTGGGTTTGTGCCATATACAGCGTTTCCTATTGTCGCCATAAGTTACATTTTAGTCTCATCTGACCAGAGAACTTTTTTCCATGTGTTTGGAGAGACTCCTACATGCTGTCTGATGAACTCCAAACATGTATTCTCATTTTTTTTTCTTTAGGCAATGGCTTTTTTCCTGTCCACTCTTCCATAAAGTCCTGCTCTGTGGAGTGCACAGCCTAAATTGGTCCTATAGAGAGATACTCCTATCTCTTCTGTGGATCTTTGTATCTCCTGTGTTCTCTTGGTGGTTTTGCTGCATCTCAAAATAATGTCCTCCTTGCCCCGTTTGAGTTTTGGTGGGTGGCCTTCTCTAGCTTAAAACCTCCAACTTAGGTTAGGCCTGTAGTGTTGCTATAACGTTTTCATTTGTTATAATGAATTTAAAGGTGTTGTGTGGGATGTTCAGAATTCAGGATTTTTTTTTATACTTCTCCACCACTCTGTCTCTGCCCTGTTTGGAGAGCTCCTTTGTCTTCATGTTGCCCGCTTAGTTGCAGACTCAGGGGCCATTCAGGATAGGTGTATTCTATATATACTAACATCATGTGACACTTTACTGACAGTTGGCCGTTATGTAATCATCTTATTATGGGACCTCTGAAATTAATTGGTTTGATCTCGCCATTAGGGGTTTCATTGTAAAGGAGGTGAATACTCGAGATTGCTGTTTTTGTTTTTCTCGTCCTAAGATCCCTTTCACACCAAGGCGCTTCAAAAACGCCCTAAAACGCCTTAGCGTTATTACCGCGTTTTTACAGTGTTTTAGGGGCGCTAGTGTTAAAATTAACGCAATGCTGCAGGCGTTTTAACAGCGTTTTTCAAGCGTTATTGATCCTTTGTGATATCATGTAAAACAAGCAGTGTCTTGTAAAGTAACAAGCAGTGTCTTGTTTTACTTCAAATCTTCATTTTTCTGGGATTAATTCTTTTTTTTTGGCACTTTAATTTAGTTTTTTTGGCACTTTGATGGTCTGTTTAATCATTCTGACCTTCCCACAAGTTCAGTCCTGTTGTTGTAGATCTCTCTTTTCTGCTTGCATGTTTACCTTTTTGTGAGATCCTGTGAATTCTCTACAGCTTAGGGCGGATTATAGGCGTTTTTACAGCGCTTTCAATTCATATCAATGTAGAGGGGCGTTTTAGGAAGTGCTTTTTTCAGCGCCCAAAAGCTGCTCCAAAGATGCTGCTTGCAGGACTTTTCTCAACGCCCCGCCAGCACAACGCCTCAG
This sequence comes from Lithobates septentrionalis, assembly GCA_037952835.1. Lineage (NCBI taxonomy): Eukaryota > Metazoa > Chordata > Amphibia > Anura > Ranidae > Lithobates > Lithobates septentrionalis. The sequence goes on from JBBDGP010000329.1 coordinate 2,159,965, forward strand.
TGTGAAAGGGTCCATTGAGATGCATGGGGAGCGTTTTATGAACGTTTTAATAGCGTTATTTTTAGCGCTAAAACGCTGCAAAAACGCCTTGGTGTGAAAGGGGTCTAACTGAGTTGCAACAAAAAATATTTTGAACCTTCAGGCTTCATGCACACTGGATGTTTCTGGAAGTTTTTACAGGTGCTGTTTTTGGCTTTTTTTCTACAGTCAATAAACTCCCCATCATGTTATCCTATGTGTCCATGCACACATAGGCTGTTATCAACTGGTTTTGGCTGGGGCGTTTTTTGGCTGTAAAAAAAATCCCAAAACTAGTGGGTTCTGAGAGGCGTTTTTCAGCTGTAAAAACGCTCTCTAATGTCAAAAACTGCTGATAAATGCGCTAAACGTTTAAAAACGTGGCTCACCAACGTTTTTTTAACGTTTTTGATCCATTGAAATTTTTTTTTAGAATTTTCAAACCGCTAATGCTGAAAAACGGCTAATAAACGCTATTGCAAAAACTTTGAAAAACTCATTACAAAGCTACTGCTGTTTTTATAACTTTATTTTAACCACTAAGCCACCGCCCACCGTCATATGACGGCGGGACGAGGCTTCTGTTGTTCTGGGCGGACGTCATATGACGTGATCGCCCTCCGGAGCCACTAGGGGTGCGTCGCACGGGTGCGCGTGCCCGGCGGCCGCGATGTCCGCCGGGAACCCGCGATTGCCGGGTAACAGAGCAGGACTGTGGATCTGTGTGTGTAAACACACAGATCCACGTCTTCTCAGAGGAGAGGAGACCGATGGTATGTCCCTTGTACATAGGGGCACCGATCGGTCTCCTCCCCTAGTGAGTCCCCTCCCCCCACAGTTAGAATCACCTAGCTAGATCATACATTAACCCCTCGATCGCCTCCTAGTGTTAACCCCTTCCCTGCCAGTCACATTTACACAGTAATCAATGCATTTTTATCGCAGGGATCGCTGTATAAATGTGAATGGTCCCAAAAATGTGTCAAAAGTGTCTGATATGTCCGCCGCAATATCGCAGTCACAATAAAAATCGCAGATCGCCGCCATTACTAGTAAAAAAAAAAAAAAAAATTAAAAATGCTATAAATCTATCCCCTATTTTGTAGACGCTATAACTTTTGCGCAAACCAATCAACATACGCTTATCGCGATTTTTTTTTTTTTACCAAAAATATGTAGAAGAATACGTATCGACCTAAACTGAGGAGAAAATTTGTTAAAAAAAAAAAATTTTGGATATTTATTATCGCAAAAAGTAAAAAATATTGTGTTTTTTTTTCAAAATTGTCCCTCTTCTTTTGTTTATAGCGCAATAAATAAAAACCGCAGAGGTGATCAAATACCACCAAAAGAAAGCTCTATTTGTGGGGGAAAAAATGATAAAAATTTCATTAGGGTGCAGTGTAACATGACCGCGCAATTGTCATTCAAAGTGCGACAGCGCTGAAAACTGAAAAATGGCTTGGGCAGGAAGGGGGTGAAAGTGCCCTGTATTGAGGTGGTTAATGTCTAGTGTGCATGAGGCCTCAAAGTCGTAGGCATGTTGTGTACATTGCATGGTTCAAAACACCATAAATCCTTTTCTATTCCAAACTGTAATGCAAAAAACAATAAAAACACCAAGAGAAGTGAGCACCTTCAAGGCATTATGACGGCAATAAAGAGCTATACATCCAGTACAATGCTAGGGTGTACAGATTTTTTGTTTAACTAGCATCTGCCTGCTATCTGTACCTTAGCTGATATCTGTGTATTTTCTACATCTTTAAACATCATTGTCTAAGTGTTTGATTCTGAAGCTTTTCTAGGGAAGTATTACTAGTTCTATCAACAAAAATATGTCCTTTTCAAATTAGAGATGCCCATCTGCCCTTAATTTATCGGTCACTTTATAATTTGTGCCCTAAACCTTAAGTTCTACCTCCCTGTCCTCAATATGTTTCTGCTTTGGCTAATGTTCTAATGTCATGCAGGTTGTTTTGTATCATTTAACTTGAAGCTAGTAAAACTTCCCCTCTTGTCAGATGTTCATTTCTGCTGTGCTCTTGCTTTATCTCTTGGCTCTACTTCTCTTCCTTTTTCCTCCTTTCCATGCTGTGCATGCCATCAGATAATGAAGCCTAACAGGCAACTGGTAAGAGTATCACTCAAAGATAAGGAGCAGTTTTCCAAATTGTTAACTGTCACATTAACAGTTGGCACTCTTGCTGCTGAAAGGGATACTGTGCTAAAGAACTAGTGCTTACTGTATTGCAGTTTATTACTTCTTCATGGCTTTCATATATAATATATTTCAAAGGACAGTTCTTGTAGCAAATATCGGTGATCTTCTCTTTCATACTAAAATAGAACAAGAAAAGGAAGAATCTATTTGCCATGACCATCAAGAATAGTTTTTTTCTTTAGTCACTTACATTGTAGGCCCAGTCTTTCTGCTGTGGTTCATTATCTGTACTAGGTTTGAGTGGTCTGCTGTAATATCTGAAGAATTATACTGCTGTTTAAGTCTATTGAGTGCTCAACTGATACAGTGGATATAAAAAGTCTACACACCCCTGTTAAAATGTCAGGTTTCTGTGATGTAAAAAAATGAGACAAAGATCATTTCAGAAATGTTTCCACCTTTTAATGTGACCTATAAACTGTACAATCCTGTTGAAAAACAAACTGAAATCTCTTTTTGGGGGGAGGAGCTTATTAGAAATAAAAAAACTAAAATAATGTGGTTGTATTAGTGTGCACACCCTCTTATAACTGGGGATGTAGCTGTGTTTAGAATTAAGCAATCACATTCAAACGCATGTTAAGTGCCATCTCGTTCAGCTGTTATAGTGGGTCTTACCTCACATTTTCTTAGTCGCATCCTACAGCAAAAGCCATGGTCCGCAGAGAGCCTCCAAAGCATCAGAGGGATCTCATTGTTAAAAAGTATCAGTTAGGAGAAGGGTACAAAAGAAGGCATTAAATATACCATGGAACACAGTAAACAGTCATCATCAAGTGGAGAAAATATGGTAATACAGTGACATTACCAAGAACTGGACGTCCCTCCAAAATTGATGAAAAGACATGAAGAAAACTGGTCAGGGAGGCTGCCAAGAGGCCTACAGCAACATTAAACCAGCTGCAAGAATATCTGACAAGTACTGGCTGTATGGTACATGAGACAACAATCTCCCGTATTCTTCATATGTGTCTGGGCTATGGGGTAAAGTGGCAAGATGGATGTTTTTCTTAAGAAAAGGCTTCAAAGCCCGGCTAAATTTTGCAAAAACACATCTGAAGTCTCCCAAAAGCATGTCCGAAAAAGTGTTATGGTCTTATGAAACCAAGGTTGAATTTTTTGACCGCAATTCCAAAAGATACGTTTGGTGCAAAAACATCACTGCACATCACCAAATCCACAGTGAAGCATTGGTGGTGGCAGCAACATGCATTGGGGCTGTTTTTCTTCAGCTAGAACAGGAGCCTTAGTCAAGTTAGAGGGAATTATGAACAGTTCCAAATACCAGTCAATATTGGCACAAAAACCTTCAGGCTTCTGCTAGAAAGCTGAACATGAAGAGGAACTTCATCTTTCAGCATGACAATGACCCAAAGCATACATACAAATCAAGAAAGGAATGGCTTCACCAGAAGAAGATTAAAGTTGTGGAATGGCCCAGCCAGAACCCAGACCTGAATCCCATTGAAAATCTGTGGAGTGATCTGAAGAGGGCTATGCACAGGAGATGCCCTCACAATCTGACAAATTTGGAGTGTTTTTTGCAAAGAGTAGGCAAATATTGCTAAGTCAAGATGTGCCATGCTGATAGACTCATACCCAAAAAGACTGAGTGCTGTAATGAAATCAAAATATGCTTCAACAAAGTATTAGTTAAGGGTGTGCACACTTATGCAACCATATTATTTTATTTTTACTTCAATCCACCTTCAAGATTGTTGTTCAACTGAGTTGTACAGTTTATAGGTCACATTAAATGTGGAAAAAGTTCTGAAATCATTTATCTTTGTCCTTCTTCTTTTTTTTTTTTTTTTTTTTTTTTATATCACAGAAACCTGACATTTTAACAGGGGTGTGTAGACTTTTTATATCCACTGTATGTCCAAAATAATGTACCTGTGGTAAGCATATGGGTGATTGAACAGCGGTTAGTTCATTGCTAACCAATGAACAAAACATCACCATCTTTACATTTTTGGGCATCTAATCCCAGTAAAAGGTATTATGCTGAATTACATTTATACGGCACTTGCCACATTAAAGTTTAAAAATGCTTAATTGATTAATTTAATATTGGGATCTTGTTACCTATGGGAGACTTTCAATTGTCAAGACTTTAGAATAGTTTGGAATTACTTTAACTTCTTCATTAACCCTACTTGTCAGTTTATCCAGCAGCGAAGAGAATGCCTGATTTAACAATAGTCTTGTAGCTTGCCATCCATTATGAAGCCATTTTAAATAGCTACTAGGTCTGCAGTTGGATAAAGCTATTTAGAGCACTGCTAAAGGAGTAAACTGAGATGTCTAAGGTGTTTCACACTCTGTTAGAGGTAGGAATCCCATGAGAATTAAGCAAATATCATCCATAGGCGTTTCCTAACTTATAGGCCTCATGCACATGGATATTCAAAGGATTCAAGGTTCTCTAATGTAAATTCTGGTCTTTCCTGCACCTGAGGAGCCACAGGTGACCCCAATATAAGGGAATGGCTGTACCTGTGTAATGTTGATGACTTCTGCATCGGCGTTTACCCATGCATGCACATACGAAGCATCTCTCCAAATGTGCCACTTTAACGTTTGGGGAGATGTGCCATATGCATATGTGTGGCAGTGTTCAGCCATTCACCTGTATAGATAGCTTTTTATATCACCTGCAGCTCTCCAGGCATGGGGAATTTTTCGCTACAGGTTGTCAACATTCTTGATATGGGGGACCTCAAGTGCAGCCCTTAACATCACCAAAGGGTTGCATATAAAATTCAGTGACTATTCATTATCAGATACAGCAGACCCACAACAGGATATGAAAACAACAAAAAAAGTCTGGGGCCAGGAAGCTGGAACATATGTAACATAAGGAACAATTTTAGAAGTCCTACTTGAACCAAATAAGCCACTGTGTGGATGAACACACCAGGAGAGGTGTGAGAAGAAATACAAACAGTCAAAGACAACCACAAAAAAGCGCTGGTCAGGACAGTCTTGTGCGGACAAATTGTAAGAGGAAATCTCTGCCTCTTATTCTGTGCTTACTTTCATCGCTGCCACATGGTAAAAATATGCCTGTTCAGATAGGTACAGCCTAGAGCTGCACGATTAATTGTTAAAGAATCAGATCGCGATTGTCTGACCCCCCCCCCCCCCCCCCAGGATCTTAACAAATCATTTTCCAGATTCTATGTAACAAATACATAGAGTTATTTGCTCACAGCTGACTGATGTCTAAGGAAAAAAAAAAATCCATGCAGCCTGTCAAGTTTTATGACCACATCGCTTAGACCAAGATAAAGAGATACAGCCATGGGTGGAGTGGAAGCCAGGAGACAGCCAAAGCACCATCCAATAGGACCCACTGGACGAAAACTCCACTCCACCCACGGCGTGCTAGCCTTGCTGCCATCCACCACTGAGGAATCGGTTAGCAGCCCCGGTTAAGGATTTACATCTCTTCCCGGTCCCATACGAGCTGGGCCTCCACCTCCCCCCTTTCCGATTCTCGATCTCGTAGGTTGCATGTGGGTTCTACCATTGCAGCAATCCCTCAACAAGACACCCACCCCTGGTTACCTCCATAAAATACCATTACAGTAGGGAGCAAGTTGTTTATCTATACACGCGAGGAGAGATTTTAAACATTAATAACTGTCTTTAGTTTATGATATCGTAACAATAAATCTACATATGGTTTATCACATGGATTTCCTCTGAGACAATTTTTCCGCACAAGACTGTCCTCCTGACTAGCGCTTTTTTGTGGTTGTCTGTTTTACACAAAAGGATATTGTTAGACTTTGAGCCACAACAGCTTGTCAGAGACTGCGGACATAATACAGGAGATTGTTAGAGACTGTGGACCTGATACAAGAGCTGGTAGGAGACTGTCAGAAACTGTGAACATGTTCTGTGAGTTGTGGGAGATTAGGGATATGCTTCAGGAGATGGTCATAGACTACAGACATATTACATAAGACTAGAAATTATTACTATAACAGATCAATAGGGAAACACAGATTAGTGTCTCCGGGCATCAGGGCTCTACACACTCATGTGCATGAGGCCATAGCAGGGAAACCTTTTGAGTTTGCTTAGTCTGACACACTAGCTGTACACAGACATCTGTGTTTTTACATTTCATTCAAGTTGTACACATAAGAGCTCGTGCTTAAGAAAGCCCCTTACCAAGCCAAACCTTCATGATTTTGAGTCATTTTATAACTGGATTAATCATTTCCAGAGTGTTGGGGAGTTCTTCATATTAATGAGTTCTGAGGACTAAACAGAGCAGAGAAAATATTATGCACTATTTTAATTTCAATATACAGAGCCGGGCCCTGGAAGACCTGTATAGTTTGTGCACTGTGTTGAGTAACATGCTTCAGAGAACAGTTGTATGAAGTGAACAATCACAGATCATGTTTCAGTGGTCTGACACTTCCACAGCATATGGAAAGCATTTGATCATCATTCTAAAAAAAAAGGGAACAGATATGTTAAACTATTAAAGGGAAGGTAGAGAGATTTTGTGTGTGTGTATGTATAATATATATATATATATATATATATATATATATATATATATATATATATATATATATATATATATATATATATATATATATATTGTGAGGGTTACAAAAAATGTTTTTTTCAGTCGGGTAAATATTCATAAAGAGACAGTGACACACTATGGCTTTTACCGCATGCGTGGGCTTTTTAAGTCTTGGTGTCTTAAAAATATTCTAGCTGGGAAGGGACAAGATCAAGGGACATCCTCACTGGCATATAAACACAAAGAAGCATAGAGGGTTCAGAAGTAATACAACTGGAGAGGTTTAATGATAAAAATATCATCTCACATTTTCAGTGTAGCTGGTATTAAGGTATGTGCAAAAAATGTTCACAGTGAGATTTAAGCACGGCTGTCCAGGCATAGGATGTCCACAAAGAGGATTGATCGTAACTGCCCAAGGGCTTCCCTGCAGGTGCTGGCACTAGTGTGCTGAATCTGCTTCTAGAAAGACGCATGCGGTGTTCAGCAACAGCAGTCTGTTAGGCTCCTTTTTACACACACATCCATTTGTATCCTTGCCAACTGTTTACAGAACTCATTAGCTCAATTTGAAATTCACAAGGTAAATAATTCAAAGGAGTAATTCAGGCAATTCAGTAATTCTTTTCCATGGTTTCAGCCAAAGGAAGCCAAAAGACAGGCAGCTTATGCTTTACTGGCTTTTTAACAAAACACCAGTTTAAAAGCATAAAAATATAAGAATCAGAGCTGACCTGGTGAGGCTACTTAAAAGAAATCTGTACAAACATAAATATCTAGTAGGCTGCAGTTTCTTGCCTCTCCTGATAGTGTTTCTGCAGTGGCTCAAACGCTTTGAGTAACTGACTTGCAACAAGTATGCAGCAGGAATTCTAATTGCACTTCAATTGCCACACGTTTGATCCAGGTCAGTGACTTTGAAGGCACTTCAATTGTGAGAAACTAGCATTTTCTGAAACGTTTCCCCTCCATTTTTCCCTTACTGCTGTACATCAGTACCTGCTAATTGCTTTCTCCCACATGGCTTCTGTAGGTCCTGGCACTTTGTCATACTTTTAACACGTTTTTATGTGTTGTACGTGTCTTAATAGATTTTAATAATAATTGAAATGTGGTTTCTTGCCTTCTCTTTAGATGTTTGGGAACTGGACATTTGGGACCTTGGTGTTTACAGTGATGGTTTTAACGGTTACCATGAAGGTAAGAATTTCTCACACGGTCAGCCTCGTTTCTTGTACGGTCAGAAATATGTCTGTGTATCTACAAGAGCTTTTGGTGTGGTTGCCACATTTCTGAAATTATAAGTCCTAGCAAAAGGGAAAGTGGAGTGGCTGGCTACTGCAGCCAGCTAAGCTTTCGTTGTTTTAGTACATGTTAAAACTTCTTTTAACATAGAAACCCCACTCTCTCCGATGTTAGAGTTTTTAGGAAAGAAACCCTGTACCCTCATCACATGTTAATACACAGTAAAGAACTGGTTTGTCCTCAGTGTGTCTACATTTCTAAATAAACAAAAGAGCTATGAATGAAATGTGTCTTTAGTACACCACACTCTGGGCAGTCTGCAGTCTTTCTTGCCATTCAGGATAAAGGAAATATCGGCCTGCTTCTGCTCTTGATTTGCAACGTATCATGTGGAACTCTGACCTCCCGTTGATCCCTACTGCCCACCTATAGTTATCTTGTCCTCTCCAGCTGTCTGACCCCTATCAGCCACCAGCTGCTTGGCTTTGTATGTACCTGAGGTCTTGCCTCTTTTTCTGGGCTTACTTTCATCGCTGCCACATGGTAAAAATATGCCTGTTCAGATAGGTACAGCCTAGAGCTGCACGATTAATCGTTAAAGAATCAGATTGCGATTGCCCCCCCCCACGATCTTAACAAATCATTTTCCAGATTCTATGTAACAAATGCATAGAGTTCTTTGATCACAGCTGACAGATGTCTAAAAAAAAAAAAATCCAGGCAGCCTGTCAAGTTTTATGACAACGCTTAGACCGAGATAAAGAGATACAATGTAACACTTCGTCCTTTTAGATGAAAGGAATGAACTTCGGGCTGTAAATGAGAGAAGTTTAACTTACAAGTTAAATCCGCATTTTTTGCTAGAAAATTATATATATATATATATATATATATATATATATATATATATATATATATATATATATATATATATATATATATATATATATTTATAATTTTATTATATATATATATATATATATATATATATATATATATATATATATATATATTATAATATAATTGTATTTATTTTTAGCAGAGACCCTAGAGAATAAAATGGCGGTTGTTACAATATTTTATGTTGCACTGTATTTGTGCAGCGGTCTTTTAAACGCATTTTTTGGGGGGAAAAACACACTTTAATAAATAACTAAACATTAAAGTTAGCCCAATTTTTTTTGTATCATGTGAAATATGATTTTACGCCGCAAGATTTGTGAGAGAACTGTGATCTTTATTCTAAGCAAAAAAAATTGTGATTCTCATTTTGGCCAGAATCGTGAAGCTCTAGTACAGTCCCACTGCTATGGGTGACCCCAGCCCATGCCCTATTGGTTCCAGGGGTGTCTGCTCTGTATCCTGTGATGGAACCAAGATCTGCAATCTTGAATCCAATGACCCTATGTTTATAGGGTCTGCGTCATAGGAGGCTCTAGCTTCCTGAGGCTGGGACACTGTGACTTATCTTTGACTCAGATTCTCTGAAGAGACTGTTTTTGGACAATCGCATTCTCCTGCCACCCCATCAGAGTTACAAGCGGTCATTTCGACCCTGTTGATAGTGCATACTCTATCTGCTTTTGAAGGTTCAGCCTGCTGTTCCCAGCTTGGCATTGACTCGGTTAAATTGATGATGGGCAACTCCTATCCTCATATTGATTAGTGGTTCCAAATTAAGAACTACTGCAGTAGGGAACAGACACAAAAGATACGCTCAGCATCTTTCCAAATAACTGATATGCTTTATTATGACGCAATTGAAGGTTTTTATGCACATGATTACGTAGGTATCACATTAATATTACAATTGTACATTTATGGTAACAAGGGGCGTTACATAGGCAGGCTAATTCTAATCAGGACTCGAAAGAATGTAAACATGTACTGAAAACATTATTAGTGCTGTGTGCAATACATACAAAATAGAATACAATTATATACAGAACTTACAAATTTCCATTACAGCATCTTCCAGAGTCCCTAAAGGTGCAAAGACCTTTCTATTACACCCAGTATTTGAGATATTGCACCCTATACCCACTTTAGATCTGCCAATGACCCACCTTAACAGGAAACTACTAGACATTTAGAGGGCATGCTGAAATTGTTTACTTCCTGTCTGAACGCTGAGCTGCATGCGGGTAGCCCATATTAGTGTGTAGACAAGTATTGGTTGTATGGAATCACCACACAGCCAAGTTTGACAGGTATGTATTGATGGGTGCACAGGCTATGCGTCGGGGGTCGCACAGCCATTGCTGCAGATCTGCCCAACTGAGCTGTGTGGTTGAGTCCTTAAATGTCCATTCACTAATATGGACTGCCTGCATGCACCTCCATGCTAGGCCGGAACAGTAAACAAAGACCTCTTCACAATGTACGGGTCCAAGCGCCCGTGTAAATGAGTGCCAAGTATTCACTGAGCCTCTAGTCAGCTGGGACTGATTTTTTTTTTTTTCTCCCTAATATCCAGGGGGCTTTGATCAAATTTAGAACCATTATCCCTGGAGCTACCTTCTGACTTTACAGAACCTGTGGTTTCTTCTCCCTCATAGGATCCCCACCTTAGACCAGGTCTCCTCCTGGTTTAGACTCTGTTGGATATCCTCTAGGTGCTCTTGTTCCTCTACCACTGAGGAGGTTCCTTCCTGTGACAGGAGAAAAACTGGTTCTTGTGCTGGATGATACCATGAGCCTCAGCCTTGCTTACACTGATTCCCTTAAGGGTAATCCTTTGGGAGCATGTTTCTCCCCACTAGCATCTTCAGGATGTGGGCGAGATCTCCACATACCTGGGTGCACCTCAAATCCTGCATGGCAGGTCAAGTTGTTGCAGGAGGCCCCTGCGCCTCCTAGATTAGTGTATCCTGTCAGCTCATAGTCTGCTGCAGGTATCCTCACTCAAGAACAGGGAATGTCTTAATGACTTTGTGGGACCTGTCCACCTGGGGTTAAGTTCACCTTCTGTGGCTAATCTGCAGCCATTCAATGGAAGTTCATCAGATAATTTGCCTTGCTCTGCCCCAGGCAAATGCTATACTGCTGTTGATGCATAGCAGGATGTAGGGGATCAGGAGCTTTCTTAGACCTGTAGCTTGAGGTCAGAAATAGGGCAGATCTGCAGCAGAATCCAACAGGAATGACCCAGAGGGGATGTAATAGCCTTTATCCTCAGTTCAATCTGGTTGTTCTGTCTTGCCAGTCTGGAGGCAAGGGTCTACTTTTTATTTCCTTCCTACCCTTGTGGCAATGCTTCTCATGCACCTTGCCCCTTAAGTCACATTCACTTAGTGGGACTGAGTTCTCTCGTGGACTCAGATGTCACTTTACATCCTTTGTAGGCTGTTGTACTTTACCTGGTTTAGGATCTTCCCTGGTAAATAGTGCAGCCACTGGGATTGTGTGTAAATCTGACAAGCCAACATCTGCCTGTTGGATAAAAGCAGCCCGACACCTCCCAGATTGCTTTCATAACCCCCCGTTAACCTCCTCTTTTGGGTGAATTTCCGCTTTAAATAAAAATCAAAGTGAGTCACTTGTTGCTCAAGTGCAAACTTTCATCTAGATTGTTAAAATTGCAGGCAAATCCACATTTGGAACACCTTAAGGCCTTGTTTTACAGACTTGCCGGCTGGATCACCAGTTAAAAATAGAAGAAAGGCTAAAAAATTGTTATGCTTTTGGGTTTAATGCTGCTTTATTTAGACCGGTCAGTTTTTTTTTTTCCTTTTTCAGCCAGAAGGCTGATTTCTTTATCCACACAGACAAGGTGGTTGGAGGACATTCCCCTTCCCTCCACAGGGATATTGTATTCTGGCAGCAGCACCGATGGCTGCAGTCACTGATTGAACGAAAATTTTCCAACTGCAAAGGCAGCTGAGAGGTGTGCACATATGCTGTGGCTACAGTGCTTTGCATCGCTACGCAGCATTAATGGTCAACTGAATGAGGGCATCCTGCAACCATGTGCAATGCACCTGGTTGTGGCACGCTATTGCGGGGTTCAAGGAGGTAAAGCAGATGGTGAGGAGCCAATACTCTTCTATTATAAAAATGCAGCATGAGGTGCAGGAACAGCCAAGATTCCCAGGTCCACAGAATGGAGCCAGGACTTGTGACGGGAGATCTCGCTGGATTATATAAGACACATAAGATGGTAGAGACTGATTCAACCCTCCAGGCAACTATAAGTAAAGTTTTTTTTTTTCTGGATTAATTCTTTAAATGTGATTGTGATTTCTTGTAAAGCACCACAGTCATTTGTCCTTTCAAAGTTGGAAATGTGCTTTCAGTGTCATTTGTTTTGTAGCTCCATATAGTAGTTGTAAGTAATAACCAATTGTATTTATTTTCCAGATGGCTCTAGAAACCCAGTTCTGGACATGGATGAATCATTTTGTCACCTGGGGTTCCATTGGATTTTATTTTATATTTTCCTTGTTTTATGGTGGAATAATCTGGTAAGAGCAAACCTCTTCTGTAATTGTGGGTGTGAAGCCTGTTTACTAGGACCCTAAATAAGGTCTTCAGATGAATTTTGGAAATCCCATTTATCAGAGATGACATTTCTGTTACATTTTATTTGAAGAAGTATTTTTAGGGTTTTTTCCATTACCCTAGCAAGCTTAAACTTGGGGTCCTAACCTAAAAACACCTAATCAAATTCCTTCTAATATGTAAATTTATACGTATAGTGTCTTTATTTTCATTATCCTGTTGGGTAGGGGCATTTGGTTAAACATGCCACATATTTGTGATATAGAGCTATAAAGAAATATTTAGAAAACCAGCAGATTTTTCCTTATTTGACTCTACTTTCTGAGTTCTTCCTGGTCCTCTATTAGTAAATGCATTTGTTTGCCTGAAAAAACGTTCCTTTTTGGCTTCAAAGATAATACGAATAGAGGCCTAGCATCAGAATTTTAGGCCATGTAAGGATGTAATTGTTGAATATAATGATCGTATCTTTTAGAAATCGATGCATTTAAATATGGGCGGTTTGATCACTGAGCAGTCGGTTCAGTGGACAGTATTCACTGGTAATTTTTTGCACCCATAAGATTAGATCTTGTATGTTTGTCTTTGCACTAAATACTTATTGTTATTTAGGGCCATTTAGAACAGCTCCGTAATTTCAAATATAAAAATATGACATATTTTTTTTCAGGGTCTGCTCTGACCAGTTAATACAGATACTAGTGGGGAGAAAAAAAAACTAATTCTGTCCTCTTTTACGGAAAGTTGACCACCGTTAGCAGAGACTGTGGTATCCAAAGCAATCAGGTTCTTGCCATAAGTGCTTGTTCTTACCATGTTGAGCTACATTTTTTTTTTTTTCCATTTTTAAATATGATGTTAGGTTTTTGACTAAGAAAAAAGTTAAACCTACATTGTAAGTTGAGTATCAAAGGTGGTAATAATAACGTGCATAAAATGTTGTGATAAAGAATGGAACAATTCAATTTAAACTAGATTCAATCAAATCATTGTTGAGCTACATTTTATGACTAAACACACATATATGGTGTAAGCTGGGCACATAGAAAACAATTGTTTTCACATGTTCTGTTTTCATCATTCATGTGCAGTGGTGTGCAGAAGAACCGCAGCTCAGTGGATGTGAACAAGCCCTTATTCTCCTTTATTGTGCTAAAAGAATGAGAAGAATCAGGTTGCGATGGTCACTATATACAATCAGATAAAGCTCTTCTGTTGCACAATGATGAAATGATGAGATCCATTGGGATAAAACTCATACTATGAAGTGTGGGAAGATTTCTGCATTAAAATTGAATGTGTCTTGGTATGAGGTTTGGAAAGAGTGCAGCTTATTGTACACTCCAAATGTATGCTTTGGTAAAATGCAAATATAAATTGTGTGATTATATGGCTCATAGGTTTTGTTTTCTCTAACCTTTCCACAGGCCATTTTTGCACACACAGGACATGTACTTTGTGTTCGTGCAGCTGCTCTCCAGTGGATCTGCATGGTTTGCCATAATCATCATCATCACTGCTTGTCTATTTCTTGACGTCATGAAGAAGGTGGTGTACAGACACCTCTATCCTACAAGTACAGAGAAGGCACAGGTATCCAGAACTGTACATGGTCATCAGACTCTTTTTTCAGAGAGGTTATTTTAAGAGTTTCAATTTCTTGTAAAAAGATGAACAAGATGTGAACCACTGTACTAAATTCTAGATGTACACAATGCAGTCTTTCAATAGCAGTATTCAGCATCTATCTATTCAAATGATAAATAATAGGCTGGGGTTAGTCGTGGTGGTTCTATTTGGTTTCCTATGTAGTACAAAGAAGAAGACAAACCGTCAAATTAACAAAATGCTGTTAGTGCCAAGGGAATGTTACACATATGTTACATAGCCATTTTTCGCCTTTGTAAGTACTTGTCTTGTCAGAAACTACTCCAGTACTGCAATTTTTACCATGAGGCATGCGCAGTTAGCCCCCGTTCACTTTGGAGCGACTTGTCATGCAATTTTTACAGGTCAAATCACATGACAAGTCGCATCCTATAGCCAGCAATCGCACTGTTCAAATTGGTGCGACGCCGACTCTTCGGTGCCACATCGATTTGAAAAAGTAGTAGTGTCACTTTTTTTGGCGTTTTCGGGTGCGACTTGAATAGACCTCTGTGCATGAAGCCACACTGATGTCTTCAAAGTCGCACCTGAAGTTGCACTGTCATGCGGCTTTGAAATCGTGCAGTTTCAGATGAATTTGCACGACTTGAAAGCCACAATCAATGTGAACGGGGGCTCAGGTCTCTATTTTAAACCTATAAACCCACAAACAAAAATGTATTATATTGCAGTTCTCAACCAGGGTTCCTCCAGAGGTTGCTAGGGGTTCCTTGAGCAACTAACAATTTCTGCCTCTCAGATAAGTTCCCACTGATACCAATGACCGTTTTAGCTTTCTGTAAGGCTTCCCAATGACCACCAGTGTAAGGAGCATTCTTTCCACTGAACATCACACTTCTGTATCATGCGCTGTAGATATAGTAGTTGTGTGGAAAATGTTATGAAAGGCTGTCTTAGATGGCTGCATTTGGTTTTCTTTGGGCTTTTTTTCCACCCTTTAACAGTCAAATCTATCTTGGAAAAGTGGCAGCTAGAGGGTTGAGACAAACCATATAAAACTTATAGGGGTGCTTACACTGGTACGCTTTTTTCATTTATTTAGAACCTTTCTGCCACAAGTGTAAAAAAAAAAAAAAAAATGTTGCTGTAACTGCCTAAAATGTGTTAGCTGGAGTTCTGCTTTGATTAGTATTTTATGTAAAGTCCATCTAAGTCAGCTAGTGCATCTAACACTACCCTCTCCAGATTAACAATGCTGCTGTTGAAAAGTGTCTTTGTTGTTCCTCCAATAGAGTGCAGACAACCTAAGACAGGAAGTGTGTTACTGGCGGGATCACTGGGTAATAAAGAGGGGAAAAAAGCCTAAGGAATAAAATGAATGCAGCCACCAAGTTTAAGGGTGGGTAAGCTGCAATATATTACATTTTTGGATTTAAAGTGGATGTAAACCCACTATCATCCTTTCCAAACTACTGCCATAGTGGTTATCAATAAGGATATACATGCCTACTGCATGTATCCTTACCTGTCAAATGTCTCCCCTCTGTCTGTTATGAGACCCGAAAAACTGCAGGTTTTGTTGGTGGGTCTGTTGTCCGTAGCTCGGTGGGTGGATTCGTGATGCCAGTAGACTCCCCGCACACTTCTACACTCCCATTTTTCAAAATGCATTTTCTCCTGTGTATTTCTTACACTGAACTTCTGCTATGATCACTATCATCCAGTCAAAATCCAAAAAAGTCACCACATGACTTTAGCATGCCCAATCATGCTGATGTATGGAGCAGCCAATCCTGGGAGAGCTGGAGAAGAAAGGAGGAGGGGATCTGAAGTACACAGAATGCCTCTCTCAGGCTGGTGCATGAGATATGTAAATCACCTGTCACTCACAGCAGGGGAGAAGAACTGACTCCTATTTCTCTGTGTCAGTTTTTATCCTACTGAAAAAAGATAAGAGAATTGCTCAGAGCTGGATTAACTCTTTGTGGCAAGACTGTGCACAGATGACATGAAATCCTATACTGTACAAGGTACAAGCCTTAATTAAAAGTTTTTTGGTTTACATCCACTTTAATACCACTTTATAATCTCCCCTATCCCAATCCAACACAGCAGTATTCTAATAATTCTCCTCTAAGACTTCTAAAACTCTGTGGGAAATCACTGAAAGCAAAGCAGATTGGCCCTAGGAGGACTAGAAGTACGAGGTCTGTCGGGGAAGTTTCTAGGCTGCCTGTTAAGGGAGTGTTGGATTGGGGGAGATATTCGTATCACAGTTGGAGACTGGAGTTTGTGGCAATTTTGATACAGCATTAAATATGTTTTGGATTAATTTTTATGGGTAATTATTAAGTTAGCCTAATTGCACTATGTAAATATTTTCGTAATCCAGCAATATGAACTATTTTAAACTTGACAAATATTAGTCAGGAAGCTAATCTCTGGAGATTTGTTACTTATATGGTTGGCTTGGCAGTCCAATATCTTAATACCAATATATTTGTTTGCAAATGTAAAACATGTTTTTAAATGCTTTTGTTACATATAAATGTCAGTAACTCAAGCCAATATAATGAAAAAAAAAATCAATTGAACTGTGATCTAACAAAATAAAGTTTTGATGTATGTACTTGCCAACTATACCTTTTGCCTGTTTTTTATTTTTACTGTGTGATCTTTAATGTTTTGTTCTGAAAAGAACCTATAAAAATATCAGGGTCACTGATGTAAATGAGCCCC
This sequence comes from Lithobates septentrionalis, assembly GCA_037952835.1. Classification (NCBI taxonomy): domain Eukaryota; kingdom Metazoa; phylum Chordata; class Amphibia; order Anura; family Ranidae; genus Lithobates; species Lithobates septentrionalis. The sequence goes on from JBBDGP010000329.1 coordinate 2,176,854, forward strand.
CTTTTATCTAGATATCTAGTCTTCATTTTTAATTTGTTGGCAGGTCAGGTGTTTAGAATGAAGACGTGTGGCAGGCAAGTTGTTGCCCACAGTAATATTCTATAATTTCAAGCAAAATGAACTTTTTAATGCATTACATTTTCAATGTACGTTTTTTACTGTGCATGATAATACACTGGATTTTTTTTTTCCATCCCTCTACTTGCTTTTAAAATGTTTTGAAGTTCCTCCCCATATGTTTGAATTGACTAATTCTTATTGACGTGATGTGTGTTACATAACTTTTCTGTCCACCTATAGATGTATTCCAACAGAGTTGCTTTAAGTGACGAGTTCATCGCCCTGCAGCCTCTGTCACGGGCAAGGAATCAGCTGAGCAAAATTAGGTAGAGTAGGAGGGGAGGTTCCTCATCCACTTTCTTTGTTATGCATGCTGAGGCTCTACTAACCAGCACTTAGAGAGATGGAGCGAGGCATGAGTACCATTATGTTAACAGCCAGAGCTGCCAGCTGTTCGGTTTGCTATTCCTTTTTATTTATTTATTTTATCAGGTCCAAGAGCCTGCAATAAGAGTGCATGTCGTGCGTTAAAATCCCTAGCATGACACTCTGATAACAGACCTACTGTGCTATTGTTGTGTTACTTTTCTCAGCATGATTTGAGCGCTTGTTGATGGCGGATAAACGTACAATTAAAACTATATTTGGTGCATGCTAGATAATTCTAGGCTGCAGAAGGCAGGACAACTGTGTTTTATGGTTTATTTTTGATTGGTGTTTTTCTTTGGATAAAATTTCTTTGTGCTTGGGCTTTCAGTGTGCTTTTACACTTAGACTATGTTCCACTATAAATGTATTTTTATTTGTACTTTCTTTTTAACAATTATGACTTGTGGGTTTGACAACAGAGCAGTAGGAAGCAACCCATTGAGAAAAAAAGGGATGACGTTATAATATAAAATTTCCTTATTATTTTATGCAGTTTGTGCTGTATTTCAGTAGATACAAAATTATTTTAAAAATCTCAATTTGAAGCAGCTACTGGAGTGGGTGGGGTGAACTGCTGGAGTCTCACTGATGTACTTTTATTAGGAACAAAGAAAGATATGAATTTATAGTTTGAACAGAATAAGATGCCGCAATTTATGCCGAATATTAACCACTTAAACTCCCACACCTGTACACTACCTTTTGATTTCCAGCTATGGGCCTAGTAATTCAGCAGTAAGTTTGTCTCTACTGAAGATAAGATAATACATACATAATACATATATCCACAAATGGGGCTTTCTTGGTGATGTTGCCTCCAAAAAAGTATTTCCTTTTTTATAGACAAAAATTGTTAAACTTTTTTTCCCCTAATTTGATCAGCGTTGGGGGGGGGGGGAAAAAAGACTGTCAGTAAAAAGTGTAAATGGTAATAATTACCATAATAATAATTACCAAAATTCCATAATACCTCTCATCAAATAGCTTGGGGTGTCTACTTTCCAAAATGGGGTCATTTGGGGGGGGGGTTGTGCCACCTGGGCATTCCATGGTCTCCGAAACTGTGATAAGCAGTCAAGAGAGAAATCAAAAATTCACGCCCTTAGAAAGCCTGAAGGCGGTGCTTGGTTTTCGGGGTTCCGTACGCGGCTAGGCTCCCAAAAAGTCTCACACATGTGGTATCCCCGTACTCAGGAGAAGCAGCAGAATGTATTTTGGGGTATAATTTCACATATTCCCATAGCATGTTTGAGCAATATATCATTTAGTGACAATTTTGTGCAAAAAAAAAAAAAAAAATTGTCTCTTTCCCGCAACTTGTGTCGCAATATAAAATATTCCATGGACTCGACATGCCTCTCAGCAAATAGCTTGGGGTGTCTACTTTCCAAAATGGGGTCATTTGGGGGGGTTTTGAACTGTCCTGGCATTTTATGCACAACATTTAGAAGCTTATGTCACACATCACCCACTCTTCTAACCACTTGAAGACAAAGCCCTTTCTGACACTTATGCCGCGTACACACGGTCGGACTTTTCGTCTACAAAAGTCAGACAGCCTGTCCGACAGACTTCCGGCAGACTTTCGGCGGACTTGCGGCAGACTTTCTAACGAACGGACTTGCCTACACACGACCACACAAAAGTCTGACGGATTCGTACGTGATGACGTACACCGGACTAAAATAAGGAAGTTCATAGCCAGTAGCCAATAGGTGCCCTAGCGTGGCTTTTTGTCCGTCGGACTAGCACGCAGACGAGCGGATTTCGGGGTCCGTCGTAGTTACGAAGTAAAAATTTAAAGCATGTTTCAAATCTAAAGTACGTCGGATTTGAGGCTAAAAAAGTACGTTGAAAGTCCGGAGAAGCCCACACACGATCGGATTACCAGCCAGCTTTAGTCCGTCAGCGTCCGTTGGACTTTTGTAGACGAAAAGTACGACCGTGTGTACGCGGCATTATTGTTTACATGAAAAAGTTTTTTTTTTTTGCAAGAAAATTACTTTGAACCCCCAAACATTATATATTTTTTTTAAAGCAAATGCCCTACAGATTAAAATGGTGGGTGTTTCATTTTTTTTTTTTCACACAGTATTTGCGCAGCGATTTTTCAAACGCATTTTTTGGGGAAAAAACACACTTTTTTAAATTTTAATGCACTAAAACACACTATATTGCCCAAATGTTTGATGAAATAAAAAAGATGATCTTAGGCCGAGTACATGGATACCAAACATGACATGCTTTACAATTGCGCACAAACGTGCAGTGGCAACAAAATAAATACATTTTTAAAAGCCTTTACAGGTTACCAGTTTAGATTTACAGAGGAGGTCTACTGCAAAAATTACTGCCCTCGATCTAACCTTCGCGGTGATACCTCACATGCATGGTGCAATTGCTGTTTACATTTGACGCCAGACCGCCGCTTGCGTTCGCCTTAGTGCGAGAGCAGGGGGCGACAGGGGTGCTTTTTTTTTTTTTTTTTTTTTTTTCTTTATTATTTTTTTGCTTTTTTATCTTATTTTTAAACTGTTCCTTTCATTTTTATTTTTTTTTAATCATTTTTATTGTTATCTCGGGGAATGTAAATATCCCCTATGATAGCAATAGGTAGTGACAGGTACTCTTTTTTGAAAAAATTGGGGTCTATTAGACCCTAGATCTCTCCTCTGCCCTCAAAGCATCTGACCACACCAAGATCGGTGTGATAAAATGCTTCCCCAATTTCCCAATGGCGCTATTTACATCCAGCGAAATCTAAGTCATAAAATGCTCGTAGCTTCCGGTTTCTTAGGCCATAGAGATGTTTGGAGCCACTCTGGTCTCTGATCAGCTCTATGGTCAGCTGGCTGAATCACCGGCTGCATTCTCAGGTTCCCTGTTGAGACAGGAGAGCCAGAGAAAAACACGGAAGACGGTGGGGGGGGGGGGCATTCCCTCCCACGGCTTGTAAAAGCAGTCTAGAGGCTAATTAGCCGCTAGGATTGCTTTTACATGAAAGCCGACCGCTGGCTGAAAAGAATGATACCAAGATGATACCTAAACCTGCAGGCATCATTCTGGTATAACCACTCAAAGTTGTGAATGGCGTACCTGAAGACAAAAAAATGGTTAACAATAAAGCACAGTAAACGGTAAAGTATAAAAAATTGCATACCTGAAAAGCAAACATGATAAAGCATAATAACAATAAAACATTGCAGAATAGAATACAGTAAAAAAGAGCAGAACAATAGAGAGAATAGAGAGAGAGAGAGCAATAAAACGACAACTATTTTTTTTTTTATTTTATATATATATATATATATATATTTTTTTTTTTTTTTTTTTACACTTTTTTTGTAACTAACTTTTATAACTGTAACCGGTTCCAGGTTCGGGTCTCTCAAAATGCGATGGCATCTTGGGAGACCCTGTGAAAGTGTGCCTAGTCTGTGCAATGCTGTACCCTACGCTAATACTCAACTAGTGTATGGTAGCGTTCAAAACATTCACCAATGCAAAGACCAGGATTGTCAGGACAGGAGGGACAATAATAGCGGGTGTCACGCCTATATCCGCGCTAGCTGCAGACACAATATCTTTTTTGGGGGCGTTCGCTGGGTAGGGGTACTCGGGAGGACATAAAGAAAATGCCTCTCATGCAGCCGACTGCATTTGGTTGGGGATGTGAATGGGGGAAGTACGGGCGCTGCAGAAGCGGTGGGTTCCCAATTAGGATTGGCGAATGCAGTAGGAAGGGCACTATGGGCACGACGGGCCTGTGTTTGTCTTTCTGGTGGCAGCGGGACACTACTTGTGCTTGCCACCTCACCAGCTTGAACTGCACTTATGGGACTCGCCACGTCACCAAGTGTTACTGCAGTGCTGGTTTGACTACGACCGGGGTGTACTAGGCCGCTGGCGCTTGCCAGTTCACCAAAACGCTACCAAAAAATCTGTTAGCGATCGCAGGGATCAGGCCTGACTCTGCGAATGCTGCAGTTATGCGTTTTAGTCTTTTGTAAGTGACAGTGATCGATCGATACTGCACTTGGGTGGGCTGGGCTGGGCCGGGCGGAGGGGCAAAACGCAGGTGCTAGCAGGTATCTGGGCTGATCCCACTAACACTGCGTTTGTGAGAACCCTAAACTGCTGGGGATGCTAGTATAGATCTGATCGGATCAGATATTGATCCGTTCAGATACTATACCACTAAGGGTGGTGTACGGTGCGTGCGTGGGTGTTAGCGGTACTGGCGCTAACCTGACGCTGCCTGGGGCTGGTGCTTGCCAGTTCACCAAAATACTACCAAAAAAACTGTTAGCGATCGCAGGGATCAGGCCTGACTCTGTGAACGCTGCAGTTATGCATTTAGTGTTTTGTAAGTGTCAGTGATCGATCGATACTGCACTTGGGTGGGCTGGGCCGGGCGGAGGGGCAAAACGCAGGTGCTAGCAGGTATCTGGGCTGATTCCGCTAACACTGCGTTTTTGGGAACCCTAAACTGCTGGGGACGCTAGTATAGATCTGATCGGATCAGATATTGATCCGTTCAGATACTATACCACTAAGGGAGGCGTATGCTGCGTGCGTGGGTGTTAGCGGTACTGGCGCTAACCTGACCCTGCCTGGGGCTGGTGCTTGCCAGTTCACCAAAATACTACCAAAAAAACTGTTAGCGATCGCAGGGATCAGGCCTGACTCTGCGAACGCTGCAGTTATGCGTTTAGTCTTTTGTAAGTGACAGTGATCGATCGATACTGCACTTGGGTGGGCTGGGCTGGGCCGGGCGGAGGGGCAAAACGCAGGTGCTAGCAGGTATCTGGGCTGATCCCGCTAACACTGCGTTTTTGGGAACCCTAAACTGCTGGGGACGCTAGTATAGATCTGATCGGATCAGATATTGATGCGTTCAGATGCTATACCACTAAGGGAGGTGTATGCTGCGTGCGTCAGTGTTAGCGGTACTGGCGCTAATCTGACGCTGCCTGGGGCGACGCATATCACCGCCGGGCGATCAGGGGGCTAAACCTTTATTCGGTAATAAACGGCGGGTGCCCTGACACTATAAAAAATAAACAAACTAACCAGCGTCAACCGTAACGGTTATACGGTGATCAGTGGTGAAAGGGTTAACTAGGGGGCAATCAAGGGGTTAAAACATTTATTCGGTAGTATATGGGGGTCCCTGACGCTATAAAACGCTGACGGCGAACCTAAATATTTATGTCCCTAACTAGCGTCACCAGCGACACTAATACAGCGATCAGAAAAATGATCGCTTAGTGACACTGGTGACAGGGGGTGATCAAGGGGTTAAAACTTTATTAGGGGGGTTAGAGGGTACCCTAGACCTAAAGGGGGGTAATACTCACTGTCCCAACACTAACTGTCACAAACTGACACCAATGCAGTAATCAGAAAAAAAAAAAAAAAAAAAAACAAAACTGCTGGTGTCAGTTTGTGACAGGGGGGGGGGGGTGATTGGGGGGGCGATCGGGGGGGGGGGATCGGGGTGTTTTGTGTGCCTGGCATGTTCTACTGTGTGTGTGTGTGTGTTGGTGCACTCACATTGATGTCTTCTCTCCTCGGGCCGGAACGGAAATTACCGACCCGAGGGGAGATGACATCATTTCCTTTGCTGCTGTTTAGCATACAGCAGCAAAGGAATAATTTGATTGGCCGGCGGCGATCGCGAGGGGGGGGCCACAAACGGATGGTCTCCCCCTCACCACCGATCGCCGGGGCACAAAGGACGACCGCCTCGGGCACCGGGGGGGTGTCCGATCGGACCCCCCACCCGCGGAAGGCAAATCACGTACACTGTACGTGATTTTGCCTGTCCGTGCCACTTTGCCGACGTACATCGGCGTGAGGCGGTCGTCAAGTGGTTAATGGTTAGAAAATAAGATTTAAAAAAAATCTTACCTGTCCAGGGTGCCCACGATGTCGGCCGCCCGAGGCCGATCTGTCCATCGGATCGGGTCCCAGCACCGCTATTCAAACTAGGGGAAACAGGCAGTGGAGCCTTACGGCTTTTTTTTCCAGATTTTTAGGAGCATTTTTATGTTTTTTTTTTTTTTTTTTTTTTTTAGGGGGGACCTCCACTTTAAGGGATGAAGAAAGCATTAAAGTGATCGCTAAACCCTTTACAGGATTTGACTGACAGCAGCAGGAGCCTTTGACTTCTGTTGATGCCTGTGTCATCTGTGAAAACAAAAAGAAAGGAGAGCAGGGTTACATACGGATCAGTGCTGAATTGGTGGAGGAGTCAGGTTAAGTGTTTAGGGATTAAGGGGGAGGGCACAAGTGGTGGAATAAGGAAAGTGATGGTCGGCACTGAGGATGACATCCAAAAATAGTATTCTTTTATTGAAAAGACATACAATGCTGTAAAAACAGCCTACGTGCTTCAGACGTTAGTCCTTAGTCACCAACCAACAAGTGATGGGATGTCACATATTACCGCAAAGGTCTGGTAAATGCAAAATTTCAGTAAAAAAATACCCAAGTTCATTTTAGGGCATACAAATGCATTAAATTACCCATTTTTTTTGTCAAATATAAGGCCCCTTTCACACTGGGGCGGTTTGCAGGCGTTATTGCGCTAAAAATATCGCCTCCAAACCGCCCCTAAACAGCCTCCGCTGTTTGTTCAGTGTGAAAGCCCGAGGGCTTTTACACTGAAGCGGTGCGCTGGCAGGAGAAGAAAAAATCTCCTGCGAGCCGCATCTTTGGAGCGGTGAAGGAGCGGTGTATTCACTGCTCCTTCACCGCTCCTGCCCATTGAAATCAATGGGACAGCGCGGCTATATCGCGGCAATACCGCGGCTATAGCCGTGCTGTACGAGTGGTTTTAACCCTTTTTCGGCCGCCAGCGGGGGGTTAAAACCGCACCGCTAGCGGCCGAATACCGCGGTAAAACAGCGCTAAAAATAGCGGTTTTACCGCCATCGCCCCAGTGTGAAAGGGGCCTTAAGGATGAGGCTGCACTCAGTAAACAGATGCCCAACATGTCAAACCTTTAAATTTGCACGCGCCTGTGAAATGGCAGCAAATTTAAGTACCCTATATTTTCTATAGGCAACACTTTAAAAGCCCCCTATAGGTCATCAGTTTAGTGTTACGGAGGGGGTCTGGTGCTACAAATATTTCTCTCACTCTGGCGTGCATGGCAATATATGGTTACGTGTATCGTAATCAAAGTTTTCATGCGTATTCGCCCAACGCGTGCATTTCACATTCATTCGTGCTTATGTGGGGGGTCTCAAAAAACATTTTTGGAGATTTTTTTTTTGTGCTCTGGTGTAACTAACTTTTTACTATTATTTATTGATTTTTTTTTTTACTTTTGTTCTTTTCAGCACATAGGGGACACAGTGGCTGTAGTTCAGTGTAGGTCACCAATCACACGGGTGTTAGAAGAGTGGGCTACATTGGGATGGATTTCTATTTCATAGGTGCTCTGATCTGCAGTTATGAAAACCACAGTATAGAAAGTTGATTGTGATTTTTTTTTTTTTTTTGTCTTAAACAACAACTTGTATGAATAGCAAAAGCAAATAGTAGATCTAAAGCCAGAACTTCAGGAAGTGACGTGTCCCTATTGAAATTCTTCCCCTCTATTCCTGCTTCAGTGACCACTCAGAATTCCTGGTTAAACAAATAGAGATGGTGTCTCCCCCCTGCAAAGACTGGCTGCAACAACTTTCTTTCAGACTTGAAAACCTTTCCCCACTCTATCCAAAAACCCAAAATGAAAAGGTTTTAGCTTCAGATACATTCTGCTTGGGAGTTGTCTTAAGTGTCCGTTTTTAATCTTGATGTGCTGTTCATGAAGCCCCTTTATATTGGAAAAAAATTTGTACATGTCAATAAGTTGTTGCTATTGTACTGCTAAATAGGAATAGTATCACAATAATGATGCCTATCCACCCATGTAAAATTGCCTATAGGAAAACGCCACTGTACAGAAAAGGGGATGAGAGAAATTAGAAAAAAGTTGTTCTTTTGTTATGCTTCTGTTTTTTTGCTGTACGTTTTCGTTGGTGACGTTTTTTTAGTAAGTTTTTTGGATCATAGTCATTTATATGGCTATTAGTAAATGAAAATGACAACATGTATCCATCTGGAAAATTAACAAACTCTTTTGAGACAGGTTTTAACTCCCAGCCTAGCACTTAAAAGCCGAGTAAGACGGGGGATAGCTTTGTGTCTAAATAATTTCTCTTCTTGCCATCAGAGTGTGGTTACTTTTGGATTGTTTTTCAGAGCAGCTTAGTAATGTATGACATTAAAATGAGGTTACATGAGTAGAAGTGTATCAGGAGTGGACAAATAATGCAGAATTCAGGAATCCGTCAATCCAGTTAAAGAGCAAGATCGCAGGCTGCCACTAACAACAAAAATTCTCCATTAATTTTCACAAAATTCTCCATTAATTTGAATTCACATTGACTACCTGGCTTTTAAGATTTATTAATTTACAGTTTAGTCACACCAAATGCAGCTTTGAAATTGCGTGACTTCACTTGAAATCGCACGATTTCTAAGCCGCATATCTGTGTGACATGGAAGACATCTGTGCGACTTCATGCACAGATGTCTATGCAAGTCGCACCTGAACTTGCAAAAAGTAGTGCAAGAACGACTTTCAAAATCGGTCGCACCATTTTGACTGCTTCCATTGCGAGCAATAGGGTGCGACTTGTCATTCGATTTTAAACTATCAAATTGCATGACTTATAGTGGTTGTATACACTCGTTTTTTTCTGCTCTGTGCAGTGTAATTGCACAGAGCAGCCCCGGTCTTCTTCTTGGGTCCCACGCCGGCGCTCCTGGCTTCTTCTCTGTGTGATGTGCCACCATAGGAAGCCACTTCCTATGGTGGCACACCTGTGGGCTCGAGCCTGAGCCTTGCTGCTTGCATCTATAGGCACAGAGAGCAAGGCTTGGCCCCACCCCCTGCTCCCTCATCACATGATTTGACGAGGGATGGAACTGCTGGTTTTTAAATTACAGATCAAAAACATCTGTAACATTGAGCTTGTAGTGTTTATTATGCTCCATTCATGTGACGGCTGCATTATTAAAATCTCTATTCCACCCAAAAGGAAAACTTCATTTGTAAGTAGAATCTTCTGTACTAAAACATCAACTTTTTTTTATATCTCCGATGACCCTAGAGGTCTTTTAAGCTGGCCATACGTTATACATTTTTTTTCCCCTGCAACCAAGGGTTGAAAAAAAGAAAATCATTTTGTTCATCCCTCCAAAACAGGAAGTGTTGATGGGGAAATCCCTCCTGCTGCACTATTGCATTCTGAGAGCAGGAGCTTTCTCCGCCATTTGAATACAATGATTACTGCTGCCATCTACTGCCGGTGGCCGTAAGAATCAATAGATCGATTTCAGTACATCCAGCCTGCCCATAGATGGATCGAACTTTGGACAGTTCCTGCTGAACAGCAGCATTTCAATCGGTCTATGGCCAGCTTAAGTCAGTGTTGCTGACCGTTCCCACCACCTTGCAATTTTATTGCTTTTGCTACTTTTACTTTTTCCATAACATAAACAAAACTACATTTCCAATTCAATAGCATACAGTATCTCACAAAAGTGTGTACACTCCTCATTTTTGTAAATATTTTATTATATCTTTTTATGTGACAACACTGAAGAAATTACACTTTGCTACAATGTAAAGTAGTGAGTGTACAGCTTGTATAACAGTGGAAATTTGCTGTCCCCTCAAAATAACTCAATACACAGCCATTAATATCTAAACCGCTGGCAACAAAAGTGAGTACACCCCTAAGTGAAAATGTCCAAATTGGGCCCAAAGTGCCAATATTTTGTGTAGCCACCATTATTTTCCAGCACTGCCTTAACCCTCTTTGGTATGGAGTTCACCAGAGCTTCACAAGTTGCCACTGGAGTCCTCTTCCACTCTATGATGACATCACAGAGCTGGTAGATGTTGGAGACCTTGCGCTCCTCCACCTTCCATTTGAGGAATAGGGTTTAGGTCTGGAGACCTGTTTGGCCAGTCCATCACCTTTTACCCTCAGCTTCTTTAGCAAGGCAGTGGTCATCTTGGAGGTGTGCTTGGGGTCATTATCAAGTTGGAATGCTGCCCTGCGGCCCAGTCTCCGAAGGGAGGGGATCATGCTCTGCTTCAGTACATCACAGTACATGTTGGCATTCATGGTTTCCTCAATGAACTGTAGCTCCCCAGTGCCAGCAGCACTCATGCAGCCCCAGACCATGACACTCCCACCACCATGCTTGACTGTAGGCAAGACACATTTGTCTTTGTACTCCTCACCTGGTTGCTGTCCCACACTCTTGACAGCATCTGAACCAAATAAGTTGATCTTGGTCTCATCAGACCACAGGACATGGTTCCAGTAATCCATGTCCTTAGTCTGCTTGTATTCTGCAAACTGTTTGCGGCTTGCTTGTGCATCATCTTTAGAAGAGGCTTCCTTCTGGGACGACAGCCATGGAGACTAGTTTGATGCAGTGTGTGGCGTATGGGCTGAGCACTGACAGGCTGACAGGGTACCACTGTATATGCCAAGAGCCAGATAACCAATGCCTATAAAATGGTACCTGTTTTTCTGAAAAGGCTTCATATTTTTGGCAATAAGTATACACGTTCCCTGCACCTTTGGGTCTTTTGTGTGCACAGGCTTCAATTTTATAATGGCAAGTGTGTAGAGCAAGCTTTTATGAAGAATTTGCATTGCTGACAGCAAAGGCACGAAGCTCTGAAGATCCGACAAGGTATGCCAGACCTTCAGAACTGGCTGCGTGCAGAGTGAATATCTCCTAAACGGTGCACGTTTAGGAGATATTAATTTTACCTACTGGTAAGCACTATTATAGGCTTACCTGTAAGTAAAAATAACCAGGCTGTGTTTACTACCGCTTTAAAGCCTTTAAATCTTCATGTTGGGATATCAATTCAACACTATTCACATTAGTAATGCTGGTTGTAACTTTAGGCAAGCTGCTAGCCGCATTTTCAGCAAGGTTTAGCAGTTTAACCACGTTGTATTTTGCCTTTTCTGGTTCTTCACAAGTTCCCTTTCCCCACAACCCTGGCCGGTGGTTGTCTGGGTCTGCAGGCAGGGGGCTTATCGAAATCTGGAAGCCCCCTTTAACCAGAGACCCCCAGATCCCAGCCCCCTCCCTGTAAATGAGTATGGGGTACATTGCCCTGCCCCTTAACTATTTAAGAACTGTCTGATGGTGGAGCGTGAAGAGCAGGAGTGGCTGCAGAGTTTTTTGGGGTTTTTTTTCCCCCCACTGCAGTGGTATTCATCGTCATTGATGCTAGATCTACACCGGGGGGGGGGGGGGGGGGACTTTTGTTTTTGTTTTTCTTTTAAATAAACTGTCAAAAGTCGCCTGTTTTTCTTTTTGACACTTTTTTTGGTGATTGAGTAGGGGTACCATGTACCCCATATTCATCCACATAAGGAGGGCCCAGGATCAGGGGGGCTTCCAGATTTTGATAAGCCCCCTACCCGTAGATCCCCACAATCACCAGCCAGGGATGTGGGGATGAGAGGCCCTTGTCCCCATCAACATGGTGGCAAGGTGCTTTGGGGTGGGGAGAACAGAGCCTCCCTGCCCCAGAGCATCCCCCCCAATGTTAAGGACACGTGGCCTGGTGTGTTTCAGGAGGGGGGGAGCCACTCGCCCATTGTCACCCCCCTTCTTGGCTTGCCAGGCTGCATGCTCGAATAAGGGTCTGGTATGGATTTGGGGGGGGGGCAGAATTTTTTTTTTTTTTTTTTTTTAAACTTTGGCATGGGGGTTACCCTCGAAATCCATACCAGACCCAAAAGCTGATGAGTCATCCCATTGTCAAGGACACAGCAATAGGCTTCCTGACCCGCTCTAGTTGATGCTGGTGACCTGGGGGTCCCCAAGAAATGCTCTTAATTTGCAGGGATTTCCTTTCACTTCCTGTTTTGGCTATGGGACCGGAAGTGAAGGTAAATCTCCCCAGTGGGAAATAGATGGTGAAAACAAACCTAAAACCAAATCCAAAATGAAAAAAAAAGTTTTTGCCAGTAGTTCTACTTTAGGGCAAGTTAGACATAGATTTAGACTACTTTCACACTGAGACGCTTTACAGGTGTTACAGAGCTAAAAATAGCGCCTGCATAGCGCCTGTAAGTGCCGGTTCACACAGGGGCGACTTGTCAGGCGACCTAGTCGCCTGACAAGTCGCCTCCCGTTCTGTACAATGGAACCGTTCTAATAGGAGCGACGCAAGTCGCTCCGACTTAGAAAAAGGTTCCTGTACTTCTTTTGGGGCGACTTGAGGCGACTTGCATAGACTTCTATACAGAAGTCGTTTTGCAAGTTGCCGTGCATGTCGTGTGCAGGTCGCCTCGGTGAGGCGACCTGCAAGTCGTGCCGCCCCTGTGTGAACCGACCCTAAAGAGCCTCTCCTGTCTCTCCAGTGTGAAAGCCCGAATGCTTTTACACTGAAGAGGTGCGCTTGCAGGACGGTAAAAAAAAATTCTGCAAGCAGCATCTTTGCAGCGCTGTAGGAGCGGCTAAAACCTTTGCAAATGCTGTGTAAAAGCTTGCTGTATTTATAAAACTCATATAAATGCTGGATTGTGCATTCGACTTGCTGGCTTCTGAATGTTTGTTCACTCCATACTAAAAGTAATAGAAGGCAAAAAATATTATTGAATAAGATAAAGGTGGGTATTCAAAGGTAAAATCAATGAGTAAAAACTTGAGAATCCTTTTCTTCCCTCTGTCGATGTACCACAACCCATTTTTATTTCAAAAACATATGATTGAATATTGGAGGAAGAATAAAAAAAAGCACATACTGCATAGCTATACAATAATAATTCAGAGAAAAAAAAGCGAAATGCTCCCCTAGTGTAAAACCTCCTTTTATTTTGACACAATAAAAAAAAGATTGTTTAAGATGCACTCATGTGGTTCCAGTGAAACAACCATCTGTCACAGTGTAAAAGAAGCCAGAGTGAGCCCATCCATCCACCAAGCTGGCTGCTTCATTGATGAGCCTGCGGAATGAGGCTACGCCCTCAGCAACTAGTTGCAGTAGACACAGCACATTGGAGTACATGGACTTGTGTTCCGTGACCCCCTCTGCATATTGGTCTGGCATTCGCAGCCGCCCGGGGTTCCTCCCCGCACCGCTATAGACTTCAGTGACTGAGTGTCTCTGTCCCGACTCCTGCTGCAGGCAGAAGTACATTGTTGCAGCAGCCATTCAGCTTGGATGGATGGGATCACTCTGGCTTCTTTTACACTGTGGCAGGCATGTTGTTTCACTGGAACCATGTGAGTGCATCTTAAACAATCTTTTTTTATTGGTCAAAATTAAAGGAGGTTTTACACTAGGGGAGCGCTTCCCTTGTTTTTTTCCCTTCTTATCTTTAACATCCTTTCCTTTTGTGGTGATGTTTATACATTAATAATTATTAAAACCCTATGGAACCTTCCATATTTATTACTATAACGTGTTCAGGATGCAGTACTATGCTTGTGGCTTTTTTTTTTATTACTCATACACAGTGCCGGGGCATGGGTTTCTAGTGGTCTGACACCCATTGCACTCTGCTCCAATGAACAGAGCTGCTTTTAGGGAGTCTGACTGCTGTCGATTGGAGCATTGTGAAGAGGGACGTGTCGCACCACTGGAAACCCAGAATTCCAGTGGTCTAACCCTCCTGTGTGCTTTTAGCACAGCAGCAGCTCATAGTAAGTGAAAACATTTTCAAAAAAAAGGAAAAAAATAAGAATATTAGTGTATATGCATCTGTCTGCTTTACTGTAATACATAAGGTTCAAGTGGGCTTTGAAAATTTTTTGGTAGACTCTGAAAATGCAAAGCACAACCATATTTTACAGTGCCTTGCAAAAGTATTCACCCCTTGGCTTTTTACCTATTTTGTTACATTACAGCCTTTGGTTCAATGTTTTTTTAATCTGAATTATATGTGATGGATCAGAACACAATAGTCTAAGTTGGTGAAGTAAAATTAGAAATATATATACAAAAAACTATTTTTCAGAAATAAAAAACTGATTATTGGCATGTGCGTATGTATTCACCCCCTTTTGTTATGAAGCCCATAAAAAGCTCTGGTGCAACCAATTACCTTCAGAAGTCACATAGTGAAAGGATGTCCACCTGTATGCAATCGAATTGTCACATGATCTGTCATTACATATACACACCTTTTTGAAAGGCCCTAGAGGCTGCAACACCTAGGCCCTAGAGGCTTCAACATGATCCCTAGGAGCACCATCAAATCTATCATAACCAAATGGAAAGAACATGGCACAACAGCAAACCTGCAAAGAGACGGCCGCACACCAAAACTCACAGGACCGGGCAAGGAGGGCATTAATCAGAGAGGCAGCACAGAGACCTAAGTTAACCCTGGAGGAGCTACAGAGTTCCACAGCAGAGACTGGAGTATCTGTACATAGGATGACAATAACCATACGCTCCATAGAGTTGGGCTTTATGGCAGAGTGGCCAGAAGAAAGCCATTACTTTCAGCAAAAAAACAAAATGGCAAGTTTGAGTTTGTGGGAAACTCCCAAAATGTAGGGAGGAAGGTGCTCTGGTCTGATGAGACTAAAATTTAACTAAGAAAACGCTATGTCTGGCGCAAACCCAGCACATCACATCACCCAAAGAACACCATCCCCACAGTGAAACATGGTGGTGGCGGCATCATTCTGTGGGGATGTTTTTCAGCAGTCCGGACTGGGAAACTGGTCAGAGTTGAGGGAAAGATGGATGGTGCTAAATACAGGGCTATTCTTGAGCAAAACCTGTACCACTGTGTGTGTGATTTGAGGCTAGGACGGAGGTTCACCTTCCAGCAGGACAATGACCCCAAACACACTGCTAAAGCAACACTTGAGTGGTTTAAGAGGAAACGTGTAAATGTGTTGGAATGGCCTAGTCAAAGCCCAGACCTCAATCCAATAGAAAATCTGTGGTCAGACTTAGATTCCTGTTCACAAGCGCAAACCATCCAACTTGAAGGAGCTGGAGCAGTTTTGCAAGGAGGAATGGGCAAAAATCCCAGTGGTAAGATGTGGCAAGCTCATAGAGACTTATCCAAAGCGACTTGGAGCTGTGATAGCCGCAAAAGAAGGCTCTACAAAGTATTGACTTGGGGGGGGGGGGGGTGAATAGTTATGCACATTGACTTTTACTGTTATTTTGTCTTATTTGTTGTTTGCGTCACAATAAAAAAAAAAAACATCTTCAAAGTTGTGGGCATGTTCTGTAAATTAAATGATGCAAATCCTCAAACAATCCATGTTAGTTCCAAGTTGTGAGGCAACAAAACACGGAATATGCCAAGGGGGGTGAATACTTTTGCAAGGCACTGTATGTGTTATTGTTTATTTTAAATGGCCTCCACTCTTGCATTTTCAGCTTTTCACAATTAAAGTGTAATTACAAACGAGTTCAGAAAATCTGCAGAAACCGTTAGTAAATGTTTCTCCTAAATCAAAGTTACAACCCTTTGTGTTATCGATTAATGTTGAGCATGCACCTCCATGATGACACTCAATGTCTACATGTAGGACTTATTCAAAAAGGCACCACAAGGAGCAGAGAAAACGTACAAAGAGCTTAGACAGCTCATTAAGAAATTTATTTCTGATTGGTTGTTAGGGGCACTGCACTCTTTGGACTGCCTTTTTGGCTAAGTATATTGATTTGTCATTTAATTCTTCCAGGTTTTGTCTGTGAAACAGCCTTTCTTTAATAGAAAGGTGTGGCAGGTCTTCTGTCTGCAGTTTTATCTGTGACATGAAAAATGATGCAGTATCAATTTTTCATGCTTAGAAGCATATTTTGTTAACAAAAAACAGTCTCCATGCAGGTAGGCATGTTTTTTTCCCTCTCATGATGGATTCTTGAAATATGTGCAAACTAGCGTTTTAAAGCTAACAAAACGCTAGGAAACATGCTTTGTGGAAGTTACCACCTTTTGATTTTTTTTTTTTTAAAGTGGATGTCTCTCGTGTTTTAAAAGTAGCAATTCTTTTTTTTTTTTCTTTAGAAAATGGCTTTATGAAGCCCTGGTACCATTGTGAGTATACATGTAGATGCGTGCAGCCAACTTTGGAAGTGTTTACTGCATGGTGACTACATTGGATAACTGCAGGCTTCATATACATGTAAGCTGTTGGGGTGTACGGTGCACCACAAAGGCATCGCAACTATCTTTAATGTTACAGCAGACATTTATACCAAGCCTCTGGTTTCCACAGAGATCATATGCTGTTACAATGTGGAGACCACACAGTAATTCCTGCTGCAAGTACTTTCATTTACCTTTAAATCAGTGTTTCTCAAACCTACCCCCGTATCCCACCAACACTAAATTTTGAATGCAATTCCCTTTGATCTGTTGGATTAATTCATAATATGTTAACTGTGGTTTGGCTATCTTTGTGGATATCCAAAAAAACATTATGGCAGGTTTGGGTATACAAATATGGAAAACAAGTCAACATACTTAAACTTGCCTTTTAATGAAATATTTATATCTGCAGTTATATGTGAATAGATATGTAGGTGATATTGTTTTTTTGTTTTCCAACAATTCCATGTAATGGCTGTTGTTTTACTAGCTGTATTACTTTTCTATCCCTCTAGATGGAAGAGGATAAGGGTTCAGTCAGCTCAGCATTTGACTTTACTGAAAGCGAGCACAGAGGGTCGGACAATAGGCAATTGCTAGCAGATGCCTCAAACCAGCAGAACACTTGAGCAGACTAGGTAGTACTCTAAACTGCAATGTGATGTGTAGTCACTTGTGGTACTGCCCGTGAAATGGTGGCATGTATTCGTCATTAAAGAATTGTTTATGCCACACGTGTGATCACTCTAGAAAACATTCTATAAGTGTTTGTGAATTCATCCATTAGTGGACATGTGCCTTAACCCACATTATGTGCTTTCACATCTAGAAAAGACAGCATGTCAAACTAACGCTATTCCATGGTCTTTGACACGTCAGTAATGCTAGTAAAAAAAAACAAAAAAACATTTTGTGCACCTTTCTTATCTTTTTATATCTTTTATATCTTTCAATAATGGGGGTGGACAAATGAATTAAAAAATCAGGAACTGTTCATTCAAGTCTAGAAGCCAGCAGGCCATGTTTGGCGCCACTAAACATGCTTCCATTGACCTCAGTGGAAGAGGTTCGGAGTACTGCTGTACTTATGTTTTTATTTGTATTTATTTAGATTGCTGTTTAATTACTAGAATTTGTCCAGCCCTGTTAAATCACTATGTGCAGATGAGTTATTGTGTTAAATATCACTTCTTTATACCTCAGCAGGCAGCAAAAATACCAACAAAAAGAAAAGATTCTGATAGTATGCTAATAATTGTGTGTGTGTGGAGCACATCAATTCTGGCTTGATTTAATATCTATCCTATTTATACCAACTAAAGGAAACAAGCAAATAAAGCAACCGGTCTTAACCAGGGTTCTGTGGAACACTAGGGTTCCTCGAGGTTGCTTGGGGTTCCTTGAGTAGTGAGCAATGGCAAATTGACCCTTTGCCTGTTGGTGCCTGCATAGTTCTGGGGCCTGGCAGGGTAAAAGTGGTGAGACCAGTAGTCTCTCCTCTCTTCCTTCTGATAAGTAACCCTTGATGCCAATGATCTTTTTTAGCTGTCTGTGAGGATGACATTCTTATTGATGAGCATCAATGTACTGGAGCACTATCTTGATCACCAAAGTTAAGGGTTCCCTCTCTCATTGGCCTATATTGTGAGGGAGTACTACAGTTTTTACTGTATGCTTTTCTTTTCTGGCTATTATTTTGTTCATATTTATCACTGAAAATAATTTTCTTCTACAGAATAAGGGGGTGTTTAAAAAAAGTGACAAGTCTAGGTACACTATAGTCTTTATTTTGTTTTATTATTATACAGTGTATAAACAACTAGCTGATAATGCTATACATTTTATGCAGGAGCTCCCTGACATCTGAATTATTTCATGGGTTCCTCCAAAGTGAAAAGGTTAAAAGAATAGAGAATAAGTATTTCTACGTGATTATTCTGTAGCAATGGGTGGAAAAGTATTCTAGCA
Organism: Lithobates septentrionalis; assembly: GCA_037952835.1. NCBI lineage: Eukaryota > Metazoa > Chordata > Amphibia > Anura > Ranidae > Lithobates > Lithobates septentrionalis. The sequence goes on from JBBDGP010000329.1 coordinate 2,195,483, forward strand.
TGCTGCAAATGTTTTTAGTTGAAGAGTATGAGACTTCTGAAACCTTTTCTGTAGTGAGTAGACATCTGAGTCCTTGGAACTCCTGTAACTGTAAAACACAGAACATCTGAAGATCTGGAAGAAAAAAATGTTACCTATAGCAGACCTGCAAAAAGCTAGCTGTACCAAAGTTATAAGGATTTCATTTCACAAGCATTTGATTTAAGAGCATTTTGCCATTTACAAGTGTTTTTATAGTTTCATGATTTTTACTTTGTGCTGGTGTCCGCAGGCAGTAGCAGAGGCCCCAATGTGTTAGCAAATATACTGTCACCCGCCTGCAGCCATGGTACACCATAACTAAGAAAATCATTTGGCTGGGAATTAATGGCTGCCAGATGACGGATGTCTTCTGTGACAGCATGCCTTTATATCATACATAAAGCAATCATTTTAGGAAGTACTGTAGGGAGAATGATAGGAAATTTACAGCATTTAGTTATAATTATGCATGGTAAAAAGCCATTTACTTAATTCTGGATGCACTGCTTTGGAGGAAAATATAGTTCATTAATGTATGGCTCTGTTGCAGGAGTTGTTGAAGGATTGGGTACTATACAGCTGGGCTAGTTATAATGAACCCACTGGTCCCTAGCCAACACTAATGTAGTAAAGGGAGCCCCCCACATATCATCCCAGTCGTCATTATCGAGTCTAGGGACATATATACAGTCCAAGCATTCCTACATGGTGTGAGTAGTTTACTAAACCCCACAAATAATTGCTTATACATAGTGGATAAAGGCTTAGTGTGGGTATCATCACGCAGCAAAGCCTCAAGGTCACTAAATCTGAGAAGGAGCCTGAAGCACCCTAATTGGGCCTAAAATACATGACAGAGCTGCAAAATCTAAATAAGTGAGCATCTGACAACTGATACTGAGACTTCAGCCCGCCAGACTGCAGCAGGACCCCATTACGGATGACATCATTACATTTTTGATAACAAACTTCATCCAGTTGACAGGGTCAGTATAAGATTGTTTATAATGTCACATTCTTCAGTAGTTCTAGTGAACCAGTCAGTGTTCCTGTTATGGATCTTACAGTCTCATACCTGTATAGCAATCACACTCTGTAGGCTCAGCCTAGGCTGGAATGGTAAGCAAGTGAGCTTATATGAGTTGACTGTATTTGTACAAATGGTAGAAAAAATGTGCCTTTGGGTGGCAGAAGCATAGGGATAGCTGTTAGTGTTATAAAGCCATCGCCTACACATTTTTTCCACCATTTGTACAAATGGTAGAAAAAATGTGCCTTTGGGTGGCAGAAGCATAGGGATAGCTGTTAGTGTTATAAAGCCATCGCCTACACATTTTTTCCACCATTTGTACAAATATAGTCAACTCATATAACTCATGTGTACTGTGCCTAATGGTAAATGCTGGCCTGGTTATGCGTCATTATCCAACACAGAAGATGATGGTGGCACTGCAAATGAATTACAAATACCGTATATACTCGAGTATAAGTCGAATTTTTCAGCACATTTTTTTGTGCTGAAAGTGCCCCCCTCGACTTATACTCGAGTCAAGCACTTTTCTGCAGCAAAAAATTTCAATTTCCGAACCGAATTTGTGGCCCCGAATCTCAGGGCCACTTGGAACTAGGAACCCCTAATTAGGCGTGCAAACCCAGTTGAACTGGTATCACAACATATCCAAAGCTGAAGTTCCTAGCACTAAGTGGCCCCGATATACGGGGCCCCAAAATCGGTTCGGAAAATGTCATTCTCTGCTGCAGAAAAGTGCTTGACATTTTCTGAACCGACTTTGGGGCCCCATATCTCAGGGCCACTTGGTTCTAGGAACCCCTAATTTGGTATGCAAACCCAGTGGAACTGGTACCATAACATATCCAAAGCTGGGGTTCCTAGCATCAAGTGGCCCTGAGATACGGGGCCCCAAAACCGGTTCGGAAAATGTCATTCTCTGCTGCAGAAAAGTGCTTGACATTTTCTGAACTGATTTTTGGGGCCCTGTATCTCGGGGCCACTTGGTGCTAGAAACCCCAGCTTTGGAAATTCTATGGTGCTAGTTCCACTGGGTTTGCACACCAAATTTGGGGTTCTTAGCGCTACGTGGCCCCGAGATACGGGGCCCCAAATTCGGTCAACTGTGTCAATCTGCAGCAATGTCATTTCGGGACCCTTTGGGTTCAGAGACCCCAAATTTTGGCTGCAGCTAGGGGGCATCTAGGAACCCTTAACTACCGAGTTTGAAGTTCAGGGGACCTATGGCATGCAAATGGGCACAGTGATGCTGCAAATGGGCATTGTTGACCCTCTTTTCCACTTACGGTAGCTGTGCATTTCTCACCCTCGTCTTATACTCGGGTCAATACGTTTTTCCCATTTTTTTTTGTGGTAAATTAGGGCCTCGACTTATACTCGAGTATATACGGTATATTGGTAAATTGGGTTGGTGGATAGTTTATGTGCTGTCTTCGTGACTGAAGACTCATGTAAAGCTGCTCATTAGCTTACAAAGATCTAAACACTGGCCCTGTAGTTGTAGCTTAGAAGATAAAATCTAGTTTGAATCTTCATTTTCCCTATAGAATTCTTTCTGTTTTTATGAGTGGTTTTATATTCCTTTTGGATCACGCATTTGCCAGATAAGCCCTTCATATGTTTTGAATGCGTGTAAGCCACCTTTAAAGTGTGTTTATTATATAGTTACATAGTTACATAGTTAGTCAGGTTGAAAAAAGACACAAGTCCATCCAGTTCAACCATAAAAAAAAAAAAAATATTGTACAATCCAATATACCCAATACTATACCCACAGTTGATCCAGAGGAAGGCAAAAAACCCCAGCAGAGCATGCTCCAATTTGCTACAGCAGGGGAAAAAATTCCTTCCTGATCCCCCAAGAGGCAATCGGATTTTCCCTGGATCAACTTTACCTATAAATGTCAGTACCCAGTTATATTATGTACATTTAGGAAAGTATCCAGGCCTTTCTTAAAGCAATCTACTGAGCTGGCCAGAACCACCTCTGGAGGGAGTCTATTCCACATTTTCACAGCTCTTACTGTGAAGAAACCTTTCCGTATTTGGAGACTAAATCTCTTTTCCTCCAGTCGTAAAGAGTGCCCCCTTGTCCTCTGTGTTGACCGTAAAGTGAATAACTCAACACCAAGTTCACTATATGGACCCCTTATATATTTGAACATGTTGATCATATCCCCCCTTATTCTCCTCTTCTCAAGAGTGAACAAATTCAGTTCCTCTAATCTCTCCTCATAGCTGAGCTCCTCCATGCCTCTTATCAGTTTGGTTGCCCTTCTCTGCACTTTCTCCAGTTCCCCGATATCCTTTTTGAGAACTGGTGCCCAAAACTGAACTGCATATTCCAGATGAGGTCTTACTAATGATTTGAACAAGGGCAAAATTATATCTCTCTCTCTCTGGAGTCCATACCTCTCTTAATGCAAGAAAGGACTTTGCTCGCTTTGGAAACCACAGCTTGGCATTGCATGCTATTATTGAGCTTATGATCTACCAAAACCCCCAGATCCTTCTCCACCATGGATTCCCCCAGTTGTACTCCCCCTAGCATGTATGATACATGCATATTCTTAGCCCCCAAGTGCATAACTTTACATTTCTCAACATTAAACCTCATCTGCCACATAGACGCCCAATTAGACAGAGCATTGAGGTCAGCTTGTAAATTGGAGACATCCTGTAAGGACGTTATTCCACTGCATAGCTTGGTGTCATCTGCAAAGACAGAAATGTTACTTTTGATCCCAGACCCAATATCATTTATAAAGATATTAAAGAGTAAGGGTCCCAGCACTGAACCTTGGGGTACACCACTGATAACCTTAGACCATTCAGAGTAAGAATCATTAACCACTACTCTCTGAATTCTGTCTTTTAGCCAGTTTTCTATCCATTTACAAACTGATATTTCCAAGCCTGTAGACTTTAACTTACACATGAGCCGTGTGTGCGGAACTGTATCGAACGCTTTTGCAAAATCCAAGTAAACCACGTCCACAGCCACCCCTCTGTCCAAGGTTTTACTTACCTCTTCATAAAAACAAATCTGGTTTGTCTGACAACTTCTGTCTTTCATGAACCCATGCTGTCTGTTGCTTAAAATGTTTTTTTCTAGCAAGAACTCATCTATGTGGTCTTTTATTAAATGCTCCAGTATCTTCCCGACTATAGAAGTTAAACTAACAGGTCTATAGTTACTTGGTAAAGACTTTGATCCCTTTTTAAATATAGGCACCACGTTCGCCCTGCGCCAATCCAGTGGTACTATTCCCGTCATTAATGAGTCCCTAAAAATTAGATACAATGGCTTTGAAATTACAGAGCTCAATTCTTTTAGGATCCGTGGGTGGATGCCATCAGGTCCAGGTGCTTTATCCACCTTTATTCTGTCTAAATATTTCTGGACCATATCCCTTTTGAGCCATTGTGGATCATTGGGGGCTGTGTCAATACCACCCCCATTATGGACATAAGCTCCCCCATGCTCTTTTGTATACACAGAGCTGAAGAAAGTATTTAATAAATTAGCCTTCTCCTTGTCCCCGGTCACCCACTCTAGATTATTTTGTAAAGGGCCTACATGCTCAGACCTGACCTTTTTACTATTAATATATTTGAAGAAATTTTTGGGGTTTGTCCTACTATTTTTTGCGATCTGTCGTTCATTTTGAATTTTTGCACCCTTGATTTCCTTTTTACATATTCTGTTAAATTCTTTGTAGCATTTAAACGACACTAGTGTTCCTTCATTTTTATATTTTTTAAAAGCTCTTTTCTTATTGTTTATAGCTTTTCTAACTTTGACCGTGAGCCACATAGGTTTTATTTTTAGCCTTTTAAACTTATTGCCCATGGGAATATACTTTGCAGTGAGGTCCCAAACAGTCTTTTTGAAGAATTCCCATTTCTGTTCTGTATTTATCGCTGCCAATATTCCCTCCCAGTCTAAGTCCTGGAGAGCAGCCCTCATCCTTGGAAAATTTGCTCTCTTGAAGTTAAATGTTTTTATCTTTCCCGTATGTATTTCTTGTTTACAGCTAACATCAAATGAAATCATGTTATGGTCACTGCTACCCAGGTGTTCCTTTATCTGAACATTAGTAATAAGCTCTGCATGGTTTGAGATTACTAGGTCCAACAGAGCTTCATTCCTAGTTGGTGCCTCAATAAACTGGACCATAAAATTGTCCTGTAATAGGTTTATAAATTTTTGCCCTTTAACTGTCCCAGCAGTGCCATTACTCCAGTCAATTTCTGGGTAGTTAAAATCCCCCATTATTATCACTGTCCCAGCCCTTGCAGCCCTTTCCATCTGTGCAAGGAGCTGAGTCTCCACCTCCTCGTTAACATTGGGTGGTCTATAACAGACTCCAATGATTAACTTTGAACTACTCACATCTATATGTAGTTCCACCCATAATGCTTCAGACTCATCACACTCTCCATCAATCAGGTCCTCTTTCACACTTGCTTTGAGATCACTTCTCACATAGAGACAGACCCCGCCACCTTTCCTTTTTACCCTGTCCCTCCGAAAGAGTGCATAGCCAGGAATATTAATAGCCCAGTCATGTGAGGATTGAAGCCAAGTTTCAGCAATACCGATTACATCATAGTTCACCTCATGCACCAGAGCTTCCAACTCACCTATTTTGCTTGGCAGACTTCTGGCATTGGTGAACAAACACTTTAATGCATTATTATATTTTGGTCTGGTGTTTTTCATATAATTATTAGTAGTACAAATGGCACTACAGTTTCCAATGGCTGTTTGCAACATGGGAAATTTCTTGTCACCTGCCATAACCCTCCCCCCATCTATCCCCATTCCACCCTCCATTAATGTCTGACCCCTAACTGACCTGTCTTCTCGATGTAATTCTAGTTCACCCCCCCTCAATCCTAGTTTAAATACTCCTCCAGCCTTCCTATACACCTCTCCCCCAGCACAGCAGACCCCCTTCCATTCAAGTGCAAACCGTCTTTAGCATATAGGTTGCACCCCAATGAAAAATATATTTGACAATTTTGTAGATTTGTGTCGTTGATATCAGTGTATTCTTTAAGGCCTTTTCAGTGTTTTGTGCTGATGCTTTCAACATTATTTGTGATTTTAAAAGATGATATATGTATTTTAAAATCTACATATCTAACAAAGGACTAGTTACAAATATGCGGTATATAAACAAAGCCATCTAATATACCAGCCACCACATGTTTCAGTACATTGTACCTTAACTTTATTAACGTACATAAGCTTCTGCTAAAACTCTAATGAACAAAGTTCATGTAAGAAGTAGAAGTACCCCCTGGGGTAATTGTACTACTTGCTACATGAGAACCATATCTAAATATAAACTGGCACTTTGAGGTCATTGACACTCTCAAAGTAAAAACTCTTTAGTCAGCTGTTTTATCGGATCCCATTGGTTTATACTTGAGAATTTATTTTCCGTTAACCTTGACTTTGACAGTAAATGGTTTTGCTTTCTCTTAACGCAGTGTCTCCAAAGTCTAGTCCTCAGGAAACACTTGGGGCTTTGTGTGTGAGGAGCAGGTTTCATTGCATTTAAGATGTATTTACAATGAATTCCTGTTACATTCACACCAACTTGGCAAAAGCAAGAAATAGTGAAAATATACAGTGCTCCCTATAGTGCAGTTCAAGTTTTGGACATTTGTAAAAAAAAAAAAAAAAAAAGCTTTGTAAACATGGCCACGTACAACTAGCCCTACCTGCAGATGAGACAGACATTAATACAACCATTGCATATTGAAACCACACCACTGCTGTGCTTTTTTTTTTTTTTTTTTTTTTATATATATATATATATATATATATATATATATATATATATATATATATATATATATATATATATATATATATATATATATATATATATATATATATATATCCCTATAGCGGACACTATATGTTTAACCCACACTTACCCTAAACTGGAAGCTTCAGAAACCTGAACATTCAGGCCATATGCACACAGAGTAATTGGCTCTTTCCCTTCCTTGTCATGCTCTCAAAGTGAGAAAAGGAAAGATGCTCATGAATAGGGCTGCGTTGAGATGTATGGGTCACTAGGCAGCATATACTCCTGGATTCTAGACGAAGGGGATATCTGAAAAGTCATTAATTGTGTAGCATACTGCCCCTTCCTTTCCTAATGGAGTGCCATAAACAAAAGCATGGCATGTCCACGTGCTTTCAGCCTGAACATAAACCTATTGGAGGAAGTATTCATCTGTCTCTTTAAATGCTTGCTGCCTAATCATGCTGCTCCTCTATCTTGAAAACATTGAGTTGCTGACCCAGTGTAGATCAGGAAAGCATGCAAATTGTCAGAAGTCATTATACTATATATTTGTTCCAATCAGTAACTTTATTATTGAAGTAAGAGCATCTATGTGACAGTGAGGCAACCAGCATTTTCAGAAGAGCTCAGTAATGCTCACCTCTGTGCTCAGAACATTTTACTTTAAAGATGGGTTTAGATGAAAGCTTTTTGTGCATCAAAATTTTTTCCAAATGAAAATCACAACATGCAAAATTCCTCACTGAGTGCCTGTTTGCTACATAATTCAAATGTAGAAGTCAGTGGGAACAATTCTAAGGGTATTTGTGTACAGCAGAGGCTACATGGGACTGCTCCTGCATCTGGCTGTGCTGAGTTCTACTGAGCGCAGTGCAGAGCATCTGAATAGGACATGATGCCAATAAGATCCTCTCCTCTACATTCTGCAAAGCAGCCAAACGCTTACTTGGAGTGCTGTGAAATCATTAACAGATATTTTGCTACTACATGGTACCCTTGTTTCCTAAGTGTAGTGATCAATTGCTAGCTGCTATAGATTAGTCTGGGGGCATTTTTTTTTTGGGGGGGGGGGGGGTAGCAGGATTACACTAACAAAAATTACCCTTGTGCCCCCCCAGCCTACGACTAATGCTGCTTTAATAAATCTTATAAGCTGCAGGTTGTGGGTAGGGGGGGTGGGTGGGTGTATCTTCATGTACCCAGACCTGTATTCTGTCAGGCAAGTGAATCTTTTGCCATCAGCCTCACCTATTCACGGGTAAAAGAGGGAATCACCGCGCTATATGATGTATACAATAGGCAATCAAGTAAATGAACAAATAGCAAACAATTGAAAGGAAGAGCAGCCGCTTATATGTGAGATACACACATTAAACAATAAATAAACAAAAAGAAGCAGCACTGTAATTTAAAAAATATATAAATAAATCACAAATAATGAATAGTGATAAATAAAAGTCCAAAACAATCAAGTGCCAAATAAAGTCCAATAGGTGAAAGGAAATCTTCAAGGTGCAATGGATAAACCGGGCAACTGAGCACCCTAATAGGCAAATAAGGTGGAACTGGATGGACCTTCACCACACCACAGTGTTAAGTAAAAAATGGGCGCTTACCAAATGGCAAGCTTAAAGAGCTTGTGACCTTAACCCGGTCGGGGCCTTTCTTGAGAAGGGGACACCGTTTGGACACTTCCTCAAACCGTGGATGGCTCACTATCCTCCGCAAAGGAATCAGGATGCAGGGAAGGAGTGTGTTGGATAAAAAACAGCATGGAAAGCCGGCCGGCTAGCACGAACACCCGTCCTACAGACGGTGGATACGGCACGTCAGCACGCCCGACGTACGTTTCGTCACACTTCTGACATCGTCTGGGGCACGGGTGCCCCACCCGTGCCCCAGACGACGTCAGAAGTGACGAAACGTACGTCGGGCGTGCTGACGTGCCGTATCCACCGTCTGTAGGACGGGTGATCGTGCTAGCCGGCCGGCTTTCCATGCTGTTTTTTATCCAACACACTCCTTCCCTGCATCCTGATTCCTTTGCGGAGGATAGTGAGCCATCCACGGTTTGAGGAAGTGTCCAAACGGTGTCCCCTTCTCAAGAAAGGCCCCGACCGGGTTAAGGTCACAAGCTCTTTAAGCTTGCCATTTGGTAAGCGCCCATTTTTTACTTAACACTGTGGTGTGGTGAAGGTCCATCCAGTTCCACCTTATTTGCCTATTAGGGGGCTCAGTTGCCCGGTTTATCCATTGCACCTTGAAGATTTCCTTTCACCTATTGGACTTTATTTGGCACTTGATTGTTTTGGACTTTTATTTATCACTATTCATTATTTGTGATTTATTTATATATTTTTTAAATTACAGCGCTGCTTCTTTTTGTTTATTCACCTATTCACGGCTCTCTGCACAGCCAGAGATTACCTGCAGTGATCACTGGCTGTGCAGAGAGCCATGAATAGCTGCAGCCGCCAGCGACCTGTCATTGGGAATGGGGCCAGCGGCTGCTGAGAGCAACAGCAGGAACTGCTGCTACAGTTTACACCAGCCTTAACCTGTGGTGTGAATGTAGTCTTAATGGTATCGGCTTTTTCCAGTTTTATGGGTTTTTTTTCCCTAAACCACTTAGATTCACCTGCCATCCCATACCCACAACATAAAGGCTAATCAATTTGGAAGTCCAAGATAACAACTAGGAGGTCTAAATAGGCTCTTTAAAAAAAACAGACAGAAAGTACAGGACACTTGACCGCTCTGGATTTGACATGGCAAACACTTTTTTTGCACTTCTGGAACAGATCTAACAAAACGCTTTCTAAGGAGTATTTATTGGGCCAAAAGGTAGCAAATAAGAAAAATGAACTGTTAAAAAAACAAGAACATACTTTTAAAGTGACACTAAACGCTGGTTTAAAAAAATTCTCTCCAGGTATGTATTCTCAACTCAAAAGGTACCTTCAGTAAACTCCATTTTTTTTTTTTTTTTTTTTTTTTTAAGTTTAATGTCACTTTAATGCTTATCTTTTGTGTAAAATTGTTTTAGCTGTGCCTCCGTTCAGAATTGTTAGTAAACTATAATGGTGAATGCATTTTATTTGGTTGGGCCTCCCATCCCACAAGTAAAGAATATTGGCAGCCGGTACTTTATTAGGCCAATTGTGTGTTTATACATGCGTCTTTTGGAATATCATCTAACCCTTGCTGGATTCAGAGAACGATACAGTCAATTGCACTGTAGTAAACATGACTCTCAGAATATACAGATGGGTGCTCTTATCAGAAGTGTAGGTTTAAGGATTTAGGAATTTCTCTACCTATTTTTAAAAGATGCTAACATTGTCTACTTGTCAGCTGTGTTTTTTTTTATTTTCTAAAGCATCTGTAACTTTCTCTTTCGACTGAAACATCATTTCGTAAATGTTTCTCTATGGTGTAAATGCACTTGTAACAATACTTTGCTGTCACATTTCTATCTCCTCCTCAGCTTACTGAGACAGGATCAGGTATCAACTGCTTGGACTCAATGTGCTGCTACACCAACGGGGAGACAGCGTGCGTGTCTGTTAGAAGACTGCTGGAACGAGTGATGGGCCGCTGCACAGCACCACGGGTCGCCAGGTGTGGAACTTCTCTAAATACCCTTTGCTGCCAACGATTCTCCTATAAACTGGAAAACGATGAGCCTGCAGCTTTAGATGACTAAGGGAAAAGCCTCCCCTCTCTCTCTTTCTCTTTTTCTTGGGGCTTAAATGCTCATAGGTCATTAAGAACCAAGATGGAGCAACATGCATTGATGAACTTTTCTTTCTCCTTATTTAATTTCCTATGTCTTCTATATATTTTTATAAGATGCATATTTGTTGTACGTGTCTTATTTGTCTGGCTTTTTTCTCTTTCCTTTTGCTAGCATCTTGTCTACGTAATTCAGTATCGGGTAACCTCTTTATATGATCATTTGATTTCTGGGATTTTTTTTCTATTTTAACTTTTGGGCATGTACTTTTAAATGATATAAAATGTCTTTTTCAGTACATGTCCCTAAATGGAGGTGGCTCATTTTTATTACCTCCTTTATTCCCAGAAATTGCTTACCAAAAATATTTAATGCTAGGTTTATCTGCTGGGAGAAGTCTTTTGTCTATCACCATTTTCTGTAAAGTCTTGCAATGTCCTCTGTCCAGTTCACACATAATTCTAAATTTATGTACACAGGAAAGTTTTTTTTCTGATTTAGTTTCTGGTAAGTTTTGTATTCAGATGTTAGAAAACACTTAAGTTATTCAGTTATTCCATACACTTGTACTCAGTTCAGTGGTAAAGACCTATGATGTGTACCCTTTAGTGTTCCTGCTAGGAAAGAGTTGAATATTTCCCAGCAGGAGTTATTCAGTCTCTGGTTCACAAACACTGTGGAAGCAGCCATTTTGTGATATGACAAATGTATGCATGGAGGACTAAAACTGGCCATATATGGTTAGTGTTGGCTTAACAAGAAAAAAAAAACAGATTCCTCCATCCACACAAAGTGGATGAAGGATCCCCATCCCTTCCAGGGCATTGTGTTCTGACAGCGTCTGCAGCTGATCAAGGAACATTTTCCAACATGTCCCTTTTGACAGAAGTCACTCAAAAGATGAACTTCTCTTAAGGGGGGTGGCCACACTAAAATTCAACCAGGGCCCCTCCCCAGCCAACTTAATTTTCGATCAGTGTATGGTCAGCTTTAGGCCAGTCAGTGTTGTTCTGATTCATTTACAGTGCACCAACTGAAACTCATGTAATGCAGGTTTGGGTACAAGGGGTAAAATAAATATAAACCCCTCCTACCTTTAAAAATACAAGTACATATTTTTGACAGATAAGGTATTCTAAGACAAGGCAATGAGATAATTTATTGAGTTATTTCCTGATGAGTTTCCATGTGAATATAGGTTATTGAGGCATACACTTTGCCAGTGGTCCAAACTTGTTGCCACTGACTCCTCTGCACACAGACATGATGGCTACCCATTAGCTATAACACATACTTGAACATACTGCAAAGGCAATAGCCAATGGGCTAGATTTACTAAAACTGGAGAGTGCAAAATCTGGTGCAGCTCTGCATAGAAACCAATCAGCTTCCAGTTTTGTTTTTTTTTTTTGTTAAAGCTTAATTAAAGAAGCTGGCTACCGTGTACAGCTGCACCAGAGTTTGCACTCTCCAGTTTTAGTAAATGACCCTAATATCTCATTGCCCTGCCTTGCAATGCCAAGTTAGTCAAATACTAGCAGAAAGTTGGTTATCTACTTTTACGACTGCATCAGACAAAAAAAGTAGACGAACTGTGTTCCAAAGATGAGTGAACATTTCCATGCTAGCTCTGTTCTTTTTGTTTGTTTTAATGTATGTTTCAAATGGAGCAATATGCACATTTTTTTTTTTATATTTAGAACCTAAATGGCAAAGTATAAAATACAAATTTTTATTTTAAGTGTCTGTGTGTAGCTCAAAGCATCAAAAGAGTATTTATAAAGACCATGTTATAACAAATTGTAATTTTTTTAGCATTCTTATCAGATCTCTCCATTTTCATAAATAAATGCATCCTTTGCAAAATTACAAATGCTGTTTTTTGTTTTGCCAACTGGGAATGCGGGACATGTAATCTTTCTTTCACCAATTTGCTGCTTGGTCTCTGATGGGATTTTTCCTGCTATGAAAAATTGTTTGGTGCCTATAAATAGCTTAAAACAGTGCTTCTTGAGTCCTTATCCTAAGCCACACTTTATCCTGTAGTGACATGCCATTCTGATTAGTGATGTGTTTTCCAAGCTTTTCTAGGAAGCGTTTTACTACAATATGAAGCCTTCATACAAACTGCCTCAGATCTCAGACAGATCAGTTGAATGTGACAATGGCAATCTCAATACGATCATTCAATGCAACAAAAATAATAAATACAAATCATAAACCACAGGCCCTTCATTTGATTAGTTTAGTGAGCTCTCAATCAATTCTGACAAGTCGATTGACCACGCCAGAATGATTGCTCCAGACCGATGCAGTAAATATCTGAATTGTAATCTATATTGATTACATGATAATTTGTAATCTTTTCTGATGGCTTGCATTTTCGATTGATACCACTTATGTTGCATTGATCAATATTTTAAACTACGGTGGATCACTTGTTTGCGATTTCTCATACTTGAATCACAAATAAATGTGTATTGCCACTTTAAGAGAGATCTTTTGATTTGGCTGCTATGGGTTTCTTCTACTATTAATTGTGCTGTGCACTACTTTTGTAAAAGCCCACTTCACTCAGAAATTATATTTATTTCAGTAATATGTGAAGTCTAATAGGCTAAATCACTTTATATATTTGAGATCTTGAGCAAAAAGAAGTTGCCACCATATTTCTGGCTCTATTCCTGCTGCCTTTGAGTCTGCTGCTTCAGCATGGGTTTTCACAGGCATTCACACTCATATTGAATTCATCACCAAATACAAGAAAGGGGGTCCCATATCTAAGCAAATGTGCTTATAAAGCAGTGCTAAGAGCAGAGTACTGAAAACCAAAGCAGCCAGTCAAATTTCAGAATCTGTGCTTGATGATTGTAACGCTCTTCTGTGTACAGAAATTGATAGGAAGGAAGGTGGTGGCTTAGAATAACAACTCACTGAAAAGCTGAAAAGCATCTTATCTGTGTGTTGGGTGTCATTCTATCATCCAGGGCTCATTTGTTCATAAGGATCTTGATAAAAAGGTGTCAAACACATGCATGGCTTGCATATATATTAATCAGCGCCACTTTCTCCTTTGGAATCTACAGCTGCCAATTGCAAAGAGAACTCCACTTCATCATGTAAACTTTCATCCTGGGTGGTGTATGGTGTTTATTATTCGACAATCTGATTATGTCCGCCTTTTCTTTCCTAAACTGTAACTTGGGTTCTTTTTGCTGTAATAATGAAATTGGTGATTGCTTTCGTTTTATCCTAGACAATAATGTAATCCATACTTCATCATATGCTGACATATTGATTATCCAAGAATTTTGAAGTGTTTTTCTTTGAAAAACAGCTACCTTCATGCAAATTGCACTTGAAGAAGATTTTCAGGTTAAAATAAAATGTTACTCCTGCTAGAATTGCCCTAGTGCACAACTGTTGCACCACTTTATCTGGGGATGTAATGCACAAATGAAACCTGCCATAATTGTTGGGATTAGTGGTATTAGAGGACCACTGTTTTATCCTAAAAAATAAAATTAAAAAATAGTACTTCATCCACAGCAAAAGAACCACCCTTTTTTTTTTTGTTTACAAAGAAGATGCAGGTGGGGGAGCATTATCATTTGAGCCTCCTACAGGAGTTTTATTTTATATTCTGCCTGAAAACGCCCATTTATCTCTGTGTTTAAAGTTATTTTGACTGAAGTATGCATTCATGTTTGACAGTTACTAAAGCACTATTCCCCCACCACCGCCACTTGTATGAATATGTGTTTCACTCACTCCCACAATGTGCCTGTAGGGAAACCCAGTTAAATTAGACCTTCATTGAGAAGGTGCTGAAGTATAAGGTATCCGTTACACAGGACGTTCTAATTACTTGTTACTGAATGATATGATCATCAGTGTTCTGCAAATGGGGCGATTGCCAGCAAGTGGCTTTATCTTTCATCGGCAAGCGACTAGTGTCACTTTCCATGCCCTAGAGTGACACCTGTTGGAACTGGGAAGCATAGATCAGACAAGTTACACTGGAAGCCCATTTTATGAAGTGTTTGATTTATCTATTGGCACTTTAAGCATCTGTCCCATGATTTTCCAGGTATAGGGACTAGCTAACTCATTTTCTTCCAGCATGCATTGGGACACAATATATGTGGTGGAATAGTCCTTTTAAATTTTTATGCTTACAAATGCATTCAAATACTTATTTTGGGTATAAATTAATTCTAATCTATATCTACCAGTCTAGAAAAAGCACCTTTCTATACATTTACCAGTTAGTCTAATATCTACTCACATTGGCCCAGTAGCGCATTCAGCTGATTCATGGTAAAAACTGATTGAAAACCACTGTTGATTAGAGATACTACAGCTTACAGGAGAGTAACCATTTGCTGTCCACCGTACGTATATATACATCAAGTGATTATACCAGGATCAGAGTTGCAGCTATGAATCTGGTACTTTTTTTAAAGTTAGCAAACCATTTTCTTGTATAAGTGATCCAAGTGGCTTTACATCCGCCCGATCACTTTTACAGCGATCAGAAAGTCGAACATGATCTCTATTTGATCAGCTGCCTTGGCAAGCAAGGGAAACATCAGGGGTCTAAAAGACCCCTGATGTCTATATATAAAGAGTACTTGTCACTGCCAACAGCTATCACAAGGGGGCTTGTTCATCCCTTTGTGAGAGCAATAAAGTTCAACTTAAAAAAAAAAAAAATAGTGTAAACAAAATGTCATTTTAAAGAAAGAAAAAAATTATAAGCACCCACATCTCCTAATGCTCATATGCAAAAGCAAATGCGCGTGCAGATCTAGTTTGCGTATGTAATCCGAAATTGCACCTTGAGGTATCACCACAAACATCAGAGTGAGAGCAATAATTCTAAGCACCATAGCTCACGTTTAACACTAAACTGATAACCTGTTAAGGCTTTTAAAACATTGCCTATGGACAATTTTAGGTACCATCCTTTTGTCACCATTTCACAGGCATGCACAATATACTTGACACTATCTTTTATATTTTATTTAAAAAAAGTGGGCATTATATTGTGTTTGCACCCTAAAATTAATTTAAGTGTATTTTTTTTTCCTTAAAATTTACATTTGATACGGCTGCATAAGTATCATGCAATGTAGACAATTTGTGCTTTTCCTTTAAAACATTTATTTTTTTTATGCAAAAGAAAAAAAATAATAGCCAGTGCATCTGTAAAGAGGAGTCTGACTGGCAAACCCTTTCTCTGGAATGATGTCAGTCTGAGCCTCTTATGGGTGTCTCTGTATCTCTTAATTTGGTCATGCATTGATAGTTATTGGTTACCTCCATCCACTCTATATAGCGTAGATGGATGAATCTCACACTGTGCTAATTGTATTTTGATAGCCGGCCCTATACAGCTGCTCTTCAGCCGACAATTTTCTACCCGATTCGAGTGATGTTGGGTGGGAGGCCACCACCAGGGACACCTACTGCGTGAATTTTGGCCAGTTCCTTAGGAGCTGTCCATAATTCATACAGTGTACAGGCAGCTTTTTATTTTTGATTGAAAATTATGCTTTGAGTCTAAATGGCGAGAAGATAAGGATCTCCTGTCGTCACTATCACTAATCAACAGTGTTTGTTCCTAATTTTAATTTAAAAGATAAATGTTTCCATGTATGGCTGTTCTCCTGTAAGTGATGTGTGTAGACAAATATACACTAAATTACCAAAAGTAGGGGGGCGCCTGCCTTTATACGCACATGAACTTTAATGGCATCCCAGCGTATAGGGTTCAATATTGAGTTGGCTCACCCTTTGCAGCAGTAACAGCTTCAACTCTTCTGGGAAGGATGTCCACAAGGTTTAGGAGTGTGTCCATGTGAATATTTCACCATTCTTCCAGGAGTGCATTTGTGAGGTCAGGCACTGATGTGGCTGAGAAGACCTGGCTCGCCGTCTCCACTGTAATTCATCCCAAAGGTGTTATTTTGAGGTCAGGATTCTGTGCAGGCAAGTCAAGTTCCTCCACCCCAAACTCGCTCATCCATGTCTTTATGGACCTTGCTTTGTGTACTTGTCCAAATCATTTGGTGGAGGGGGGATTATGGTGTGGGGTTGTTTTTCAGGTGTTGGGCTTAGTTCCAGTGAAGGGAACTCTTAAGGCATCTGCATACCAAGACATTTTGGACAATTTCATGCTCCCAACTTTGTGGGAACAGTTTTGAGATGGCCCCTTCCTGTTCCAACATGATTGTGCGCAAAGCAAGGTCCATAAAGACATAGATGAGCAAGTTTGGGGTGGAAGAAGTTGTCTGGCCTGCACAGAGACCTGACCTCAATCCAAAAGAACACCTTTGGGATGAATTTGAGTGAAGACTGCGAGCCAGGTCTTCTTGTCCACATCTGTGCCTGACCTCACAAATGTGCTTCTGAAAGAATGGTCAAACATTCCCATAGACATACTCCTAAATGTTATGGACAGCCTTCCCAAAAGAGTTGAAGCTGTTATAGCTGTAAAGGGTGGGCCAACTCAATATTGAACCCTATGGGCTGGGATGCCATTAAAGTTTGTGTGTGTAAAGGCAGGCTTCCCAATACTTTTGGTAATATAGTGTATATCTCTTTGGCACCTGAGATATTAAGAGCCAGTTTTCTGTAAAAATGTCAGGTTTAGGCAGTGGACACACAGACATTTAAAATATAGGCTATATCTAGATGCTCAAGCTCAGGATAGTGCACTTGTAAGCACGAAATGCAAAACCAAAAAAGATTAGAACACTAGTTTCAGATAGGAATGTTGATACTAAATGATGCATTGTATACACCACCTTTATTTTGTTATTTTCTATACCCATTGGCACATGATCCATAATAGCTGTGCTTAATTAATTTTATTTAAAGGAAGCAAGTATTGTAGCATAATAGTTTTACAACCTCTCCTGAACATCCGTTTAAAAACCTCCAATTTGCCATGTTTACATGCCGCGTTTGAGTTTCAGAAGCATTTTTTTTCCCCAAATAGTCAAATTAAAAATGCCTGTAAACGAAACGTGACTAAACGCGAGTTACAGGGGTTTGGCATTTTAGAACATCCGCCCTGAATGCATTTTTTTGCTTTCCAAAAAATGCTAACCTCAACTGCCTAGAAACGACCCTGTATACATGTACTGATAGAGGAGAGTTCAGAGGGATCTAAAAAAATGCCCAACTGATCCTAAACGTCTGTTTACCAGCAGCAGATACATGCTAAAAGCAATAATATTGTAGTAAAAGCAGCCCTGTAGTTGAATGTTTTTCAGATGGCAATACACAGATATCACTGTCCACCACTCTACTGACCCAGTCCTAGTAGAATCATATCTTTTTACACACCTGCCAGGAGCCTTTTTTGAACAGTTTTTAAGTCATTTACTTGGCACCAGTCTGCAATAGAATTTATTCAGTAATACTAATAATCCAGCCATATTCACAGAACCCATAAGGCTCTTAGTAAAATAGTAAAGAGTGAAAATTATCACAAATGCTAACCAGAAACTGCAGTACTCAGAAATTTGCCTTTAACTTGATTGGAAAATTGAAGTGTATCACTTCCCTTCCATGTGCTCTCCATGTGTTAATCTTAATGCAGCCAGAGAAAGCCCCACATTCTGCACAAGGTGCCCTCTTTTCTGATACTCTGACCTTTCTTAGAAATCTGTATGTGTCAGGAGACTAAAGAATAATGGCGGCACATGCCCTAGGCATGTCTGTTTTTGGTTTTGTTTTTAATAGCATCTCCTGGCAGAGAGATTAATTATTGCAGATCATTCATGAAGTATTCAGACCCCCTTACATTTTTCAATTGTGTCTGACCACTTCAATACGGGCACTTTTACCCCCTTCCTACCTAGGCCAATTTTCAGCGCTGTCGCATTTTGAATGACAATTGCGCAGTCATGCAATAATGTACCTTAGCTAAGTTTTTATCATTTTGTTCACACAACTAGAGATTTCTTTTGGTAGTGTTTAATCACCACTGGGCTTTTTTATTTTTTGCTAACTAAATGAAAAAAGACAGAACATTTTGAAAAAACAAAAATATTTTGCTTTATCCTGGGCACATATATCTCTAGTATTTATCGCTCTCCACAGCCCTAAGCCCTGTGTCTTTCTGCTGCTCCATTCCTCTGTTATCAGCATAACTTCTGAAAAGCTCTCCGACATTAAAGCAGCTGGAAATTTGTGTCAGGGAGGGTGCTATAAATTAGCAGAGAGCTTGTCTATTCATAGCACAGCTCTGCAAGTTTCTTTGTTTCTCTACCTATGTGGAGGGAGGGGGTGTGCACCTTTTTCTCCAATCAGCTCTCACACAGTGTATGCCCAGACTGCCCTCCCACTGCTGAAACAGGAAGAACATTTTCTAACATGATCTGCACTTTCTAAAGAATAGAGAAAGCTGAAGACAGCAAGATATACATGTAAAACTTATGTAGGGATATTTATTTCATCTCTGTGTATCGTCTGAGGCTGTTCACTTTTTTCAATTTTACTTTTTTTTTTTTAACTACACTCTGACCAGAGCAATATAATGTTACCATAGTGACATTTTACTACTCTGGGAAGTGATCAGATTTTTTTTTCTCTACACATTATGATTGCTATAAGCAAGATTTTTACTGAATGAAACAGATTCATTCAGTTTGTTTTTTTGCAATTAGCTGTGATTGGTCAAAGCTAATCACATGGTGCCAATGATCACTGATTGGCCTGGTCTGTACCATGTGATCACATTAATCTATAACAGCTAGCAACACAATTGTACACAATTGATGGCATGAAAGGAAGCCACCCATTGTTTACAACTGTCATGTGACCTGTTGTGATTGGTCACAGCGGTCACATGGTACCGTCAGCAAGCCGGTACACTGATCAGTCATCGGCTGTGTCCAGTGGACACAGCTGGTGACCGATCGCACCGCTGTGCGGTGCCTTCTGAGAGGACGTTATGACATCCACTCACAAGGATGAATGTCCCGCCCGGCTGTCAATCTGCTATAGACTGGGAGTAAGGTGTTAAATAAATTTTTTTATCAATCTACACTCATTACCCCATAATGACAAAGTGAAAACAGAATTTTAGAAATGTCTGTGAATTTATTAAAAAGAAAAAAACTGAAATATCACATGTACTTTGATATTGAAACCCTTTACTCAGTACTTTGTTGAAGCACCTTTGGCAGCAATTAAAGCCTTGAGTCTTTTTTTGGGTATGATGCAACAAGCTATACACGCCTGGATTAGGGGATTTTCTGCCATTCTTCTTCACAAATCCTCTCAAGCTCAGTCAGGTTGGATGGGGACCATCGGTGGACAGCCATTTTCACATCTTTCTAGAGATGTTCAGTAGCGTTCAAGTCACAGCCCAATCTGAGGTCCTGAGCGCTGTGGGACAGGTTTTCGTTGAGGATATCCCTGTAATTTGCTCCCTTCAGCTTTCCCTCAATCCTGACCATGTCCATGCTGCTGAAAAACACCCCCACAGCATGATGCTCCCACCACTATGTGTCACTGTTGGAATGGTATTGGCAGGTGATGAGCAGTGCCTGGTTTCTTCTAGACATAACTTTTAGTACTGAGGCCAAATAGTTCAATCTTGGTTTCAGTAGACAAGAAAATCTTGGTCCTCCGTCTTTCAGGTGCTTTTTTTGCAAACTCCAAGCAGGCTTTAATGTGTTTTGCACCGAGGAGAGGCTTCTGCATAGCCACCCTGCCATAAAGCCTAGATTGATAGAGGGCTACAGTGATGGTTGTCCTTCTGTAACTTTGTCCCATCTCCGTCTCAAGACGCTGCTGCTTGCTGGGACACGGCAGCCACCTTTCTAGTGGGGGCTGCTGCACATATACAAAGCCCGTGTATTATAAGTGCAATTTCAGTAGTTTGTTTTTAACTACCTCAATACAGGGCACTTTCACACCCTTCCTGCTCAAGCCATTTTTCAGCTTTCAGCACTGTCACACTTTGAATGACAATTGCGCGGTCATGCAACACTGTACCCAGATGAAATTGTTATCATTTTTTCCCCACAAATAGAGCTTTCTTTTGGTGGTATTTGATCACCTCTGCGTTTTTTATTTTTTGCGTTATAAACAAAAGAGTGACAAGTTTGGAAAAAAAACAATATTTTTTACTTTTTGCTATAATAAATATCCAATTTTTTTTTTTTTAACCCAATGTTTTCCTCAGTTTAGGCCGATTATGTATTCTTCTACATATTTTTGGTAAAAAAAAATATATTAATATTTTAAAAAAAATAAGCGTATATTGATTGGTTTGCACAAAAGTTGTAGCGTCTACAAAATAGGGGATAGAGTTATAGCAATTTTATTATTATTTTAATTTTTTTTACTAGTAATGGCAGCGATCTGCGATTTTTATCGTGACTGCGATATTGCGGAGGACATATCGGACACTTTTGACACATTTTTGGGACCATTCACATTTATACATCAATCCATGCGATAAAATTGCACTGATTACTGTATAAATGTGACTGGCAGGGAAGAGGTTAATACTAGGGGGTGATCGAGGGGTTAATTATGTTTCCTAGGGAATGTCCAGCGCTCTGAATGTCTCATAAACAGTTGCCAGCAGTCCAATAATAAAGGTTAAGAGATTTAATGTGTGATAAAAACACTGAAATAAAAGCAATAAATGAACAGTATGTCATCCTATGTTAATAACACTGTAGGACACTTGAATGAGAAAGTTTTTAACAGCCAGAAGGTCCAATCAGCAGCAGGCAGTTTAAGACTGGAGATCCATCCAAAAAACCTAACCCCAGGCTGGGAAGCAGATGGAAGGGAGTTGGAGGGGAGATGGAAGCCCCAGCCCGCCAAACTCAGGGGATCCACACTGTAAAAATCAGCTTAAGATGGAGAGGCTCACCGACTCCGGAGGACAGATCCGTGGATGTGATGTGAAAGCAGGCTGTGAGTCCACCGGGAGGGAAAGGTCTCGCAGACGCTCTGTGTCAGGGGATGATGACGTCAGCCCAGCTGGAAGAGGAAGGCGCGGCTTCACACAGGGGAACCGCCGGAACAACAGCTGATAGCGCTAGGCAGCTGCGATGCCGGTCTGTGTCCCCTCTGACTGGAAAAACCTCAGTGGGAGGCGGTGACACTTGGTGAAGCCGTAGTGGTAGTGATAAAACTTCTAAAGAGGTGACAAGGTGGACAAGAGGCCACCAGGGGATAGGCTGGGGGCATAAACCAATGAATCTGCCGGTTTGTGTCACCTCTGCATGGAGTGAACCTCAGGAAAAAGTGATGGCAATCAGGAAGTCCAGTGAACCACATAGGCTGCCAGCCAGAAGTAGATAGATGGAATTAGCAGGCGAATGGGAGAACGCTGTGTGTGGACCATATGAGGCTCCCGTAAGGCTCGTACCATTAAGAACCTACTAGCACCGAGTAAAGTAACCAACCAAACATCTAAATCTCCATTTGACATCAGGTCATATTTTGATGACCGAAAGGGGATCTTTCAGTGCAAGAAAAGGGGATGTCTTACATGTCAATTTATTGCACATGGCACCAAGAACATCACGACTAATTTAGGCAAAACATATGAGATTAGGCAATTTATTACCTGTTCGACAGACTTTGTGATCTATGTCTTGCGGTGTCCCTGTGGGTTCTTTTACGTTGGTCGGACCATCAGGGCCCTACGGGCCAGAGTGGGCGATCACCGTAGATTGATTTCCAAGGGGAGCGATGAACACAGTGTCCCTCGACACTTCTTACGCTTCCACAATAAGGACTTCAGGGTGTTAGAAGTTTATGCCATCGAAACTATCCCAAAAGGCACACTGACTAGTAACGAAAGATTTTCTCTACTGTGCAAACGGGAGGTATGGCATAAACTTCTAACACCCTGAAGTCCTTATTGTGGAAGCGTAAGAAGTGTCGAGGGACACTGTGTTCATCGCTCCCCTTGGAAATCAATCTACGGTGATCGCCCACTCTGGCCCGTAGGGCCCTGATGGTCCGACCAACGTAAAAGAACCCACAGGGACACCGCAAGACATAGATCACAAAGTCTGTCGAACAGGTAATAAATTGCCTAATCTCATATGTTTTGCCTAAATTAGTCGTGATGTTCTTGGTGCCATGTGCAATAAATTGACATGTAAGACATCCCCTTTTCTTGCACTGAAAGATCCCCTTTCGGTCATCAAAATATGACCTGATGTCAAATGGAGATTTAGATGTTTGGTTGGTTACTTTACTCGGTGCTAGTAGGTTCTTAATGGTACGAGCCTTACGGGAGCCTCATATGGTCCACACACAGCGTTCTCCCATTCGCCTGCTAATTCCATCTATCTACTTCTGGCTGGCAGCCTATGTGGTTCACTGGACTTCCTGATTGCCATCACTTTTTCCTGAGGTTCACTCCATGCAGAGGTGACACAAACCGGCAGATTCATTGGTTTATGCCCCCAGCCTATCCCCTGGTGGCCTCTTGTCCACCTTGTCACCTCTTGAGAAGTTTTATCACTACCACTACGGCTTCACCAAGTGTCACCGCCTCCCACTGAGGTTTTTCCAGTCAGAGGGGACACAGACCGGCATCGCAGCTGCCTAGCGCTATCAGCTGTTGTTCCGGCGGTTCCCCTGTGTGAAGCCGCGCCTTCCTCTTCCAGCTGGGCTGACGTCATCATCCCCTGACACAGAGCGTCTGCGAGACCTTTCCCTCCCGGTGGACTCACAGCCTGCTTTCACATCACATCCACGGATCTGTCCTCCGGAGTCGGTGAGCCTCTCCATCTTAAGCTGATTTTTACAGTGTGGATCCCCTGAGTTTGGCGGGCTGGGGCTTCCATCTCCCCTCCAACTCCCTTCCATCTGCTTCCCAGCCTGGGGTTAGGTTTTTTGGATGGATCTCCAGTCTTAAACTGCCTGCTGCTGATTGGACCTTCTGGCTGTTAGAAACTTTCTCATTCAAGTGTCCTACAGTGTTATTAACATAGGATGACATACTGTTCATTTATTGCTTTTATTTCAGTGTTTTTATCACACATTAAATCTCTTAACCTTTATTATTGGACTGCTGGCAACTGTTTATGAGACCTTCAGAGCGCTGGACATTCTTTGGTTATTGTTTTAAATCTGTATCTATCAGTTACGGCTAGTCCAGCTGCACTGATTTCCCTTTCCCTTTCCCCCATACCCTCCCCCCCCCCCCCCATTTCAAGTCTTGTCAATCCACTTAGTACATGTTATGTGTCACATGGATGACTGACTATATGGTATATGGTATACATTTGTATTATTTGATTATTTTCCACATGCCTTGATTGAGGTCCCTGGGTTTACACACATTGGCGCTGGATTAGTATTGTGTTTTTGCTTATGTTTCCTAGGGAGTGATTCTAACTGGGGGGGGAGGGGACTCACAAGGGGAGGAGACCGATCGGTGTTCCTCTGTACTGAGAACACACCATCGGTCTCCTCTCCCCTGACAGGACGTGGATCTATGTGTTTACACACACAGATCCACGGTCCAGCTGTGTTACCGGGCAATCTTGGGTGCCCGGCGGTCGCCGGGCAAACGCATCGGGTCCCCAGTGACACGGCACGCGCGAGAGTGCCCCCTGGTTGGCCGGGAAGGCGAGGGCGTCATATGACGCCCTCCCATAACGAGAGTTGTGCCGCCTGGCCGTCATATAACAGCCGGCGGGCGGCAATCGATTAAATAAACATTGCCCTTATCCACCAGCCGGTCTGCTTTCATTAAGTGTATGAAGATTGATGGGCTTCCTTTATACCATACTATACCTTATACAGTGGGGCAAAAAAGTATTTAGTCAGCCACCAATTGTGCAAGTTCTCCCACTTAAAAAGATGAGAGAGGCCTGTAATTGTCATGGTAGGTAACCCCAAACAATAAGAGACAAAATGTGGAAACAAATCCAGACAATCACATTGACTGATTTTTTTAAAGAATTTATTTGCGAATTATGGTGGAAAATAAGTATTTGGTCAATATCAAAAGTTCATCTCAATACTTTGTTATATATCCTTTGTTGGCAATGACAGAGGTCAAACGTTTTCTGTAAGTCTTCACAAGGTTGTCACACACTGTTGCTGGTATGTTGGCCCATTCCTCCATGCAGATCTCTTCTAGAGCAGTGATGTTTTGGGGGTGTCGCTGGGCAACACGGACTTTCAACTCCCTCCAAAGATTTTCTATGGGGTTGAGATCTGGAGACTGGCTAGGCCACTCCAGGACCTTGCAATGCTTCTTACGAAGCCACTCCTTCGTTGCCCGGGCGGTGTTTTTGGGATCATTGTCATGCTGAAAGACCCAGCCACGTTTCATCTTCAATGCCCTTGCTGATGGGAGGAGGTTTGCACTCAAAATCTCACAATACATGGCCCCATTCATTCTTTCATGTTCACGGATCAGTCGTCCTGTTGCCTTTGCAGAGAAACAGCCACAAAGCATGATGTTGCCATCCCCATGCTTCATAGTAGGTATGGTGTTCTTTGGTTGCAACTCAGCATTCTCTCTCCTCCAAACACAAGTTGTGTTTCTACCAAACAGTTCTACTTTGGTTTCATCTGACCATATGACATTCTCCCAATCCTCTTCTGGATCATCCAAATGCTCTCTAGCAAACCTCAGACAGGCCCGGACATGTACTGGCTTAAGCAGGGGGACACGTCTGGCACTGAAGGATCTGAGTCCCTGGTGGCGTAGTGTGTTACTGATGGTAGCCTTTGTTATGTTGGTCCCAGCTCTCTGCAGATCATTCACTAGGTCCCCCCGTGTGGTTCTGGGATTTTTGCTCACCGTTCCTGTGATCATTTTGACCCCAAGGGGTGAGATCTTGCGTGGAGCCCCAGATCGAGGGAGATTATCAGTGGTCTTGTATGTCTTCTATTTTCTAATTATTGCTCCCACAGTTGACTTATTCACACCAAGCTGCTTGCCTATTGCAGATTCAGTCTTCCCAGCCTGGTGTAGGTCTACAATTTTGTTTCTGGTGTCCTTTGACAGCTCTTTGGTCTTCACCATAGTGGAGTTTGGAGTGTGACTGTTTGAGGTTGTGGACAGGTGTCTTTTATACTGATAACAAGTTCAAACAGGTGCCATTAATACAGGTAATGAGTGGAGGACAGAGGAGCCTCTTAAAGAAGAAGATACAGGCCTGTGAGAGCCAGAAATCTTGCTTGTTTGTAGGTGACCAAATACTTATTTTCCACCATAATTTGCAAATAAATTCTTTCAAAAATCAGACAATGTGATTGTCTGGATTTGTTTCCACATTTTGTCTCAGAGTTGAGGTATACCTATGATGACAATTACAGGCCTCTCATCTTTTTAAGTGGGAGAACTTGCACAATTGGTGGCTGACTAAATACTTTTTTGCCCCACTGTACATGCTGATGTAGCCTTTGTAATGAGGGTCCACTAAATAGATGGTAAGCGGCTGTATTGTTGGGTGCCAGTGACGGGTCTCTTTTGTGCACTGATCTCCTGTCTACCACAGAGTGAACCACTATTGACTATTTTGTTCCTGGATTGAGTTTCTTTGGACTATTTAAGCGCTGCACCTTAATTATATATATTGTCCCATCTCCACACAGGATCTCTGGAGCTCAGTCAGAGTGACCATTGGGTTCTTGGTCACCTTTCTTACTAAGGCCCTTCTACCCCGATTGCTCAGTTTGGCCGGGCGACCAGCTCTTGGAATAGTCCTGGTTGTGCCAAACGTCTTCTGTTTGGGAGTGGAAGTTCCGTTGGCCTCATGGCTTTTGCTCTGATACAGTATGCATTGTCAGCCGTGAGGCCTTTTATAGAAAGGTTTGTGCCTTTTTCAAATCATGTCCAATCAATTTAATTTACCACAGGTAGACTCCGATCAAGGTATAGAAACATCTCAGCAATGATCAAGAGAAATGGGGGCACCTGAGCTAAATTTTTAAGTGTTGTTGCAAAGGGTCTGAATGCTTATGCCAATGTGATATTTCAGTTTTTGCTTTTTCATACATTTGCAAACATTTTTTAAATTCTGTTTTCTCTTTATCATTATGGGGTGCCTAGTGTAGATTAATGAGGGGGAAATGAATTGAAATAACTGTAGTATCAGGCTGCAACATAGCACAATTAAAAAAAATAAAAATTGAAGGGGGTCTGAATACTTTATGAATGTACTGTATATTGCTTAATCGGCTCACATAGTCGTAAAAGATTTTTGGGTTTTTTTTTTTAAATGGAGTGTCTCTTTAATTTAAATGTTAATGAGGTAGGTCCCTATATTCCTTACCTTACCTTTTATTCCTTATAAAGCAGTGCTCCACATGATTGCTAAATAAGTAAAACTGTGCCCACAGTGGTATAAAGGTACAAATCTCTGAACTTTGGTGTAAATAAGATGTGTACAGTCAGAACATTTCATACCCTTCTTCATGTCTGGTCTGTGAATAGGGGCAAAGAAAAGGCACACCATATGTACACATAAATAAGAGTACAGCCAAATATGCCAAACTTTACAAACCAAATGCAAGCTGATAATTCAGTGGGGATTTATAAGTCCCACATCCAGGCCAGTTGTCTGCAAATTAGGTATAAATTAACCTTTGTATATAGTTGGCTTGTGTGCTGGCATGTTAATGCTTGATGACCATGATTTTACAGAAAAGTAATTACATTTAATTTTTATTCCAAAACACTGGATAATGGATCATTTATCCATAATGTTAAAGGGGCACTCGGTCAGGTTCTTTTAAGCCAGTCCCTGGATATTCCTGAGTCTGGGGAACATCTAAAACATCAGACATGGCCAAATTAGAAATTGAATGCTGCTGAGTTGTAAGTTTTCACATTCTCTTTTAAATTATGCACTTAGACATTTAATGCAAATAAAACTGTTAATGTGTTTGCAGTATCCATGGTTTCTTTATGAGCGGAGAAGACCAGGAGACACTAAATCGCATTTTTGTTGATGTAAGAGGTTTCTAGTTTCCCATTGTTTTTTTTTTTGTTGCTTTAGATCTTGGAGTGAATTGGATCCCTACTATACGAATGACAGAAGCATCTTGACTCTTTCGGCCATGGACTCAACGTCATGCTAAAAGGGCAGACTGGTTTAAATGCAATACCCGCTCCTCTGTATAGGGCCTTATTCATATTTATTGAACTTGAATATATTTTCTTACAGAAATAAACCTCAGCTAGATGTCACTTTTAAATTGGATCGTTTCCTTTTATACATTATAAAGTTCAAAGAAGTACCATAAATCAGGTTTTATCATGCCTGAGAAGCTGTTTTCAGTCCGTTGCATTTGCCTGCACTAAAAGAAAATGGAGCCTTGTTGGCATTTGTTTCATTGAATCACTATTTTATGAAATGTGTACCCTCATTTCTGTGATCAAATTAACTTTTAAACTGTAGTTCTTGAACTAATGAGCAATCCACCTCAATGTGCAATACAATGGTCTCAATGTATGTTGGCAGATGTACAGAATGTATGCTAAAAGTTTCCTTTTAAACCACAATTCCTGTAATTGACAGCGGTAGTCTTATTTTTTGGTATTGGGTATAAAAACAATTACTGTGTAACATTGGCTCCATTTTTCATTTTGAACACAATATTTTGTTGAAATTTCTTATAGAAAGAACAAGAAAGGTGTTTAAGATCAGAAAATCAATGTGGCATTTCTCCCCAAGGTTTGACTTGTCTCTACAGATACGTAACCGTAAAGCTGTACTTCAGGAATTCAGCCACTTTGTAAAATGTGCTGGCTTACTATGTCCAACAAAATGCATGCCACCTCATGGACGTGTCTCTTTTATTTTCAACTGACTGTTTTACTGAGTGCTGGGAGTACAGCTATCACTAGACTCCCAGTGCTCTGACAGGAGAGATGCTGCTTTCTCACACAGCAACAAGCCCTCCCCTCATCTGTCCATTCACAGAAGGCTTTGTATTTTGCGAATGGGTTCACAGAATGCTTTGTATTTTTTTGATGGGTTCACATAATGCAAAGAGTTTTGTGATTGGGCAGGAGAAGGGGAGAGTGGGCGGTTGCATATGACTGCAGCAGCTGAGACCAGAAGATCCAGCATTGGAGCGTAGAAAGTATAGCAATAGCTATGCTCCCGGTGCTCAATAAAAATGTAAATTGTAACTTAGAGATAAGTTGACAAGGTAGCGTGCACCTTGTTGGGCTTAACCCGTAGTAATCTGGCACATTTTAAAAAGTGGCTGAATTCCAGCTTTACCTAAAATGCATAGAAAGTATGAGCTGATTGTCCATGAAGATAATTTAAATAGTAACCCCACTAAGCTGGAGAATTCTTGCTTTTTTGAGCAAAATTTGAGCTGTGCGTGGTCCTGTTGGCACCACCTGGCTTCACAGACTGAAAATTCAAAGAAGCCGAGTGGACAATTGTTGGCCAAACAGTGGCTGTCAGTTGCAGTCTCTGGGTAGTCATGCTTCCACTGGGGTCACAGCTGCTTCAGTACAATAGCTGGCAGTAGAGATTTCTCCATCCACACTGTTTAGCATGGATGAGGAATCTATTCGATCTCTTCTCGTTCCACCTAGAAGCTGAATGAGAGAAATCTGAGTGTATGGCTAGCTATACAGGTAAGTTGATTCTTGAAGGACAAGTCAAAAAGGGACAATTGACAATTTCCAGCATGTAATTACAGAGTCCCCTTCCTAATGTTTTGTGTATGGGTGTCTAATTTGACAAGCTGTTTACCAGTTGGAAAAGCCTCAAAAGTCTTTCATAGATAACTTGCACCTTTTTCGAGAAATGTCTTGTCTGTATCCAGACCTTTTAAGCTGCATTCGGCCTCTGTTGACAAGTTTTAGGCATGTGTCAATGACATCAAGTTGAGATGCTTCTGAGATCATTTAGAATTCATTAACAAGTGCATTTGATCTGCAGTTATCCTCCTTTTGACCTGTTTTGAACTGCTTCAATTGTTTGTTTTTTATTATTCTCTCAGACTTGTGTGGGAATGCAAATCCCATTTAAAGTGAGCCAAAGCTTGTTGACACAAGTCCTCAAAGCCTTGTACACACTACGAGCCGCTATACTAACAACCCGATGTTAGTACAGCGATCTCTGCTGCTGTGCTATTGTATTCTAACAGAGGTCTCCCCCCCCCCCCCCGCTGCCAGAATGCTCCTGTGCCGTTGGCTAAGAGTTCTGAACAGGAGCTGGTTGGCAGACCGTTGTCCGTCATGACCTTTCGACAGAAGCCTGCCATATGGGCCAGCTTCTGTCTGACCAGCTGTTGAACCAGCCAATGCCACCCGACATTCAGCCCATGTGTACTAAGCTTTCGTCATAGAAATATCATTGCAGTGGAATTCATGTTGGTTTGACTGCAGTAGCATAAAATTGTATTAACTACCTGGTTGCCATTATTTACTGCACTTTCCCAGGCTCATTGCTTTTTGCTGTTGCATTTTGCACTGCCTTTTTCAAAAACCTCATCGGAATCCAAACAATCAGGGCCTTTTTGCATGTGTGTTGTTGCAATGCACGCTAAAATGCACATGTTAATGCATGTTTGCCACAACATGTTCTACTTGCATTGATTAGGGGTACCATTCACTGTGAATTGCACCCTAATGCACTGTACGGTAGCGTGTGATGCACAGCAGTGCACCACAACACACATACTGTGCATTGCAGTGTGCTATGTTTTGAAAGAAGAGTTTTGCACATTTCTTCATCTGTTGAGGTGCGTTGACAGCGCCTTTTGTATGGAATGGACTACCTTAACCACTCATGCCGTAATGTGTGTTAACATACTGCAGCGGATTGCTGTAGTGTGAATGGGCCCACAAAGTGTTTATAAAATGTGCACATTTTTGGTACGGCTGTTATTTATATACTAGACTTAATTTTCAATGAGAATACCCTTAAATGCTGATTTGTTCAGTGAGCAGTACGATGAGCAAAGTGCAGTAACAAATCAGAACTTGCCAAATAGGTCTGACTACTAAAACATGGATTCTGTTTTTTTTTGAGTCAAAGAAGGAAAACATCCACTATTTATAGTTGTTAAAATGGCAGCTTTAAAAGACATCTCAACTATCAAGCATGTGGCTATTGCTCAGGTTGTGTATCTGGTATTGGCCTTGTGTATCTCAGGCAAATTTGTCTGTTTTGCAGGTTTTGTTTTTCTTCCCTAAATGTTTCACTTTTAATAAATATCAAAGTAAAAAAATGTATTTCCAAAGACTAACCATGAAGTTTACTGTTTTATTATTTTATTAAAATGTTTACAGTTTAAAAATGTTTGTCTTCAGTGTATGTGTGCCTACTCAGATCTAAGGTTTTGCAACGTAAATTATTTTTTGTGAATAAGTATGCATTTCGTTGTTTGTATACATAATGCATATCTAAAAAGAACAAAAAAAGATAGTATTTCAGCTTACTGGTCCCTAGATGTGGTGGCTGCATTTATTTTTCTTGACACTTTTTTTTTTTTTTTTTTTTCCCCCTCCTATTTTAACCTGTGTAATGCAATTATTGCACTTTAGGGTGACAACCGTTTTGAGCAACATTGTGTTAGGACAACATAACCCCTTCTCCTCTCTATAAACGACTCTATTTTGTAGTTTGTTGAGATAGCAGGGAAGAATGCTAAATGAAAACAGTCAAGAGGCAGAGAGCACAGAATGTTTTTTTTTTGTTTTTGAGGGGTTTGCATTCAAACCAGTGTAAGAAAAAAATGTATTGTTAGAGGCTACGTACCCTTTAATTGTTCACAATTACAGGCTTAGGACTAGGTTCACACTATTGCATATGTTCATAGGACTTATACAGTAACGGTTTTCTTTTTTTTTTTTTAAATCAGAAAATTCTTTTATTGAGCCACCAAAGACAAAATACATATCATGCATCAGATCATTAAAAATGACACAGTATGGATTGTAGCATCAGAATAATAAATGTCATCTTGTCTGTGTATTTTAAGTAATTGGGGATTATTACAACAGTGGCAACAAATAAATCTTACATTAATATAACAACAAACCATGTTGTGTAGGAGAGTAAGGATTCTCCAACCCAACACAGCTATCAGACGACCAACTGGTCATCTAACCGTAAACCTTGCTCCTGGTCTGCACAAATAGGTACAATCTCATGGAAACAAAATATGAATACACCAATTATTATACCTGTCAAACAAACAGTGCTCTCTTAAACTTGAAATAACCTGTGCATAATTAATTGTGGGGTTGCCAGTCCCGGGGTGTCCAGCCAGGGTTGCCATATGGAATTAAATTTCCGAGAGGCATTTCTATGCTGATATGTTAAATGTTCCCTGATGAGGATATAATTTACCTGCTCTATCCATTGTTTTTTGGTTGGAACATTTGATGATAGCCAAAATCTGGCCACCAGCTTACGAGCCAGATATATAATAATCTGATTATTGCTATATTAATGGGAGGGGGGTATATTTCTTCATCTATCACTCCTAAGATGCATATCAGGGGGTCCAGGGGGACCCTAATTTGAAATACCGATGAAATTACCTCGGTAACCTCGCCCCAGTAGCGATGTAACTTGGGGCAGCGCCACATCAGATGGATCAGTGACCCCTCCTCTCCGCAACGTTTAGGACACAAAGAAGAATCTCTGCTACCCCATCGAAGTAATTGTATTGGTGTACGGTAAGCCCTATGTAGCAGGAATAAATGTGAAAGTCTATGTGTTTGTGAAACAGAAGTTAACGTCCCTGTCTGAAGGCATATGTCCCATGTGTCTTCACTCACTTCCCCCAGGTCCTCTATCCATCTACGTCTACACGGTAAAGTTGTGGTGTCTTGTATGGCTAAAAGCAAATGTGAGTAGATGTGAGATATTAGGCCCTTTTTTTCCTGCCCGAAGAAGATATCATTTATTAGGGGATGAGTGGCAAGTGAGAGAACAGATGTCCGGCCCTGGACCTGGAGAGCATGTCGTAACTGAAGGTACCGGTAAAATTGATGTCTGGGAAGCCCAAATTCCGACTGCAGATCCATAAAAGATTTTAATATGTTCCGGTTAAATAATTGAGATATATTATGAATTCCAGCGTTCCTCCAAAATTGGAATCCCTCTAATTTGTAAACTTCTGCTAAATTCGGATTGTTCCACAGAGGGGTTTCTGCTAGAAAGCCCAGAATTTTAATTTAGATTTGACAGTGGACCATAGTTTTTTCAGAAGAATAATGGTGGGCGCCGTTTGTGGCAAGTGTAACAACCCTGCCTCCAAATTCGCCAGCACTGATGTATTTAGTGTTCCAGTTCGTAGCATGCTTTTGACCGAGTCAGAATCACTCAGCAACCCAAGACCACTTAAGTGTTGTAGTTGAGAAGCATAAAAATATAGTTTAGGGTTAGGGACTGCAGCTCCTCCCCGATCTTTACCATACTGCAAAGTGAAAAGACCTATTCTAGCAACTTTTTTCCTCCATATTAGGGATCTAAACAATGTCTCAATACGATTAAACCACCTGCGGGGTATCCATTGCGGAGAATTGTGCATAATGTACAAAAGTTGGGGTCCCCAGACCATTTTAATTAAATTTATTCTACCAATTACTGATAAGGGGAGTTTACACCAAGTATTGCATGTCATTTGAAGTCTTTTAAAAAGGGGTAGTAAGTTATCCTCTAAATATTTGTTTGGGTCAACCGATACTTGTACTCCTAAATATTTAAATGAGGAGACCACTTTAAGAGGCTCTGCGTTGGCCGGTAAAGTGATCGTTGGCTCGTCCACCGGAAGAATGGCGGATTTACTCCAATTAATGGAGAATCCTGATAATGAACCAAAGTGCTGTATTATCTGCATCACATTCGTGAGTGAAGCCTCCACGTCCCCCAGGTAAAGTAAAGTATCGTCTGCGTAAAGGGAGATCTTATCGGACACTGGTCCTCTGATAAAGCCCACAATAGACTGTGAGGATCTTACCACCGCTGCCAGTGGCTCAAGGGCTAACGCAAATAGGGGTGAAAGTGGACACCCCTGTCTCGTACCCCTAAAAAGGGGGAACGAGTCTGAAAGATCACCATTTACGCAGATTCTAGCCGTAGCTGGGTTATCAACAGGAATCTGAAGGTTAAAGGGGTTGTAAAGGTAAAAAAATTTTCACCTTAATGCATTATATGCATTAAGGTGAAAAAACTTTTTACAATACCGCTGCCCCCAGCCCCCCCGTTTTACTTACCTGACACCTCGAATGTCTGCTGCTCGCTCCCGTCATCTCTATTGCAGCTCAGCCTGGTCGCTGATTGGCTACAGTGGATGGATTGAAAGCAGCGCAGCCATTGGCTCGCGCTGCTGTCAATCACATCCAATGACGATGCGCGCTCTCGGCGGGGCCGAGTGATACAGTGAGCGGCTATAGTTGCCGGCTGTATCACGGGAGCGCGCCCGCAATAACTAACCACCATGCGAGGGAGCTCGCATTAAGGTGGTTAGTTCTTGCGGGGAGGAGCTGAAACAGCCGCCGAGGGACCCCAGAAGAGCAGGTTCGGGGCCACTCTGTGCAGAACGAGCTGCACAGTGAAGGTAAGTATGACATGTTTGTTATTTAAAAAAAAAAAAAATTACCTTTACAACCACTTTAAGAAAAAGTCGTCTTATGTTAAGGGCTGTGGATCTCGATGGAATAAACCCAGATTGGTCTCTATGGACCACCTTATGGATGAATTTAGCTAATCTTGTGGCCAGCACCCTTGCTAGAAGTTTAACATCTGTTGTTAATAATGATATAGGTCTACAAGAGTCCGGGATAGGGGCTTCTTTACCAGGTTTAAGGAGGACAATAATTGCTTCATTCATAGATTGGGGTAAACTTCCCATTTTTTTGGCATCTTCAAATACTTCCTTCAAATGTGATAATAATGTTTCAGAGTAGCGCTTGTATACCTCCGCCGGCAAGCCATCCGAGCCCGGAGACTTGCCAGGAGAGGAAAGTGCCAACGCCTCCAACAGTTCCTCAGCCTTAAGGGGAGCGTTCAACTGTTCTACATCCTGAGTCGGAAGCTGCGGTAATTGGCATTGATCTAGAAAAGAATTAATTTCTGTCAGGGTGGGCTTGACCTTAAAGGAGTACACATCAGCATAGAAATCCCTGAACGTGGACAATATATCTGCATGGGAGGAAACCAAAGTACCTGAGGAGTCAGTGAAAGCTTCTATGTGTGATGAGCCTTTTTGTGAGCGTATCATCATGGCAAGCATATGGCCTGTGGTTTCTCCCTCCTCAAAATATTTCTGTTGAAGAAAAAACCTTTTCTTTTCCGCTGTAGTTGGCACCAAATGCTTGGCCATGTGTTGAGCCTCAAGAAAAGTTTTCTCGGTGCTTTCCGAAGGGGATTCGATAAAAGCAGATTCAGCCCTCTTAACCTTGTTCAAAACAGTTTGCTCCCAGATCTTGGTCTCGGTCTTAATGGCATTAATAGATTTAATAAATTGACCTCTCAAGAATGCTTTTAATGTGTCCCAAAAAACGCCAGGGCGAGATGTAGGTTTGTTAAACCGAATAAAAGATTCTAGGTTATCATAATTAGGGTCAGGCGTAGGAAATAATGACAACCAGAATGGGTTGAGTTTCCAGCAACTCTTCTTGGAGATACCAGATGTAAGAATCTCTATGCATAGGGGAGAGTGATCGGAAACAGTTCTTGCTTCATATTTTGTGGAGGATATTAATGGTAGCATCATATCATTACCCAGACCGAGATCAATTCTGGAGAAACATGAGTAACATTTTACTTGTGTGTGGCTCATCCTCCAAACATCCCTCAACCCAACTCCACAATGAGGCGAGCGAAGAATGTTTGTCCTCCACTCATCCCACCTGAAGGGGTTTTTGTGGACATCTTATCTAAATCAACATCCAAATAATTATTAAAATCTCCAACAACAAGTGCTGGAATCCCTGGGTGTTGTGAGAGAAAGGAGGCTAATGTCTTGACGACCTCTATCGAAAAAGGAGGCGGTATATATATATTTCCGATAATGCATTGTAAACCGTCTAATGAGCATACTAGAAAAACATAACGACCATAAGGGTCAACAAGTGATAGGTAAAAATGTCAGCTTTACCCATACACTATCAGGATGCTGACACCTCTAGCATAGGAAGAGAAGACAGAGTGGAACTGGACGCTAAATAATTTGGTAGAGAATGGGGATTCTTGACTAGATGATATATGCATCTCCTGAAGACACACTACTGAGGATCCCATACGTTGAAGCATATGAAGTACGGCTAGGCGTTTCACTCTGTCTCCCAGACCTCTAACATTCCAGCTAGTAAGCACTATCTGTCTAGCCATAAAACATTAAAGCATATGTAAATGAGGTAAAGTTGTCAAAGGCATAGGCAGTATACTTAAGATGACCACAATTATATTGTCTAGCAAGACCGTAAACATTAGGCAGTCTTTGGTGTAGAATCTTAGATCTGTAAGAGAGCAGGTTAAGCAGTACCAGGACCAATGAATCAACTGAGTCCCAAAGAACAGAGGACAATTAAAAAACAACAAAAAAAAACAGAAACTGTAATGTCCACGAAGGACCCGCAACTGGGGGGCTAAATTCAGTAGCCGGCTTTGAATAGCCAATAGGCAACAGGCCTTGTTTTACTTGCATAAACGTAGATACAACTGACAATCTTTGCGAGCGGTATCCTCCGCCTTGAAAGGAAAATTGCCATCTTGTGACCAGATCTATTATATGTGAATAATAGGTGACCATTATTACATAAGTAAAAGAAAAAAACGTTGATATTCAGGTATTTCTGCGCCGTCTGCCCAAATCTTCTCGCAAGGATCTTTCCTCTCTATCCAGCCACTGCACCACCATCGCAGGCCTCTCAAAGAAATGTACCTCATCCCTGGCCACAACACGAAGACGGGCCGCATAGAGCATGGAGTATTGAAATTCCAGAGAGCGGAGTCTTTTTAATATCATTAAACTGGGCCCGCTGCTTTTGTACTTCAGCCGAAAAGTCTGGGAACAGTGATATTTTTGAATTATCAATCACCAGGGCATCTCCCAAGGTGCGTGCTTTTGACAAAATTATGTCTCTGTCTATATAATAAGGCATTTTAAAGAGAAAAGCTCTAGGGGGATTGCCTGGAGGCAAGGGCCTAGACGGGCCACGGTGCGCCCGCTCCACTGCAAACATAGGGGAGAATGAGTCTTTCCCAAATTTTTCCAACAGCCACTTTTCAATAAAATCGACCGGATTCCTTCCCTCCATTTTTTCAGGGATGCCAACAGCTCTGCTGTTATTTCTGCGAAGCCTATTTTCTAAATCATCGAGTTTTGCAGCATGTTTAGCCACCATTAACTGTTGAGCATGTGTGTCTCTTTGCATGGGGGCCCATTCATCCTCTATGGTGCTAATACGCCCCTCAATGGCAGAGGTCCGATCCCTTAATTTCTGCATATCCTGACGCATGAAAGACATCTCAGCCTTCATCCCTTTAACCTCCAATGCAAGTGTAGTGATAGAGAGATTACAGGATGTAACTGCGGAAAAGATATCCCTCAGTGTGGGTTCCTGTTCAGGCGAGCCCGAGGCTTGGGCCTTATGTGGTCTTTGGGGCATAGGTAAAGTACTCACTGTATCCCAGGGCAGCAAAGCAGCGTGCGGGTCTTCCAGGGGAACAGTGTCATCTGCCTCCGATTGCGAGCCGATACGACTCTCCGCTCCATTGCCATTCGATTCTGGTAAGTCCCACATATCGGTCTGGGGGAAAGGCCTCTGCACAGCCTCCCTGTGTTTCGCTGCAGCCGACTTTAATGCAGCGCCGCCATCTTGGGCCTCGTGGTCCGGAGTGGAGCCGCGTCTGGGTTGTTTTGAAGCCATGCTAGAGTATCGCTGTGAGCAGGCGAGCGTAGCAGATGTTCTGGGGGGAATCTGGTGCCAAGTTCGGGCGGTCAGCAATGATTTGCAGGATTTTTAAGCGGATTTTCGGCGGAGCTCACAAGACGTGCGACTGACTACATCTGCTGCCAAGTCACGCCCCTACAGTAACGGTTTTCAAGAGACTTTTTAGTTTGCATTCAAAGCTTAGGGACAAGGTTTATACTTTTCAAAATAAGGTTTAATAATGAAAAGGTCAAAGGGTGCAAATACAATATTTCCAGAAAAAGGGGTTTCCATCAGTAGAGATAACAAGGCTACAGAGAAATAAATAAAAAGTTGAACAGGAAGGATACTTGCAATGTCCTGGCTTCAGCAGATGAGCAAGGTATCGGTTCTCAAACTTGAGAGATGTTCCTTGATTGATGGTACATGAGAACTGCCCAATTGTGGATGCATTCCACTTTTCTTCACATCAAGGGGGGTGTTGACAGACCATCTGACCAATCATCTGGTCTAAGGGGTGGTTGTTGGTGTGTCACCACGTTTATGACTAGATAGTTTTCTATAAGGCTCAGCTTCCACTTGTGCAACTTGTCCTGTGACTTGGGACTGCAAAGTCGCAGGACAAGTCATACCCCATGATTTCCAATGAGTACCGTTCATATCTGTACGACTTCAAGTCGCAGAACTTCAAAGTAGTCCCTGCACTTTGATGCGACTTGAGGTCCATAGACCTCAAGAATACACAGGCATTGCTTCAAGTCACTTCAAAATCGTGGTAAATGATGATTTTCAGGTAGCAGTAGTGGAAACCTAGGCTAAGTAATCATATCTCTGAATATCTACAATTTACAGTTTTGCTAACCTGCAGAATATTGTCCAGCGTGAAATTTGCTTTGAAATGAATATAAATATGACAGGCCTCAGATGCCCAGTTTGCCAAGGAGATGAATGCTAGGGCGGCGGTGTTTGGACTCAAAGCACTATAAATTAACTACTTCAGCCTCGGAAGGATTTACCCCCTTAATGACCAGAGCACTTTTTTTCACAATTTGGCACTGCGCTGCTTTAACTGGTAATTGCACGGTCATGCAATGCTGTACCCAAACCAAATTTGCATCCTTTTTTTCCCCCCATAAATAGAGCTTTCTTTTGGTGGTATTTGATCACCTCTGGAATTTTTATTTTTGTGATAGACGAAAAAAGACAGACTCTTTTTAAAAAAAATATATATTTTGTACTTTTTCTTATAAAAAAAATCCAATTAACTCAATATTGGTTATACTTTTAGGCCAAAATGGAATTGGCCTCAAGTCCTGGGTAAAAACAATTTCAATAAGTGTATATTGGTTTGCGCAAAAGTTATAGCATCTACAAAATATGGTACATTTACTGGCATTTACGTAGCTTTTAGTTTGACTGCCTATCTCATTTCTTATGGTGCTAAAGTGGCAGTGCAGTACAAAACCCCTCCAAATTACCCCTTTTTGGAAAGTAGACACCCCAATGAATTTGCTGAGAGGCATGTTGAGCCCATTGAATATTTTACACAAGTTGTCACTAAATGATATATTGCTCACACATGCCATAGGTATATGTGGAATTACACCCCAAAATACATTCTGCTGCTTCTCCAGAGTATGAGGATACCACATGTGAGACTTTTTGGCAGTCTAGCCGCGTACAGGACCCTGAAAACCAATCACCGCCTTCAGGATTTCTAAGGGCGTAAATTTTTGATTTCACTCCTCACTACCTATCACCGTTTTGGAGGCCATGAAATGCCGAAATGACACAAACCCCCTGCCCCAAATGACCCCATTTTGGAAAGTGGACACCCCAAGTTATTTGCTAAGAGGCATGTTGAGTATTTTTTTTTTTTAATACTTTTATTGTAACTATAAACGTTAAAGCTTGGGGTCTCTCGAAAAGCGATGGCCATTTAACATCTTTCGAGATACTGTGTGATAGTGTGCCCTAGGACTGTGCCGTGCTGTACCCTATGCTAATACTCCACTAGTGTGTGGTAGCGACGGAAACAGTCACTGATGCAGAGACAAGGTTGGTTAGGACAGGAGGCACAATAGAAGTGGGTGTCACGCCTATATCCGTGTTTTCTACAGACACGACATCTTCAGGGGGTGTTTTGGCAGGGGTACCAGGGAGGGCATCCGGAATATACCTCGCATGCAGCCGGTTCACTGTATTTGCATTGGTAAGTTGGGCCACAGCACTGTCTGGAAACAGGCTGTGATGATCTATTCCTGGAATTTTAGGAAGGATCCCGTTCTTCCTGACGCTTTGGATAGCACATAAGTGTTCAGGAGAGCCAATTGGAATAAGTAACTAGCTGACTCATGACACTAATACAGTGATCAGAAAAAAGATCTGTACACTATATGAATGCCACAGTGACAGGGAGTGAAAGAGTTAGCTGGGGGTGATTAAGGGGTTAAACCCTTATTGGGGACTATATGGCGCGT
Organism: Lithobates septentrionalis; assembly: GCA_037952835.1. Taxonomy (NCBI): domain Eukaryota; kingdom Metazoa; phylum Chordata; class Amphibia; order Anura; family Ranidae; genus Lithobates; species Lithobates septentrionalis. The sequence goes on from JBBDGP010000329.1 coordinate 2,235,465, forward strand.
ACCCTAAACCTATCTGGGACTACCCCTAATGCTGTTTAGTCGAAACTGACACGAATACAGTGATCAGAAAAGAGATCTGTACACTATACTAATGCCACTGTGACAGGGAGTGAAAGGGTTAACTGGGGGATGATCAAGGGGTTAATACGTTTATTATGGAATATATGGGGGTACCCTAAACCTACCTGGGCCTACTACTGTCACTAACTTCCCTAACGCTATTTAGTGTCACAAGTGACACCATTACTGTGATGAGTGAAAAATCTGAAAACTGCACCTGGTGGCACTGTGACAGGGAGTGAAAGGGTTAACTGGGGGGCAATCAGGGTTTTAAAAGTGTGCCTATGTGTCCTGGTGTTTAGTGTAGTGCTTGGTGTACTCACAATGGATGTCTTCTCCACTTGGTCTTGAACCGAAAAGGGCTCTACGAGGAGAGATCACTTCCTCTGCCTGTGTTTACTATACACAGGCAGAGGAGGCATTTCATTCTCCAGAACTGATCAGCAGGTCCAGGCCAGAAATCATTTGCCTGGGCCTGTAGATCGATCGGTTCTGTAACGAATCCGATCGCCGCGCGACGCACAGCTACGGCGATTCGCGCAGCCGAGCCAACCTGCCACAGTATAACTGCGGCTGCTGGTCGGCAACTGGTTAACTGAGGGAGGAAAAGATGTCCATATTTTGGCTGGACTATTTCAGGAGTTATGAAACATGCTGAAGTTTCAGAGTTATAACTGCTAACCTGTCTGCAGATATTCATTGGTCATCCACTCCAACTGAGCTATTTACGACCGGCATCTGTTAGTTCTCTGGATTGCTGAAGCTTGCGAGAGGGTGGCAACAGTATTAGGGTTTCCAGGCTTAAATTGAGGATTGGGTAATGGAAAGGTATGTGCGATCAATGGATTGATAAGGTCCGGGTTTCAGTTAACAGTTTGTGTATTGTATAAAGTGAAGGGGGGGGGGGGAGGAATAGCTGGATCTCTGGTTTTGAAACAGAATCTAATGACGTAAAATGTAATGACTGAACGTGAACAAAATTGCTGCTATTCGTGAGCCCAGTACGCATGACCATTACACTCCCTAATTTAGTTTCTCTGTCTCTTTGAAGAACTGTCCATTGACACCAGCCAGCTTGGCAGGCTACCAACTTCTATAGTGGCCCACTGTCCTAATCAGCTGGAAGCGGAGCGCATATCAGCAGTACAGCACTGGGTATTAACCCAGTACACAGCTACAACATGTACATGCACATTTTCCTGGTATTAAACTAGCTGATCTGCTCTCAGTGATTCCAGTTAAAGCAGCAGGTTGAGCCAGAGTGTGGTCAGAGACCGATCTATGGTAATAAAAATATCAGTAGGCTGCAGCAGCTGTGTGCAGTGATTGGGTGTATGCAATAACAGGACGTAAGACATTACAACAACAAAAGTGTAATGCCACCATGCAGGTGTTTTAAGAATTCTCTTCACAACTTTTTATATTTTTGATTTATTCCCCCCAGGAGATTCAAGTGCACACAGCACTTGGTCGCCTTCAAATCCACCTCTCAGTTGCTATAAGAAGCATTGTCTGATAGTTCACCCCCAACTGACCCTACTGTTAGGAAGGAAATGGATTTGTGAGAGACTGCTCCGGAGACCAGTGCTGCCATTTACAAAGATCACACAGCCTACCTTCCTGTGTGTCTGTCTATGGCTGCTTGTAAATACCTAACCCTGACAGGGTGTCTGCCAGTGCCTTATACAGTACTAGTGCAAGTAGCTGCAGCTCTGAGCAAACTTTTATTTTACTAATATGAATAAACTGGTGGTTCATAATATTGACTGATCCCTCAAGACTGTGGCTCTGTGTGTCTATATGTGGCTGCTTTCACACATACCCAGTCCTGGCAGATGGATCACAGGGGCAGTATCACTTTTAGTAATGGCTGTATCATACACAACACCATTCCAACATCGCTATTCATTCATTCATATAAGATCTGTAGCTCTGATTGATCTATTGCTATCATAAATTACACTCAACTTGGCTTTGACACACACACTCCCGATTGCTACAGCGTGTACATGTTCTCATTTGACTGTTGCCTGTCTGGTGGAAGTGATTAGGGTGGCTGTAAAACTGCCCAGTCACTTCCAGTGTATCCCAGGCTCCGCTGTCCTACCTGCAGGCCCACAATGGGCATAACAGGTGTCACTAGATAGAGCAGAGAGAGCTTGACAAATATTCACGGGCTAGCACAAAGGGATTATTTAATACAAATAAAAAAAAAACATTTCTTTCTTTTATAAGTGTTTGGCAAAATGTTAATATAGGCCACGGTGTTGTCCAAGGGGTAACTTGATAACGTATTAATGATAAATTCATATAAAATAAATATGAAGCCATCCTGGCTATATACATTACCATAAGAATTACAAAGTGTCCATCCAGACAATGATGGACGACTATTCCCCACCGACCAAGGCTGGAAGGGAACCTGCTGGCTGAGGTCCCCCCAACACTGAGGCACTTTCAATCAAATTTTGAAGGCCCATATTGAATATGTCCAGGACAATTACAAACATATGTACTAAATCATTCCTGAATAACCCAGGCACAAAACCTTTGAGCTCCATGTGGTGGAATGATAAACCACCCAAAGTTACTAAAACATTTTGGATAGTCTTATTCAGATGTCTCCTAATTCTATCTATATAAAATAAATTACCGAAAGGAGACCAAAGGAGCCTTGGAATCATTTCAGAGAAAGCTAAAACGGTAAATGGAAGCAAAAGGTTAATGGCAGAAAGATGCCTTTTCATTTTTGCATAACAATTCCCATGTTTTAATTTTACCAATGTCATTTCCTCCAACGTGAATAACTAGAACCTGGGGGGGGGGGGGCGCCAAATGCTAGACAAATGAATTAAGTGGTCCCTAAGATTGCGCTATCTAATGCCTGACCATAAAACTAGAAAGTTATTAACGTCCAGACCTAGATTGCTTGAATAAATCCTGGATTCTGCCTGCTTCCCAGCCCAGAAAACAGGAATGGCCTACTATCCAGATAGTGCATTTGGATGAATCTGAAAGAGAAGATTATACAATTAACAACTCGGGGCGGACATATATTTTGTATCTACTACCAACGGCCGACCCTTTTTTTGAACATCTGGAGAAAAACCCAATGAATTAGCTGTAGTAGCAGCCCCAATCCTAAATGAATGTGATGAGAATTGGAAACCTGAGAGGTTAAGGTGCTTAAGGCATGAAGATAGCACAGCGGAAAACTGATATCTTGTCAAAGAGGACAAGTCTTGATGGATAAAAAATGAACTATTGGATGAGGGTCTGACCGAAATATACCTAGCAACATGGAACACAGGGCACACTAGAGGGTTGGGAGATTTACCAGAGAGATCCACTGACCATTACCCAAAACAACATTTTTTGACCTACAGATAAATATAGGCAAACACTCCGCTTCCAGAGACACATGCGAAAACAGTAGAAAGGAAGATGATCAGCTGTTGGGAGCAGTAAACTCCCCAACTCGTAACGCACCAAAAAATTTAACTGAAAAGCCGCTCTAAAAAGTAAGAGCCCATATTGAGAAAAACAAATGACTTCCATTTTTCTGCCATGTCTTTTGTGATACGAATTCCTGAGACAAGTAAATATCAAGCCCCAGAGGAAGTCTGGGCAAGGGGTGCTGAACGGATCTGCCGATGGGGCCAACTCCCGGAATCTCTTGAACTGTGAACAAGATAAAGCGTCAGCGATGTTATTATGCATTCCGGATATGTCTTGTTTTCAACCAGATATTGAATCTCATGCAATGCAACACTAAGAAACGTAATAGTTTAATAACCAGTTCAGACTTGGATGATAGCATATTGATAGCAAAGAGTACACCTTTGTTATCCGTATGCAAAATTACTCTATGGTTCATAAACTTTTCTTTCCAGACCACTATTGAAACAATTCCAGTAGGACTATGTTATCCAAAATGTCTTGATGCAACCAACTTGAGTGCCATACAGAGGCCCACCAATGGCCGTCCATAGAGGCTTCCAAACGCACAATGAACCCGCGGCATCAGTAAAGAAATTCAGCTGAAAATCCTGTGTAAAAGATTGTTGCCTAATGGTTGACCCATTAAAGTTGCAATGAAAAGAGTCCCAAACTTTTAAGTCTTCTTTGACACTTTTAGAGATGCGTACATGCGAGTAGGTTTTTTTTTTTTTTTTTTTTTTTTTTTTTTACCTTTGGTGGCCAAAGCAAATCGCCTAGAAAAGATTCTGGCTATTGGAATAACTAGCTGCAAATGCAAAGAGACCCAATAAAGATTGGGCTTCCTTTAACAACACCTTGCACTTAGACAAGAACAAAGAGATCACTTCTCATACGATGTAACTTTTCTATGGGCATATGGGGGAATCCGCTGGACCAATGAACAGAAAGTCATCTAATGTAGAAAACCCCCTGAAGGGGAATGTAACTCCAGAACCTAATGTAAAAACTTAGAAAAAGCCTCAAAATAGAAACAAGATAACGAAAAACCCATGGGCATACATTTATCGAAATAAAAACGGTCCTGGAAGTGGAAACCCAGTGAATCAAAACCTTGTGGATGTACAGGAATCAGGCGAAAGGCAGATTTGATGTCTGCCTTTGCTAACAATGCACCCTGCCCGAAGTGCCTTAACAACACAAGTGCTTCATCAAAAGACGCATATGAAAAACAGGAGCTTCAACATCCGAAACGTCATCATTAAGTAAGGCATCCTCTGAATAGGACAGATGGCGAATCAACCTAAAGCTACCCTGTTCCTTTTTGGGAACAATACCCAAGGGAGAGAGCCAGAAATTTGGAAATGGTGGGCGAAGGAATGGACCAGCTACTCTTCCTTACACAACTTCTTTAGAGATCTTATCCTGAACAATTTCAGAATGAATTAAGCAGAACATAAATTCTTAACCAAGGTGCATCCCTTCCCTGAGAAGGAGGGGACCAGGAAACCTTCCTTGAAGCCATTAATTAATAGATGCGCCATTGTGCAATCTGGGTAGCGATCTAGCCAAGGTAAAATTTTTGGTAAGCTCACTGGTGTCATGGCTATTCCCACCAGCATCCCGGGATAGTGAAGGGAGAGAGTTTTCTGATGTTTTCTGAAAACATCTGCTAGCAGGATGGTTCCCATTGCAATAAGAGCATTCATGCCTGTATCTGCAATTCAACAAGAATTTGCATTGCCCTTCATTGAAAGCAAAACAGAAGCCCTTACGAAAGGCATTCTGCGAACGAAGCACTGCTCTTGGTGTGAATTGCGGCTTCTGTGGTAACATGAGGTTCAACCGTAAGCCTACATCTTTGGACCCCCATTGTAACGTAGGGTGAACTGCCAAGTTCTGCCTGAAATGCTTGTCATAAGTGAACCATATGCTGTACCACCAAAATGACGAAAGGCTTCAGAAACTATATCTACATGCTGGAATAAACGTGAGCATTTCTCAGAGAATTGTTTTCCCAGTACTGCCGCATAAATGCAGAAGGCCTGCAACCAATTTTGAAAAGTTTTGGTGATAGCTCTCCTCCTATCCTCCTCCGTGCGGTCTTCTGTTCTCTTTATAGATTTAGAGAGGAATTCTTTAGACAGCAGATCAATTAAATCACCCCCCCCCCCCCCCCAATTTTTTCTTTAACAGAATTGGCTAAGTGGAAGCCCAAAGGTGAGATTTCACAAGTCATAGGTTGCTTAAAGGAAGATTCCGCAACTATAGATTGAGAGGGGCGTGAAGGGGGAGGGATAACAGATTTACGAATAGTAACAGGCTACTTAGACAGGCTACAAGCTCCGCTATCCTTCAAATTCCTGAAGTAATGAAGAAAGAAAAAACAGCGTTCTGATAAGGTCAATCAGGAATCTCTCCTCCAAACTGGAAGCCTCAGGTGCCGGCAATGCTTGTAACAATAAATTGTGAGAAAAGTCCTGGACAGCCGCACTCAAAATAATAATCGCCTTTATTGATAAAAACAACAAAAATACATGTCACAGCAAGAAGTGCAGGAAAACTGTCGTGTTTCACACTATAGTTAGTGCTTAGTCATGATTAAGCACTAACTATAGTGTGAAACGCGTCAGCTCCCTGCACTTCTTGCTGTGACATGTATTTTTGTTGTTTTTATCAATAAAGGTGATTATTATTTTGAGTGCGGCTGTCCAGGACTTTTCTCACAATTTATCCTTCAAATTTCTGATCAATTTTGCCATATTGGGCTGATATCAATATCGTTATGCTGAAACAAGACATAATTTCCATGTGAAATAGCACCATATAACTGTGCCCCCATAGAACTAGCGCTGGTATTGGCAAAATTTAGTGCACCAGAAACCTGTGCTCCTTCACCCTCTTTAGCAAAAGCACCCACTGTATGTGCCCCTTCAATATTCTTTAATATACTAGATAGTGAATTGACAATTACTTGCAACCCAGAGATATTCACATTAGACAGTCTCACCAACAGAAGAAATCCTTGTTTGCTGGCTGAGTAGCGCTGCTGTTTTGTACTTGGGGTGCATGCCTGAAAGGAACGCTGCAAGCTGCCTCCTTGCCGTCAGGCTATGAAGAAGCATCCGCCCTCTATCTCTTCTTTCTCCCTGGCTGCTGGCGCGGACTGCACATACTCGCCGCTGTCTCCTCCATGTTTACGGGAACTGTGACGAGAGGTAGCTTGGGCAGAGCCGCAGACTGACCCTCATCCAGGCAGTATATAAGCCACTCCTCGCCTCCCAAGCTTTCGGCCCTTTCAATAAAGTGGCGGAGAAGGCTCTCTTCTCTCAGGCGAGCGGCGTTTCATCCTCCCAAGTCCTGGTCCTGTCCTGAAGGGGTCTGCATGTAACGGCCTGACTTCCCCTTTTTATCTGTTCCAAAATCACGGGCTTTGGCAATTTCCTCCAATCCGCTGCTGCGCAGGGGACTGCAGTAGTATCCAATGACAACCTGCTAAGAGTATAATCGAGAAACAGCATTCCCCTTTGAGCTCTTCCATGTAGGTCATGCATATTGCATGGACCTATCATTTGCTGATCCTCCCTATTGAATGAACCTGGAAGCAACGTATGTCGCAGCAGTGTCCAGGGGGCTCTATTCCTGGGTGTCATCCTCCATGAATAGAGCCCCCAGGACACTGCTGTGACTTTGATGAGCTTTTACATCCACTAGTTCTACTAAGTGACAAAAGTACAGTTAATCACACTTATTTAATAATAAGGTAAACCGAGTAAGCATAGTCAATACATAGCCAGAGTTCAGTAACCAGATCGGGTAGTCAGTCAATGCCAATTTCAGAGAGCCAGAGATCAACGTAGTAGTACAGCAAGCAGGATCAGGAACCAGAAGGGACGTTAGCCGAGCAAGTCTTCAACAGGAATGCAGGAGAAAGTCTCTGAGATGTGACCAAAGGCGAAGGCAGAGATGAAGTGAGCTGGACGGCTTTAAGCAGGCAGGACTGACGAATAGATCATCAACAGCTGAGTCACTGTGGAGACAGGAGCTGGCATTTAGCCGACAGCTGAGCGGCCAGCTCAGATAAGGAAGAGCTGAGCCTGGCCCTGACATTGAGGCAATAAAGTACCTGAAGTTACTGCAATTAGAAGCACCTTCTGCTTGTGTTCTTGTTCCTATTGGAGAGCCACTTCCCTTTGAGTGCTGCTGAAGTGTTTTTCTCCAGGACTACCTATCCCACAACTGCGGTCTAGTGCTTGTCAGTCAGTTCTCCTAGAGCACCCTGAATCTACTTGTCACTTCTTTATTCAAGGCTGTCATTCTCGTTGTGGATGGGGAATGGCTAATGGGAGTATGATCTATGTTGTATTAGCCTCACTCTCATTACTGGAGTTCATTGCACATGACAGTCACCTCCCCATCAAGATTCCCTTTCACAGTAATGTTATCACACTTCCTTGACATCAACCCCCATTAACAGTACTGTTCTCAGCCCCCCCACATTACAGTCCTCTACTTTAATGTCCTCACCCCCCTCCACATCACAGTCCTCATCCGTCCCCCTCCACACATACACATTACAGTCTTCTCCACTTTAATGTCCTCAGCCCCCTCCACATTACAGTACTAATCCCCCCCTCATTACAGTCCTCAGCTTCCCCCCTTTAATGTCGTCAGTCCCCCCACTTTAATGTCACCCCCCACACACACACACACATTACGGTCCTCAGCTCCCTCTGCTTTAATGTCTTCAGCTCCCCCTACATACCAGTCCTCAAACCCCCCCACATTCCAGTCCTCAGATTTCCCCTCCTCCATTTTAATGTTCCTCAGCTCCCTCCACTTTAATGTCTTCAGCTCCCCCCCCACATTCCAGTCCTCAGCTCCCCCCACATTCCAGTCCTCAGCTTCCCCCCACACACTTTAATGTCCTCAGCCCCCCTCCCCACATTCGTCCTCAGCTCCCCCCCACATTCTAGTCCTCAGCTGTCTCTTCAATCCAGTATTCAGCCCCCCTCACATTCCAGTCCTCAGTGCCCCCACTCTGTCGTCAGCCCCCAACATTACAGTCCTCAGCCCCCACATCACTACAATCCTTGGCATCCCCCCATATTCAGTCCTCAGCCCTTTTTAACTTCACCCCCTTCACTGTCCTACCTTACACAGACATTTCAGGGGGAGGTACAGCGTGCCTGGATGGAGGGTGGCGGTTGCAAGATAGTGATAGGTTGCTAGGACCGCCCTTCATCCTAGCAGCCAATCACCTGCTTGTTAACCTTGGGCAGCATTCGCCCTCCATCCAGAACTGTCCCATCTCCTGCTGTTGGCTCTGTAAGGATTACAGAGCAATGGCAGGGGGAAGAAAAGGCTCCTAAATGGTGGTACCGAATGGGAGAGTGATGTGGTCTGCATTTGGCCCGCGGTCTGCCATTTAGTGATGCCTGCTCTAAATGAATGGTCTGTAAACGCTTTTAAAGCATCGCCTATGGACAATTTTGAGTACCAAAGTTTGTTACCCTTTCATGGGTGTTGGGTATGTATTTATGCAACACAATTTTTTATATACATTTTTTTTATAAACCATTGTGCTAATATCATGTTACATAAAACATTGCAATTACCAGCATTTTATGTTCTAAGGTCCCTGCTTTTTAGGAAATATGCAATGTTTGGGTGCTTTTAAGGTGGTTCTAAAGTCAGTTTTTTTTTACCTTAATGCATTATAAGTAAAAAAAAAAAATGCTCCACTATCTGTTTTCCACCACTATCCCTAAACTTGTAACTGACTTCTGTCCGCTACTCTAGTGCTGTCTCCTGTGTAGCACCACTCCTTCACGTCCTGGTTTCACAGCATACACAGGCAGCAGTGGGTGCCATAGACATCTGTCAAACTCCTGCAAGGAAGGAGCCGGGATCATGGCTTACCAGCGCTGTGTATGTCATGCTTGGAGCATACCCACATAAGACACAACTTGTTGTGGGGGCACCCACAGGAAAAAAGGAGCAAACCACGCAACATGGGAAGCACCAAAGAAGAGCTAAGGGGGATCATTTGAGCAAAAAATAATTATAAAGATGGCCCTGGCAGCGAAAGGGTAAATCAAAAGTATCTAAAAAAAATGCTAGTTGCCTCACTATTATTTTGACCTATTAGCATCATTTTTTTTCTGTGTGACTGGTCTAGAACAGTGTTCCTCAACTCCAGTCCTCAAGGCGCACCAACAGGTCATGTTTTCAGGATTTCCCTCAGATGAAACGGCTGTGGTAATTACTAAGGCAGTGAAAACTGATCAAATCACCTGTGCAAAATAGTGGAGATCCTGAAAACATGACCTGTTGATGCGCCTTGAGGACTGGAGTTGAGAAACACTGGTCTAGAATAAGAATGTAGCTCAGGCAAGTCAAAAAAGTAACTTCTTGTCTCCTGCTACATAACAGAATGTTCCAAACAGTCATAGTCGACGGACAATTTTGTATATGCCTAAATGTAGAGAAACTTTTAAATTAAAGGCATTTTAAGAAAAGAAGGCTGGATATTTAAAATATTACCTTTGGAAAAAGTGACTGAGTACTTAGAGGTTGTAACCCACAAAAAAAATAAAAAGATACTGTTCTTTTAACCACTTCAGCCCCGGAAGGATATACCCCCTTCCTGACCAAAGCGTTTTTTTGCGATTCGGCACTGCGTCGCTTTAACTGACAATTGCGCGGTCGTGCGACGTGGCTCCCAAACAAAATTGACGTCCTTTTTTTCCCACAAATAGAGCTTTCTTTTGGTGGTATTTGATCGCCTCTGCGATTTTTATTTTTACGCTATAAACAAAAAAAAAGCGACAATTTGGAAAAAAACGCATTATTTTTTACATTTTGCTATAATAAATATCCCCCAAAAATATATAAAAAAACATTTTTTTTCTTCAGTTTAGGCCGATCGTATTCTACATATTTTTGGTAAAAAAAAAATCGCAAGAAGCGTTTATTAATTGGTTTGCACAAACGTTAGTGTTTACTAAATAGGGGATAGTTTTATGGCATTTTTATTAATAATTTTTTTTTACTAGTAATGGCGGCGATGAGCGATTTTTATTGTGACTGCGATGTTATGGCGGACATGTCGGACATTTTTGACACATTTTTGGGACCATTGTCATTTATACAGCGATCAGTGCGATTAAAAATGCACTGATTACTGTGTAAATGACACTGGCAGTGAAGGGGTTAACCACTGGGGGGCGGGGAGGGGTTAAGTGTGTCCTAGGGAGTGATTACTAACTGTAGGGGGATGGGCTGTGTGGGTGACATCACTGATCTCTGCTCCGATAACAGGGAGCAGAGATCGAGTGACACTTGTCACTAGGTAGAACGGGGAGATGCTGTTTACAACGGCATCTTCCCGTTCGTCCTCTCCATGAGGCGATCGCGGGTATCCCCGCGGCGATCGAGTCCACGGGACCAGCGACCCGACTCACGGAGCTCCTGGCCGGCGCGCACGCAATGGCGGGGAATTCAAATGGACGTATAGGTAAGCCCATTTGCCCAGCCGTGCCATTCTGCCGACGTACATCGACGTGCGCCGGTCGGGAACCGGTTAAAGCATGTTAAACTGCATAGTGCTTGTGCGGTGTCATTTGTCCCTTTCTATGCTGTAAAATACCTGGTTGACCTTGTCTGTTCGTGTGTCCCCCTAGCTGTGCTGTCCATGGTAATCATGGCTGCCGATCCATGATACCGTGGTCAGTATACATGCCTCTGTCATCCTGCTGTGTTTAGAGCCTCTCCCTCCCTGCCTGTCACTTCCTAATGTGTGAGCCAATTGACAAACCTGCCCCTCCAATCCTGCCGCTATTCCATGTGCCAGTAAATTTAATAATCTTAATTACTGCCAGCCCTCTGTTTTAGCAAGATATACAACTCGGTGTATGTTTTTTTTTATATACTGCAGCTAAATACCTTTCACATCGCTGATGTGCGGTCATGTGATCGCCCGGCTGACGCCAGAGGGGAATCTCAGCTCCTCCCACTGTAGTCCTTAGATCAGGGAAGGAGAGCAGTGGGCGGACGTAACCGCACATCGGTGATGAGAAAAAAGGTATTTGGCTGCAGAATTTAAAAAAAAACACTTTATTATTAGAAAGGGGCTGGCAGTAATCCTGGCAGTGGACTTTACAATCACTTTAATCAAGTAAATAAGATTTTTATACTTCCTATAAAATCTTTTACTCTGTTCTTATTGAGACACAAAGCACTCCATAAACCTGTTAGTATACTGCCACCTGCAGGAGAAATAGATATTAGGTTTTAAAAAAAAAGCCAAAGGGCGCAGCCACACCTTGTGGCTATATCCTATCACTGCTACAATGCCTCTGTATGCAGAAGAAAAACATTGCAAAGAGCCCAACACAAAAATAGAGGGGGTGGGAGCTGTGTCTCCTAGCTTACTGCAAAGTTTTTACTGTGAGTACAAATTAATAGTTGCAGTACTCTAATAGACCTATGGAACCTCTACATACAAAATTCAATGATGGGCAGGAAATAAAATGGCAACAATAAAAAAAAAGGTGAAAATTGTGCTTCATGAAGAATAAGTAGAATTGAACGGCTGCCTGAAACATCAACCCTGTAAGTGACCAGGGTGCTGCTTTACACATCTGAGACACAAAAGCATGATTTTGTGAAAGGTCCAGAAAGCACTCACTGTGCTAGTGGAATGAACAGCAACCTAGAAAGGTGGAACCTTCTACTTCAAGGCATAAGCCTAAGAAATAATCTGGGAAATACCCATGGAAATGGTTGCAGAAGATACAGCAAGATCTCTGTGAAAACTAGGGATGAGCTTCGTGTTTGAGTCGAACCCACGGCATCGCAGTGCATTGCTGGCTGATGTTTGGCCAACCATGCACTATGACCCGCATGCTTGGCCAATCACAGCGCCGTCTGTAGAGAGAGCTGTATAGGCCAAAGCCAGGGTGGCTTTGGCCAATTATGGCTCAGGGGGTTTAGTACACGCCCCACACTATATAAGGCCGCCTGCACGGCAGCCCTGTGTAGTGTGTTCTGGTGTTGAGAGACAGTGTCATTTGATTTAAGTTAAATTAGGCAGGACAGTCAGTTAGCTGCACTTACAGTGTATTGTGTGTGTATATATATATATATATATATATATATATATATATGCATCCCAGGTGTTGTGTGTGTGTGTGTTTATATATATATATATATATATATATATATATATATATATATATATATATATATATATATATATATACACACTGTATTCAGTTTAGCTAGATCCGTTCCTGTTATTATCTTCCTACTGACAGGCAGGCTTGTGTTGTTACAGTACAGCTACCTGAAGAAAATTGCTGGTGTTCTTCTGATCCTATTAGTACCACAGTCAGGCAGCTAGACTATTTACAGTTGGTGTTGTGCGTCCTCCTCACAGTGTTAAGCTAAAGCTACAAGTTAGTTTAGTGTGACCTCTGCACAGTGTTCAGCTAAAGCTACAAGTTAGTGTAGTGCGACCTCTACACAGTGTTCAGCTAAACCTAATAGTTAGTGTAGTGCGTCCTCTGAACAGTGTTCAGCTAAAGCTACAAGTTAGTGTAGTGCACAGTGTTCAGCTAAAGCTACAAGATAGTGTAGTGCGTCCTCACAGTGTTCAGCTAAAGCTACAAGTTAGTGTAGTGCATCCTCCTCAGTGTTCAGCTAAAGCTACAAGTTAGTGTAGTGCGTCCTCCTCAGTGCTCAGCTAAAGCTACAAGTTAGTGTAGTGCGACCTCTGCACAGTGTTCAGCTAAAGCTAAAAGTTAGTGTAGTGCACAGTGTTCAGCTAAAGCTACAAGTTAGTGTAGTGCCTCCTCCTCACAGTGTTCAGCTAAAGCTACAAGTTAGTGTAGTGCGACCTCTGCACAGTGTTCAGCAAAAGCTACAAGTTAGTGTAGTGTATCCTCTAAACAGTGTTCAGCTAAAGCTACAAGTTAGTGTAGTGCAGACTCTAAACAGTGTTCAGCTAAAGCTACAAGTTAGTGTAGTGCAGAGTGTTCAGCTATAGCTACAAGTTAGTGTAGTGCGTCCTCCTCACAGTGTTCAGCTAAAGCTACAAGTTAGTGTAGTGCGACCTCTGCACAGTGTTCAGCTAAAGCTACAAGTTAGTGTAGTGCGTCCTCTGAGCAGTGTTCAGTTAAAGCTACAAGTTAGTGTAGTGCGACCTTTGCACAGTGTTCAGCTAAAGCTACCTGTAGAAGGTTGGTGGTGTTTTCCTGATCCTATCACTACCGCAGGCAGCTACATTATTTTAAAGTTAGTGTAGTGCGTGCTCTTCACAGTGTTTAGCTAAAGCTACCTGTAGAAGGTTGGTGGTGTTTTCCTGATCCTATCACTACCGCAGGCAGCTACATTATTTACACGTTAGTGCGTCCTCTGCACAGTGTTCAGCTAAAGCTACCTGTAGAAGGTTGGTGGTGTTTTCCTGATCCTATTACTACCGCAGGCAGCTACATTATTTACACATTGTGTATATAAAAATTTGCGCCAACTCCCACAAAGTAGAGCAGCCAACACTTGACCCGTGTAAATGTCTGAAAAAATAAATAAAGTGTGGCGCTAGTGGTGATATCTTTTAGGAATAGTGTGAACACTATAACATAAATAGGAGTGTACAATCCTCAGGTGTGTACAAAAAAAAAGAGAGGGGGGGGGGGGTTAGAGTGAGGGAGATGTTACCTTCCCCACCCAAACTCTCCCATGAATGGATTCAACATTAATGGAATAGTTCGAGCAATGGTGTAACTATATCCGTAAGCTAAATAATTAAAGAAACAGGAAATTGGTATTCCGTATCATGACAATAGGTAAAACCAATCAATACTTGGAGGTTCAGCTACAAGATATAATCATAAAGGGAATGGGAGAGCTTGAAAAAATATTATGAAACTACTACAGTGATGTATAACAAGTACCATACAACCCAAAAGAAAGGAGGACCAAAAAATATATACTCAGAAGTCCATCAAGGTGGTAAGTACAGAGATGTAAACCTATTTAAAGTCCACCATCTTAAATTTGCGATTGTTAGATATCAATCCTGGTGTAAATCGTTCATCAAGGTGTGGTAGACAGGAGCTGTTGAACGTATCCCTGTTCAGAAATAGGATTTCTCCCTTAGAATGGTGACATTGGCCCAAAGGAACAGATATATAATGCCCTTACCAGATAAGGTGGACTCACAGGCCCTTGGCGGTGAGTCAAACGAGCTTTGTACCGTCAAGCGGTGTAGGACTGTAGAGTCGTACGTTGTTTCTGGGTGGGATTTCCACTGATGTCACCGGATGGCACGCCTCTAGCTCGATAGGGTTCCACAGATGTCATCTAGTGGTGTGTCCTTGGCAAGGCTCAGCTGGAAGCCGAGGTCGGCCTCAATCTTCAGATGAAGGAAACCTTTTCCTCAGCGACCAAACCGTATTTGTAGGTAAAACAAGAAAAAAACTTCCACATAGTGTAAATCTTTCTCAAATGTAACAACGTTTATTAAAACAAAGTATTTTTGCAGTAAATACAAAAAATTGGGCGGTAAAAACTTGGCTCAAAATATTGTGAAGAGTCCCAAAATTAAAAATTTGCGCAGTAGGTGATGGTAAGGGTAAAATCCACAGAGACCCGACGCGTTTCGTCCTCAAAGACTTCTGCTGGGGTATGAATTTGCCCCCATCTACTGTGCTTATATATGTTGTAACAAACATTGCAAATAATCCCATTAGCAGCGATCCCGGGCATGACTTCTGGGTTGGGCGGCGCTAACAATGGCCAAAAGGTCATGTGATGTTAATGTGGCCAATCGTATCCCCCTTGAGTGGTCAGAATCAGGCCTCACTTGCATCCTCCAATCTGCGGTAGCGCGTCAGCCCATTTGATACATTAATCATGCCGCAATCACGTGGCCTGTTCAATGCGGAATGACGTCAGACCGCTCGGGGTCTGCGTGTCAAAGATAATAGGAAGCCAAGGCTTATCAAACCGAGGTGTGGAGTGCAAACACAGTGACAGTCATAAGTATGGGGAGTATTTTGAAACGAAATGGGCCCAATCAGATAAACCGGAAGTCATATCGCCGGATATATACTGTGCCAGTTGTAAACAATTCACCATTACTATGCCTGTTAGGGATGGATCTTTCTTAAGGCATTTATATGTCATATCGGGCAAGATTCATAGAAACATAAACAAAAATTTTATGCAACATATACACGTCTATATGCAATGCACTAACACATAAAGGACCATATAACTGTCTAAGCTCGTACAGTTTTAGAACAGGTATATAATGGTGATGTATCTATATGATTCAGGATATGTAACATGAATCAAAATGTGCCTGTCTGTATGGGTAGATTCAAAGTGCATATAAAGTCATTAGTAGGACACTAATAGACCAGATATATTCGTAAGACAGGGGCTATTAAATAGAGCCAAAAACAGGGTGGGATGGCCAAGGGGGATTGTCTTAGTAACTGTATCTCAGCCAGGGTCCATCCTACCTACTTGGATAAAAAAAGGAAAAAAAATATATATTGCAAAAGGAGAGAGCAGTAAGAAACAAAAAACTGGGAAAAACATCGGAGAAGTGTCCAACCAATGTCCCCAGTTGCTGGAGGATGGTCTCAGTGACTAATTAGGTGCAAGGAATAGGTTAATCAAAAAGATACTCGGAAAAGAAGGGGGGGAATACTATTCACCCAATTCACTCAGATGGAGAATGGTCTAGTAGCCTACCAAAGGCTCACCAGAAGTAGGGCGGGGGGGGGGGGGGGATAAGGGAGACAGATAGACAGAAAACAGGCGTGGAGTACCCAGGGGAAAAAATTCGTTCTGGACAACCGTTGAGAGGGAACGACAATGCTTACGATTGGTTGATAAAAGCATTGATATCCCAGTCAACGTTGAGTCCGTAGGGTACATAACATTTGATGAGATGTATCCAGAAGGTCTCTAATTTGGAAACTCCTCTCACGTTTGGTTCCCCCCTCCAATGTGGTATAAATCTATCTATAATTTGAAACTTTGTTCCAGATGGATTTTGATTATGATGATGTAGATAGTGTTTTGGTACACTGTGGTTTCTGCGTCCCTTTCTTATAGCTGTGATATGTTCGTTCACTCTAATGGCAAAATTGCATTTTGTGCGACCAATATATTGTTTTCCACAAGGACAAGTGATGAGATATACAATGAATTTTGTGGTACAGGTAGCAAAACTTTTCATCCTGTATTCCTTCCCAGTCGTAGTTGAAGTGAATGTTTTGATCTTTCGTGCTTTACAAGTATTGAGTTTGCATACTGGACATTTCCGGCAGGGGTAGAAACCTTTTAGGTCATGAAAGAAGGAAGGGACTTTCGGAGGTTCTATCACTCCTGGCGCGATCTGCCCCCCTATTGATGGACAGAGAAGATTATCACACTGAAATGACAAGACTCCTCAGCGATACTGAAACATACCTACCTCTCAGAGCAAATCCTACCCCAGATTTCAAAAGAACCCTGGTAGATTTGATCGATACAGGTTCACAGTTGGGCATCCTGGACAGAAAGGAGAGATCCTTTCTGGTTCCGGTTACCCCACGGATCCCTATAATATGTTACCTGCCCAAGGTACATAAAAACACCACCCGACCTCCTGGCCGCCCGATCATTAGCGGGATTAATTCCGTAACATCACGTATAGGAAAATATATTGATCACTACTTGCAGCCTATAGTTAGAAACATACCGTCCTTTCTGAAGGATACGAGGGATACCATCACTAAGCTACAACAGATCACTTACAGTAATGATCTCATATTAGTCACAGCTGATGTGACGTCTTTATACACTAACATCCCCCATGACCTTGGCCTAGGAGCTGTCGAATCGTTCTTGTCAAGAGACAAGATTATTTCTAGGGCGCAAAAAAGGTTTATTATGGACCTTCTACGTTTTGCCACTAAGTCAAATTACTTCTGGTACGACAATCAATACTATTTACAGATTAAGGGCGTGGCTATGGGGGCAAAATTTGCCCCCAGCCTGGCCAATATTTTTATGGCCAAATGGGAGGAGGATGTCGTCAGAGCCCTGAACCCCCCCCAACTGGTCCTTTGGGCTAGATATATTGACGACATCCTCCTCCTATGGAGAGATACCTTGGATTCACTAAATAACTTCATGCTCCACCTTAATCAGAACAACATTGGAATCCATCTATCGTATGAAGCTAGTACTTCCTCAATACATTTCTTGGATCTAGAGATTACAGCTGTCGATGGCCACTTAGAAACGAAAATGTTCTTTAAAGTCACCGACCGCAATGGGTACATCCCAACCGACAGCTGTCACCATGCAGCCTGGCTGAAATCAGTTCCCCGCAGTCAGCTGATGAGAATTAGACGCAATTGCTCTCGTCTAACAGACTATTATGTACAGGCTGAGACCATCAAACTAAGATTCCAGGAGAAAGGGTATGATGAAGCACAAATTGATCAGGAAATCCAGAAAGTAGCCCGCATCGAACGATTATCCTTGTTAGATGAGCGCCCTCGAAGACCCCCTGAAAACAAACATAGATGGGCGTTTCTCACCAATTATTCCATCCAACATAAACAAATAAAGGATATTATCACAAGACACTGGAAAATACTAAGAAACGATCGCATACTGGGCCCTCTACTCCCTGAACGCGTAGGAGTTATCTAAAAAGGCTCACCATCAATAGGGGGGCAGATCGCGCCAGGAGTGATAGAACCTCCGAAAGTCCCTTCCTTCTTTCATGACCTAAAAGGTTTCTATCCCTGCCGGAAATGTCCAGTATGCAAACTCAATACTTGTAAAGCACGAAAGATCAAAACATTCACTTCAACTACGACTGGGAAGGAATACAGGATGAAAAGTTTTGCTACCTGTACCACAAAATTCATTGTATATCTCATCACTTGTCCTTGTGGAAAACAATATATTGGTCGCACAAAACGCAATTTTGCCATTAGAGTGAACGAACATATCACAGCTATAAGAAAGGGACGCAGAAACCACAGTGTACCAAAACACTATCTACATCATCATAATCAAAATCCATCTGGAACAAAGTTTCAAATTATAGATAGATTTATACCACATTGGAGGGGGGAACCAAACGTGAGAGGAGTTTCCAAATTAGAGACCTTCTGGATACATCTCATCAAATGTTATGTACCCTACGGACTCAACGTTGACTGGGATATCAATGCTTTTATCAACCAATCGTAAGCATTGTCGTTCCCTCTCAACAGTTGTCCAGAACGAATTTTTTCCCCTGGGAACTCCACGCCTGTTTTCTGTCTATCCGTCTCCCTTATCCCCCCCCCCCCGCCCTACTTCTGGTGAGCCTTTGGTAGGCTACTAGACCATTCTCCATCTGAGTGAATTGGGTGAATAGTATCCCCCACCTTCTTTTCCGAGTATCTTTTTGATTAACCTATTCCTTGCACCTAATTAGTCACTGAGACCATCCTCCAGCAACTGGGGACATTGGTTGGACACTTCTCCGATGTTTTTCCCAGTTTTTTGTTTCTTACTGCTCTCTCCTTTTGCAATATATATTTTTTTTCCTTTTTTTTTTATCCAAGTAGGTAGGATGGACCCTGGCTGAGATACAGTTACTAAGACAATCCCCCTTGGCCATCCCACCCTGTTTTTGGCTCTATTTAATAGCCCCTGTCTTACTAATATATCTGGTCTATTAGTGTCCTACTAATGACTTTATATGCACTTTGAATCTACCCATACAGACAGGCACATTTTGATTCATGTTACATATCCTGAATCATATAGATACATCACCATTATATACCTGTTCTAAAACTGTACGAGCTTAGACAGTTATATGGTCCTTTATGTGTTAGTGCATTGCATATAGACGTGTATATGTTGCATAAAATTTTTGTTTATGTTTCTATGAATCTTGCCCGATATGACATATAAATGCCTTAAGAAAGATCCATCCCTAACAGGCATAGTAATGGTGGATTGTTTACAACTGGCACAGTATATATCCGGCGATATGACTTCCGGTTTATCTGATTGGGCCCATTTTGTTTCAAAATACTCCCCATACTTATGACCGTCACTGTGTTTGCACTCCACACCTCGGTTTGATAAGCCTCGGCTTCCTATTATCTTTGACACGCAGACCCCGAGCGGTCTAACGTCATTCCGCATTGAACAGGCCACGTGATTGCGGCATGATTAATGTATCACATGGGCTGACGCGCTACCGCAGATTGGAGCATGCAAGTGAGGTCTGATTCTGACCACTCAAGGGGGATACGATTGGCCACATTAACATCACATGACCTTTTGGCCACTGTTAGCGACGCCCAACCCGGAAGTCATGCCCGGGATCGCTGCTAATGGGATTATTTGCATTGTTTGCTACAACATATATAAGCGCAGTAGATGGGGGGCAAATTCATACCCCAGCAGAAGTCTTTGAGGACGAAACACGTCGGGTCTCTGTGGATTTTACCCTTACCATCACCTACTGCGCAAATTTTTAATTTTGGGACTCTTCACAATATTTTGAGCCAAGTTTTTACCGCCCAATTTTTTGTATTTACTGCAAAAAGACTTTGTTTTAATAAACGTTGTTACGTTTGAGAAAGATTTACACTATGTGGAAGTTTTTTTCTTGTTTTACCTACAAATACGGTTTGGTCGCTGAGGAAAAGGTTTCCTTCATCTGAAGATTGAGGCCGACCTCGGCTTCCAGCTGAGCCTTGCCAAGGACACACCACTAGATGACATCTGTGGAACCCTATCGAGCTAGAGGCGTGCCATCCGGTGACATCAGTGGAAATCCCACCCAGAAACAACGTACGACTCTACAGTCCTACACTGCTTGACGGTACAAAGCTCTTTGACTCACCGCCAAGGGCCTGTGAGTCCACCTTATCTGGTTAAGGGCATTATATATTTGTTCCTTTGGGCCAATGTCACCATTCTAAGGGAGAAATCCTATTTCTGAACAGGGATACGTTCAACAGCTCCTGTCTACCACACCTTGATGAACGATTTACACCAGGATTGATATCTAACAATCGCAAATTTAAGATGGTGGACTTTAAATAGGTTTACATCTCTGTACTTACCACCTTGATGGACTTCTGAGTATATATTTTTTGGTCCTCCTTTCTTTTGGGTTGTATGGTACTTGTTATACATCACTGTAGTAGTTTCATAATATTTTTTCAAGCTCTCCCATTCCCTTTATGATTATATCTTGTAGCTGAACCTCCAAGTATTGATTGGTTTTACCTATTGTCACGATACGGAATACCAATTTCCTATTTCTTTATTTAGCTTACGGATATAGTTACACCATTGCACGAACTATTCCATTAATGTTGAATCCATTCATGGGAGAGTTTGGGTGGGGAAGGTAACATCTCCCTCACTCTAACCCCCCCCCTCTCTTTTTTTTGTACACACCTGAGGATTGTACACTCCTATTTATGTTATAGTGTTCACACTATTCCTAAAAGATATCACCACTAGCGCCACACTTTATTTATTTTTTCACACATTATTTACACATTAGTGTAGTCAAACAGAGGATTGAATAACTAGATAGTCCTCATAACAATACGGCACCTCATCCCAATAGTATAAATACAATAATCAAGGGAAGGGTTAAGGGATTATCACGGTGCCAGCCAATAATTGAAATACCATAAGATAAAATAACAATAGTTTATTCACATGTGTAGCTGCCTGCGGTAGTGATAGGATCAGGAAAACACCACCAACCTTCTACACGTAGCTTTAGCTGAACACTGCAGAGGACGCACTACACTAACGTGTAAATAATGTAGCTGCCTGCGGTAGTGATAGGATCAGGAAAACACCAACCTTCTACAGGTAGCTTTAGCTGAACATTGTGCAGAGGTCACACTACACTAATGTACAATAATCAAGGGAGGGGTTAAGGGATTATCACTGTGCCAGCCAATAATTGAAATACCATAAGATAAAATAACAATAGTTTATTCACATATAATTAAAAAGAGATGTACAAACATACATGTCAGGGGTGTGAGCAATACAAAAAATGTACAGAAAAGTAAAAAGCCAACTGAGCAATAGTATCACACAAACCCGCCTATGGCGTGATGGCAGGTCATGTGAACAGGTATATGAAGTCCTACATGTTTTGCCTAAATAGGCTTCCTCAGGGACAGTTGGTAATACCTGTATTCTTATCTTGAAATTCAATGGATACCCAATGGGAAGGCGTGGGAACCCCCGAGGCGAATACAAGGGCTATAGACACAGTAGAAGGCTGCAGGGGGTGAAAAAGGACTATTTGTGCAAAAAATGGGGGAAGGGAAAAGGACAGGGCACCCAGTATGCTGGCTTATTTTAAGACAAAAATGGCAGATGGAAATCATTCATAGAATCCATTATTCTATAAGAATATTTTACAGAAATGTCATTCTTGTATGTGTGCGCTGTAAAATATTTTGTACTGTTTGTAGGTCTTATAGCAGCACCATCTTGAATTTAAACGCATTGTAGGGTGTGCCCCCCAAATATGTTTTTGTATATTGTAATAGACCTTGACCAGGTTTTTTGGGCTGGAGCACCCCTCCCCCTCCTCATTACCTCTTATTTAGTGGTCACCAGTGGATGCATCCCCTTCAGTTCTCCCACATAGAGGAGTTCAGCTCCCATGGTTGAGACAAAGGATCTTCCATTCTATTACTAGTGTAGGACCCACTAATTCGGGGTACTTTGTCGCAGTAAGTGGGCTTAGCACTATATGACCATATAGTATGACCAAACCCCCGTATTTTTGGAATATGTTCAGGTGTTTTTAACTAGCCTTGCAGGAAATGTCATTCTTGTATGTGTGCGCTGTAAAATATATTTTGTACTGTTTGTAGGTCTTATAGCAGCACCATCTTGAATTTAAACGTATTGTAGGGTGTGCCCCCCCAATATGTTTTTGTATAGTATGGAGGTGGAGCCTGGCACTCAGCATCAGCAGCAGTCTTTAAGGAATCAATTACAGTCCCAAGAAACACATGGACTTGTACGTGGCTGGGAGGAGGTGGCTGCGAATCATGTCGTCCTTAGTGACCCAGAGGACTCCGGACCGAATGCCTCAGCAAACCTACGCTGCATGGCCTCCCTGATCCTGCAAAGCCTGCGGAAGGATCCTCGTATTCGTGGTATCAAGGAGAAGGAACAATACAGGCTGGCAACCCTCCTTGATCCACGTTACAAAGGTAAGGTTGCAGACCTTATCTTGCCATCGCAGAGGATGAAACATCTGCGGGAGGCCTTGCAGAAAGGTCTGTGCAACGCGTTCCCAGAGACTGGGAGGTTACAAACTCCTGTTTCTGGACAACGTGTTGCTGAGGCTTCGGTCAGTCAAAGAAGGAGCGGTGGAGAAGGTGGCTGTCTGACCGATGCGTTCAGACAGTTTTTTAGTCCACAGCCCCAAGGTATGATCGGTTCCAGCAACCATCGCCAGTGTCTGTTTTACATGGTGCAGGAATACCTAGGGGAAAGATCTGACTTGGACACCTTTCCCACCGAAAAATTCTCTGGGTTACTGGGTCTTGAGGATGGATCACTAGCCAGAGCTTGCACAGTATGCAATTGAGCTACTGGCCTGTCCTGCATCCAGCGTTCTTTCGGAAGGCACATTCAGTGCTGCTGGCGACTTTGTAACCGATCACAGGGTGCGTCTTTCCACCGACTCGGTCGATCGACTGACTTTCTAAAAAATGAATCAGTCTTGGATCACCACCAGCTACCAAGCACCTGATGCTGATGTAACCGAATACATTTTTTTGAAATGTCAGATCCCTTCAAAGACTGCCTATGCTGATGCTGAGTGACTATCCTGTTATACTGAGTAATTATCCTCTTCCTCCTCAATGATCATGATGATAGCTTGTAAGAACATTTTTGTTTCTGGGCACCGTCAGTCCCGCCACCAGTGCCTAAGGCCCAATTTTTCAGCCCCTATTTAACAGGGGCGTGTAATTACAATTTTTGATGCAATTCTTTGCAGCAGGACTAGTTCCTGCGCTCCAACTAGAGTATCTGTGAGGGGTTCCAGTGTTGTGGCACCAGTGCCTAAGGCCCAATTTTTCAGCCCCTGTTCAACAGGGACATGTAAATAGAATTCTTGATCTAATATTTCACAGCAGGGCCCTGTGAGGGCTTACAGTGTTGTGGCCACAACAACACCTAAGGCCCAAATTTCTGCTGAGTATATAGGGCAGGCCCCTACTTTCAAACATCCAACTTACCCTGTTTCCCCAAAAATAAGACCTAGCGTGATTGTCGGTGATGGCTACAATATAAGCCCTACCACCCAAATAAGCCCTACCCTGTTTCCCCCGAAAAAAAGCCCTACCCTGAAAATAAGACCTACAAGGACTTTAAATAGAGCTTATTTGGGGGGTAGGGCTTATATTGCAGCCATCACCGACAATCAAACTAGGTCTTACTTTCAGGGAAACAGGGTACAAACTACTCTTACTTGCAAACGGAAGGAAACAACAGGAAGTGAGATGAAATCTACCCCTAGGAATGGAAATTCTCTCCTGTAAGAGTTAATATGGGAGAATTTTTCTCCTTTCCACTGATGCTTTATCACCAATCCTTGTTTCACAAAAAAAAAACAAATTTTGAAAAAACATTTGTCATTGGGACAAAAAGTGAGGTGAAATCTTCTGAAAAGGAGCACAGACAGCAAAACAAATGTCACAGGGGTGATAACCCTTCCCTATGTTTTCCAAAAATCTTAAAATAGATTTTTTGGCTGGAGCTAAACACGTTAAAAATGTACCAGTTCAAAATTACAAACAGATTCTACTTAACAACAAACCTACAGTCCCTGTCTTGTTTGCACCGCCTGTATACTGCTGTTCAGAGTATATAGGGCCTGGGGACCCCACACCTTTCCTTTTTTATTTGGGTGCGGGGTTCCCCTTAATATCCATACAAGACCCAAAGGGCCTGGTAATGGACTGGGAGGTACC
Organism: Lithobates septentrionalis; assembly: GCA_037952835.1. Classification (NCBI taxonomy): domain Eukaryota; kingdom Metazoa; phylum Chordata; class Amphibia; order Anura; family Ranidae; genus Lithobates; species Lithobates septentrionalis. The sequence continues at coordinate 2,260,025 of JBBDGP010000329.1, forward strand.
CATGCCTTTATCTCACTGATTTTCATCCATATTGCCAGGACCCGACATTACATTAAAGCCGCAAGCAGTTTTAAATGACTTTTTTTTTCCTTTTGCCACAAATGACATTTTGTGCAGCGACTGTTCTAAGCACGGGAAACACACGCCACTTTAAAAGGCATACTATAGACACCCCCCAGGTACGATATTTAAAGGAATCACTTTTTTTTTTTTTTTAAATTTAAGCATCATTAAAATCACTGCTCCCGAAAAAACAGCCGTTTTTAAAAGTTTTTTTTGCATTGATACATGTCCCTTGGGGCAGGACCCGGGCCCCCAAACCCTTTTTAGGACAATACCATGCAAATTAGCCTTTAAAATGAGCACTTTTGATTTTGAACGTTCGAGTCCCATAGACGCCAATGGGGTTCTAACGTTTGTGCGAATTTTCGGTCCGTTCGCAGGTTCTGGTGCGAACCGAACCGGGGGATGTTCGGCTCATCCCTAGTGAAAACTATTGTGCCTTGAAAAAGTATTCATACCCCTTGAAATTTTCCATATTTTGTCATGTTACAACCAAAAACGTAAATGTATTTTATTGAGATTTTATGTGATAGACCAGCACAAAGTGGCACATAATTGTGAAGTGGAAGGAAAATGATAAATGGTTTTCAAAATGTTTTACAAATAAATATCTGAAAAGTGTGGCGTGCATTCGTGTTCAGCCCCCTTTAGGGCCCTTTCACACAGACTTGTCCGTGTACGGACCCTGCTTTGCTCAGTGGGGGATTGCTCCATCGATCCATGCTGAGCAGGCAGATAACAAGTCTGTCTCTGCACACTGTCAGAGCGCCGCTCTCCTCTATGGGGGATCGGATGAAGACAGACCGTAGAATCCGTTTTCGTTCCGATCCGCAGACAGATGGAAAAGTAGGGTTTTCCTCCGTCACACTTTAGCGACCTGTATGGAGCGTCTGTTCAGGTCCACCTAAAAAAACTGACAGGCAGAACCAATTGCCTTCAGAAGTCAACTAATTAGTAAATAGAGTACACCTGTGTGCAATGTATTCTCAGTATAAATACAGCTGTTCTATGAAGCCCTCAGAGGTTTGTTAGAAAGGCCAAGGAACACACCAGACAGGTCAGGGATAAAGTTGTAGAGAAGTTTAAAGCAGGGTTAGGTTTTAAAAAAATATCCCAAGCTTTGAACATCTCACGGAGCACTGTTCAATCCATCATCCAAAAATGTAAAGCGTATTGGACAACTGCAAACCTATCAGGACATGGCCGTCCCCCTAAACTGACAGGCCGGTCAAGGACAGCCTTAATCAGAGAAGCAGCTAAGAGGCCCATGGTTACTCTGGAGGATCTGCAGAGATTCACAGCTCAGGTGGAAGAATCTGTCCACAGGACAATTATTAGTCATGCACTCCACAAAAGACGAGCAAGAAGAAAGCCATTGTTGAAAGAAAGCCTAAGAAGTCCGATTGCTGTGTTCCCTACATGCCTTCTTGCAAACATGTGGAAGAAGGTGCTCTGGTCAGATGAGACCAAAATTTTACTTTTTGGCCTAAAAGCTAAACGCTGTGTGGCGGAAAACTAAAACTGCACATCACCCTGAACACACCATCCCCACCGTGACATATGGTGGTGGCAGCATCATGTTGTGGGAATGCTTTTCTTCAACAGGGACAGGGAAGCTGGATGGAGCCAAATACAGGGCAATCTTAAATGAAAACCTGTTAAGAGTCTGCAAAAGACTTAAGACTGTGGCAGAGGTTTACCTTCCAGAAGGACAACGGCCATAAACATGCAGCCAAAGTTACAATGGAATGGTTTAGATCAAAGCATATTCATGTGTTAGAATGGCCCAGTCAATGTCCAGACCTAAATCCAATTAAGAATCTGTGGCAAGACTTGAAAATTGCTGTTCACAGACACTCTCCATCCAATCTGACAGCTTGAGATATTTTGCAAAGAAGAATGGGAAAAAAATGTCACTCTCTAGATATGCAAAGCTGGTAGAGGCATACCCAAAAGGTTTTGCAGCTGTAATTGCAGTGAAAGGTGGTTCTACAAAGTATTGACTCAGCGGGGCTGAATACAAATGCACGCCACACGTTTCAGATGTTTATTTGTAAAAAAAAATTTGAAAACCATTTATCATTTTCCTTCCACTTCACAATTTTGTGCCACTTTGTGTTGGTCTACCACATAAAATCTTAATAAAATACATTTACGTTTTTGGTTGTAACATGACGAAATGTGGAAAATTTCAAGGGGTATGAATACCTTTTTAAAGTGGGGTTCCACCCAAAAAAACAAAAATACCTGAAAAATTCTAAAAAACAAAACAAAAAAACATTTGGATATTTTTTTTTTTTACTTACCTCTAAATGCCTGTTGCTAGGTGGTCCCTCGTAGTCTGCCTCTTCCTTTGCCTGGGCTGGTGACATCACTTCCCCCTCGGCACAGGAAGGGCTCGGCTCTGCTCCCTCCCTCCTGTCAATCATCTGGGACCCATTACAGGTCCCAGGTGATTGAGCGGCCAATCACGGCGCACGGCGCCGCTCGCGCATGAGCAGTAGGTGCCAGGCTGTGAAGCCACAGCCCGGCGCCCACAGTTGAAATGCCGGCGCCGACGAGCGGAGGGGGGGACGAGCGGGGCTTCGATCCCCTGCATCGCTGGACCCAGGGACAGGTAAGTGTCCAATTAAAAGTCAGCAGCTGCAGTATTTGTAGCTGCTGACTTTTAATTTTTTTTTTTTTAATGTACCCCCTGGGTGGAACTCCTCTTTAACTGCTTGTGGACCAGCCGCCGCAGTTATACTGCGGAAGGTTGGCTCCGCTGCATGAAATCATGTAGCTGTACATGATCTCACGAGGCGTGGATAGCGGGCGTGCGCACGTGCCTGCCGCGAGCTCTGTGAGTCCGACCGCGGGTCCCGCGGATTCGATGCCTGCAGGGATACCCGCGTTTGTCTCACGGAGAGGAAGACCGGGGAAATGCTGATGTAAATCAGCATTTTTCCGTTCTGCCTAGTGACAGGACACTGATCACCGCTCCCTGTAATCGGGAGCGGTGATCAGTGTCGTATCACACATAGCCCTTTCCGCCACAGTTAGAATCACTCCCTAGGACACACTTAACCCCTGCAGCGCCCCCTCCTGGTTAACCCCTTCACTGCCAGTCACATTTACACAGTAATTAGTGCATTTTTAATTGTACTAATCGCTGTATAAATGTGAAAATACCAAGGTCCCAAAATAGCGCCAAAAGTGTTCGATCTGTCTGCCATAATGTCGCAGTCATGATAAAAATCGCTGATCGCCGCCATTACTAGTAAAAAAAAGTTAATAAAAATGCCATAAAACTATCCCCTATTTTGTAGACGCTGTAACTTTTGCGCAAACCAATCAATAAACGCTTATTGCGATTTTTTTTTAACAAAAATTTGTAGAAGAATACATATCGACCTAAACTGAGTGAAAAAAAAATGTTTTTATATATATGTTTTTGGGGGATATTTATTATAGCAAAAAGTAAAAAATATTGCTATTTTTTAAAAATTTTCGCTTTTTTTTGTTTATAGCGCAAAAAATAAAAACCGCAAAGGTGATCAAAAACAACCAAAAGAAAGCTCTATTTGTTGGGAAAAAAGGACGTCAATTTTGTTTGGGAGCCACGTCGCACGACCGTGCAATTGTCAGTTAAAGCGACGCAGTGCCGAATTGCAAAAAGCGCTCTGGTCAGGAAGGGGGCAAATCTTTCCCGGGCTGAAGTGGTTAAAGCACTGTATATGGAACAATGAACAGTACAACTTCTGAAAGGGTGGAGTGACATTCAGGTAATCCATGATAGCCCTATTTTTAAAGTGTGCAAAGAAATAATCTTCCAATGAATCAGAACAGGGCACAATGTTCTAATTAAAGTGGATTGAGGAAACCACATGGAGCAAATAAAATAAAAAGAGCCTGGGCTTCAAAACTGCTCTATCTATATGTTGAATAAAGAAAGGCAGTACACTGGACAAGGCTAACTGCTCCCAAATTTTCCTGTCTGAAGTAATGGCCACAGAAACACCTAATTTTTGAACAGAGTTAGGGCTCTTTACCATGTGACCGGCTGTGTTCAATCACAGGCGGTCACATGTGTTGTGGTCACGTGTTGTGCTCAGGATCGCCGCTCATGCGCGCTGATCGGGGAAAGGGCGTATACAGCCCATCCCATATCAGGGTAAAGAGCCAATGAAGTTGGCTCTTTACCACGTGACCGGCTGTGTCCAATCACAGCTGGTCACAAATGTCAACAAACGTCTGTAGTGCCATTTTCAGGTTCTCCTCAGTGTGTGAGGAAACCTGGCTGAAATAAATACAGTACAGTGCCCAATTGCCCCCAAATAAAGAGGACCTGTCACCAGCCCATCGGAGTACCTATCGCCAGCACATCAGAGTAACCGGGTACCTGTAACCGGCCCATCAGAGTACCCGAGTACCTGTAACCAGCTCATCAGAGTACTTGAGCACCTGTCACTAGCTCATCAGAGTACCCGAGTACCTGTCACCAGCCCATCAGAGTACCCGAGTACCTGTCACCAGCTCATCAAAGTTTCTGAGTACCAGTCACTAGCTCATCAGAGTACACAAGTACCTGTCACCGGCCCATCAAAGTACCCGAGTACCTATCGCCAGCACATCAGAGTAACCGGGTACCTGTCCCCAGCCCAACTGAGTACCTATCACTGGCCCATCAGAGTACCCGAATACCTGTCACCGGCCCATCACAGTACCTGAGTACTTGTCACCGGTCCATCAAAGTTCCCGAGTACATGTCACCAGCCCATCAAAGTACCCGAGTACCTGTCACCAGCCCATCAAAGTATCCGTGTACCTGTCACTAGCTCATCAGAGTACCCAAGTACCTGTCACCAGCCCATCAGAGTACCCGAGTACCTATCACCGACCCATCAAAGTAATGGTGTAACTGTCACCAGCTCATCAGAGTACTTGAGCACCTGTCACTAGCTCATCAGAGTACCCCGAGTACCTGTCACCAGCCCATCACAGTACCAAAGTACCTGTCATCAGCCCATCAGAGTACCCGAGTACCTGTCACCGGCCCATCAGAGTACCTGAGCACTTGTCACCGGTCCATCGAGTACCTATCTCCAGCTCATCAGAGTACCTGTCATCAGCCCATCAGAGTACCCCGAGTACCTGTCACCAGACCATCAGAGTACCCAAGTATCTGTCAGCCCATCAGAGTACCCGAGTACCTGTCACCAGACCATCAGAGTATCTGTCACCAGACCATCAAAGTATCTGAATACCTGTCACTGGCTCATCTGAGTACCTGTCGCCAGTCCATCAAAGTAGCTGTCACTAGCTCAGAATACCCAAGTACTTGTCACCAGCCCATTAGAGTACCCGTCATCAGCCCATCAGAGTACCCGAGGACCTGTCACCAGCCCATCAGAGTAACCGAGTACCTGTCACCAGCCCATCAGAGTACCCGAGTACCTGTCATCAGCCCAGCAGGATACCTGAGTACCTGTTACCAGCTTATCAGAGTACCCAAGTACCTGTCACCCGCCCAGAGTATCCAAGTACCTTTCACCAGCTCATCAAAGTACCCGAATACCTGTCACCAGCTCATCTGAGTACCTGTCACCAGCCCATCAAAGTACCCAAGGACGTGTCACTAGCTCATCAGAGTACCTGTAACCAGCCCATCAGAGTACCCAAGTACCTGTCACCAGCCAGAGTATCTGTCACCAGCACATCAGAGTACCCGAGTACCTGTCACAGCTCATCAGAGTACCTGTCACCAGCCCATCAGAGTACCCGAGTACCTACCTCCAGCTCATCCGAGTACCTGTCACCAGCTCATCAGGGTACATGTCACCAGCCCATCAGAGTACCCGAGTACCTGTCACCGACCCATAAGAGTACCCGAGTACCTGTCACCGGCCCATTCAGAGTACCTGAGTACTTGTCACCGGTCCATCAAAGTTCCCGAGTACATGTCACCGGCCCATCAGAGTACTTGAGTACCTGTCACTAGCCCATCAAAGTATCCGTGTACCTGTCACTAGTTCATCAGAGTACACGAGTACCTGTCAACGGCCCATCAAAGTACCGGTGTACCTGTCACCAGCTCATCAGAGTACTCGACCACCAGTCACTTGCTCAGAGTACCCAAGTAAGTACCCGAGTATCTGTCACCAGCCCATCAGAGTACCCGAGTACCTATCTCCAGCTCATCAGAGTACCTGTCATCAGCCCATCAGAGTACCCTGAGTACTTGTCACCAGCCCATCAGAATACCCGAGTACCTGTCACCAGCCCATCAGAGTACCCAAGTACCTGTCAGAAGCCCATCAGAGTACCCGAGTACCTGTCACCAGCCCATCAGAGTACCCAAGTACCCATCACTAGCCCGTTAAAGTACCTGAGTACCTGTCACCAGCTCATCAGGGTACCTGAGTACCTGTCACCAGCCCATCAAAGTACCCCAGCACCTGTCACTAGCTCATCAGAGTACCCGAGTACCTGTCATCAGCCCATCAGAGTACCTGTTATCAGGCCATCAGAGTAACCGAGGACCTGTCACCAGACCATCAGAGTACCCCGAGTACCTGTCACAGCTCATTAGAGTACCTGTCACCGGCCCATCAGAGTACCTGTCACTGGCCCATCAGAGTACCTGAGTATTTGTCACCGGTCCATCAAAGTTCCTGAGTACGTCACCGGCCCATCAGAGTACCTGTCACCAGCCCATCAAAGTATCCGTGTACCTGTCACTAGCTCATCAGAGTACCCGAGTACGTGTCACTGGCCCATCAGAGTACCCGAGTACCTGTCACTGGCCCATCAGAGTACCCGAGTACCTGTCACTGGCCCATCAAAGTACCGGTGTACCTGTCACCAGCTCATTAGAGTACTTGTCACCAGCCCATCAAAGTACCCGAGTACCTGTCACCAGCCCATCAGAGTACCCTGAGTACCTGTCACCAGCCTATCAGAGTACCTGAGTACCTGTCACCAGCCCATCAGAGAACCCAAGTACCTGTCACCAGCCCATCAGAGTACCTGTCTCCAGCTCATCAGAGTACCTGTCACCAGCCCATCAGAGTACCCAGAGTACCTGTCACCAGCCCATCAGAGTACCTGTCACCAGCCCATCAGAGTACCCGAGTACCTGTCACCAGCCTATCAGAGTGCTTGTCACCAGCCCATCAAAGTACCCGAGTACCTGTCACCAGCCCATCTGAGTACCTGTCACCAGCCTATCAGAGTACCTGAGTACCTGTCACCAGCCCATCAGAGAACCCAAGTACCTGTCACCAGCCCATCAGAGTACCCGAGTACCTGTCTCCAGCTCATCAGAGTACCTGTCACCAGCCCATCAGAGTACCCTGAGTACCTGTCACCAGCCCATCAGAGTACCTGAGTACCTGTCACCAGCCCATCAGAGTACCCGAGTACCTGTCACCAGCCCATCAGAGTACCCTAGTACCTGTCACCAGCTCATCAAAGTTTCTGAGTACCTGTCACTAGCTCATCAGAGTACACAAGTACCTGTCACCGGCCCATCAAAGTACCAGAGTACCTATCGCCAGCACATCAGAGTAACCGGGTACCTGTCCCCAGCCCAACTGAGTACCTATCACTGGCCCATCAGAGTACCCGAATACCTGTCACCGGCCCATCACAGTACCTGAGTACTTGTCACCGGTCCATCAAAGTTCCCGAGTACATGTCACCAGCCCATCAAAGTACCCGAGTACCTGTCACCAGCCCATCAAAGTATCCGTGTACCTGTCACTAGCTCATCAGAGTACCCAAGTACCTGTCACCAGCCCATCAGAGTACCCGAGTACCTATCACCGACCCATCAAAGTAACGGTGTAACTGTCACCAGCTCATCAGAGTACTTGAGCACCTGTCACTAGCTCATCAGAGTACCCCGAGTACCTGTCACCAGCCCATCACAGTACCAAAGTACCTGTCATCAGCCCATCAGAGTACCCGAGTACCTGTCACCGGCCCATCAGAGTACCTGAGCACTTGTCACCGGTCCATCGAGTACCTATCTCCAGCTCATCAGAGTACCTGTCATCAGCCCATCAGAGTACCCCGAGTACCTGTCACCAGACCATCAGAGTACCCAAGTATCTGTCAGCCCATCAGAGTACCCGAGTACCTGTCACCAGACCATCAGAGTATCTGTCACCAGACCATCAAAGTATCTGAATACCTGTCACTGGCTCATCTGAGTACCTGTCGCCAGTCCATCAAAGTACCTGTCACTAGCTCAGAATACCCAAGTACTTGTCACCAGCCCATTAGAGTACCCGTCATCAGCCCATCAGAGTACCCGAGGACCTGTCACCAGCCCATCAGAGTAACCGAGTACCTGTCACCAGCCCATCAGAGTACCCGAGTACCTGTCATCAGCCCAGCAGGATACCTGAGTACCTGTTACCAGCTTATCAGAGTACCCAAGTACCTGTCACCCGCCCAGAGTATCCAAGTACCTTTCACCAGCTCATCAAAGTACCCGAATACCTGTCACCAGCTCATCTGAGTACCTGTCACCAGCCCATCAAAGTACCCAAGTACCTGTCACCAGCCAGAGTATCTGTCACCAGCACATCAGAGTACCCGAGTACCTGTCACAGCTCATCAGAGTACCTGTCACCAGCCCATCAGAGTACCCGAGTACCTACCTCCAGCTCATCCGAGTACCTGTCACCAGCTCATCAGGGTACATGTCACCAGCCCATAAGAGTACCCGAGTACCTATCACCAGCACATCAGAGTAACCAGGTACCAACCACAAGCCCACCATAGTACCCCGAGTACCTGTCACCAGCCCATCAGAGTACCTGTCACCATCCCATCAGAGTACCCCGAGTACCTGTCACAGCTCATTAGAGTACCCGTCACCGGCCCAGAGTACCCGAGTACCTGTCACCGACCCATCAGAGTACCCGAGTACCAGTCACCGACCCATAAGAGTACCCGAGTACCTGTCACCGGCCCATTCAGAGTACCTGAGTACTTGTCACCGGTCCATCAAAGTTCCCGAGTACATGTCACCGGCCCATCAGAGTACCTGAGTACCTGTCACTAGCCCATCAAAGTATCCGTGTACCTGTCACTAGCTCATCAGAGTACACGAGTACCTGTCAACGGCCCATCAAAGTACCGGTGTACCTGTCACCAGCTCATCAGAGTACTCGACCACCAGTCACTTGCTCAGAGTACCCAAGTAAGTACCCGAGTATCTGTCACCAGCCCATCAGAGTACCCGAGTACCTATCTCCAGCTCATCAGAGTACCTGTCATCAGCCCATCAGAGTACCCTGAGTACTTGTCACCAGCCCATCAGAATACCCGAGTACCTGTCACCAGCCCATCAGAGTACCCAAGTACCTGTCAGAAGCCCATCAGAGTACCCGAGTACCTGTCACCAGCCCATCAGAGTACCCAAGTACCCATCACTAGCCCATTAAAGTACCTGAGTACCTGTCACCAGCTCATCAGGGTACCTGAGTACCTGTCACCAGCCCATCAAAGTACCCCAGCACCTGTCACTAGCTCATCAGAGTACCCGAGTACCTGTCATCAGCCCATCAGAGTACCTGTTATCAGGCCATCAGAGTAACCGAGGACCTGTCACCAGACCATCAGAGTACCCCGAGTACCTGTCACAGCTCATTAGAGTACCTGTCACCGGCCCATCAGAGTACCTGTCACTGGCCCATCAGAGTACCTGAGTATTTGTCACCGGTCCATCAAAGTTCCTGAGTACGTCACCGGCCCATCAGAGTACCTGTCACCAGCCCATCAAAGTATCCGTGTACCTGTCACTAGCTCATCAGAGTACCCGAGTACGTGTCACTGGCCCATCAGAGTACCCGAGTACCTGTCACTGGCCCATCAGAGTACCCGAGTACCTGTCACTGGCCCATCAAAGTACCGGTGTACCTGTCACCAGCTCATTAGAGTACTTGTCACCAGCCCATCAAAGTACCCGAGTACCTGTCACCAGCCCATCAGAGTACCCTGAGTACCTGTCACCAGCCTATCAGAGTACCTGAGTACCTGTCACCAGCCTATCAGAGAACCTGAGTACCTGTCACCAGCCCATCAGAGAACCCAAGTACCTGTCACCAGCCCATCAGAGTACCTGTCTCCAGCTCATCAGAGTACCTGTCACCAGCCCATCAGAGTACCCAGAGTACCTGTCACCAGCCCATCAGAGTACCTGTCACCAGCCCATCAGAGTACCCGAGTACCTGTCACCAGCCTATCAGAGTGCTTGTCACCAACCCATCAAAGTACCCGAGTACCTGTCACCAGCCCATCTGAGTACCTGTCACCAGCCTAACAGAGTACCTGAGTACCTGTCACCAGCCCATCAGAGAACCCAAGTACCTGTCACCAGCCCATCAGAGTACCCGAGTACCTGTCTCCAGCTCATCAGAGTACCTGTCACCAGCCCATCAGAGTACCCTGAGTACCTGTCACCAGCCCATCAGAGTACCTGTCACCAGCCCATCAGAGTACCCGAGTACCTGTCACCAGCCTATCAGAGTACTTGTCACCAGCTCATCAAAGTATCGAGTACCTGTCACCAGCCTATCAGAGTACCTGAGTACCTGTCACCAGCCCATCAGAGAACCCAAGTACCTGTCACCAGCCCATCAAAGTACCCGAGTACCTGTCACCAGCCCATCAGAGTACCCAAGTACCTGTCACCAGCCCATCAGAGTACCCAAGTACCTGTCAGCCCATCGGAGTACCTGAGTACCTGTCACCAGCCCATCAAAGTACCCGAGTACCTGTCACCAGCCCATCAGAGTACCCAAGTATCTGTCACCAGCCCATCAGAGTACCCAAGTACCTGTCAGCCCATCGGAGTACCCAAGTACCTGTCCCCAGCCCATCAGAGTACCCGAGTACCTGTCACCAGCCTATCAGAATACCTGTCACCAGCCCATCAGAGTACCCCGAGTACCTGTCACAGCTCATTAGAGTACCCGTCACCGGCCCAGAGTACCCGAGTACTTGTCACGACCCATCAGAGTACCCGAGTACCTGTCACCGACCCATCAGAGTACCCGAGTACCTGTCACCAGCCTATCAGAATACCTGTCACCAGCCTATCAGAGTACCTGTCACCATCCCATCAGAGTACCCCGAGTACCTGTCACAGCTCATTAGAGTACCCGTCACCGGCCCAGAGTACCCGAGTACTTGTCACGACCCATCAGAGTACCCGAGTACCTGTCACCGACCCATCAGAGTACCCGACAACCTGTCACCAGCCCATTCAGAGTACCTGAGTACTTGCCACCGGTCCATCAAAGTTCCCGAGTACATGTCACCGGCCCATCAGAGTACCCGAGTACCTGTCACTAGCCCATCAGAGTACCTGTCACCAGCCCATCAAAGTATCCGTGTACCTGTCACTAGCTCATCAGAGTACCCGAGTACCTGTCAACGGCCCATCAAAGTACCGGTGTACATGTCACCAGCTCATCAGAGTACTTGAGCACCAGTCACTAGCTCATCAGAGTACCCAAGTACCTGTCATCAGCCCATCAGAAAACCCGAGTACCTATCTCCAGCTCATCAGAGTACCTATCATCAGCCCATCAGAGTACCCTGAGTACTTGTCACCAGCCCATCAGAATACCCGAGTACCTGTCACCAGCCCATCAGAGTGCCCAAGTACCTGTCAGCCCATCGGAGTACCTGTCACCAGCCCATCAGAGTACTCGAGTACCTGTCACCAGCCCATCAGAGTACCCAAGTACCCATCACCAGCCCATTAAAGAACCTGAGTACCTGTCACCAGCTCATCAGGGTACCTGAGTACCTGTCACCAGCTCATCAGAGTACCTGAGTACCTGTCACTGGCCCATCAAAGTACCCCAGCACCTGTCACTAGCTCATCAGAGTACCCAAGTACTTGTCACCAGCCCATTAGAGTACCCGAGTACCTGTCATCAGCCCATCAGAGTACCTGTTATGAGGCCATCAGAGTAACCGAGGACCTGTCGACAGCCCATCAGAGTACCCCGAGTACCTGTCACAGCTCATTAGAGTACCTGTCACCGGCCCATCAGAGTACCTGTCACTGGCCCATCAGAGTACCTGAGTACTTGTCACCGGTCCATCAAAGTTCCTGAGTACATGTCACCGGCCCATCAGAGTACCTGTCACCAGCCCATCAAAGTATCCGTGTACCTGTCACTAGCTCATCAGAGTACCCGAGTACCTGTCAACGGCCCATCAAAATACCGGTGTACCTGTCACCAGCTCATCAGAGTACTCGAGCACCAGTCACTAGCTCATCAGAGTACCCAAGTACCTGTCATCAGCCCATCAGAGTACCCGAGTACCTCTCACCAGCCCATCAGAGTACCAGAGTATCTGTCACCAGCCCATCAGAGTACCCGAGTACCTATCTCCAGCTCATCAGAGTACCTGTCATCAGCCCATCAGAGTACCCTGAGTACTTGTCACCAGCCCATCAGAATACCCGAGTACCTGTCACCAGCCCCTCAGAGTGCCCAAGTACCTGTCAGCCCATCGGAGTACCTGTCACCAGCCCATCAGAGTACCCGAGTACCTGTCACCAGCCCATCAGAGTACCTGTCACCAGCCCATCAGAGTACCTGAGTACCTGTCACCAGCCCATCAGAGTACCCAAGTACCTGTCACCAGCCCATCAGAGTACCCGAGTACCTATCACCGACCCATCAAAGTAACGGTGTAACTGTCACCAGCTCATCAGAGTACTTGAGCACCTGTCACTAGCTCATCAGAGTACCCCGAGTACCTGTCACCAGCCCATCACAGTACCAAAGTACCTGTCATCAGCCCATCAGAGTACCCGTCACCAGCCCATCAGAGTACCCGAGTACCTGTCACCGGCCCATCAGAGTACCTGAGCACTTGTCACCGGTCCATCGAGTACCTATCTCCAGCTCATCAGAGTACCTGTCATCAGCCCATCAGAGTACCCCGAGTACCTGTCACCAGACCATCAGAGTACCCAAGTATCTGTCAGCCCATCAGAGTACCCGAGTACCTGTCACCAGACCATCAGAGTATCTGTCACCAGACCATCAAAGTATCTGAATACCTGTCACTGGCTCATCTGAGTACCTGTCGCCAGTCCATCAAAGTACCTGTCACTAGCTCAGAATACCCAAGTACTTGTCACCAGCCCATTAGAGTACCCGTCATCAGCCCATCAGAGTACCCGAGGACCTGTCACCAGCCCATCAGAGTAACCGAGTACCTGTCACCAGCCCATCAGAGTACCCGAGTACCTGTCATCAGCCCAGCAGGATACCTGAGTACCTGTTACCAGCTTATCAGAGTACCCAAGTACCTGTCACCCGCCCAGAGTATCCAAGTACCTTTCACCAGCTCATCAAAGTACCCGAATACCTGTCACCAGCTCATCTGAGTACCTGTCACCAGCCCATCAAAGTACCCAAGGACGTGTCACTAGCTCATCAGAGTACCTGTCACCAGCCCATCAGAGTACCCAAGTACCTGTCACCAGCCAGAGTATCTGTCACCAGCACATCAGAGTACCCGAGTACCTGTCACAGCTCATCAGAGTACCTGTCACCAGCCCATCAGAGTACCCGAGTACCTACCTCCAGCTCATCCGAGTACCTGTCACCAGCTCATCAGGGTACATGTCACCAGCCCATAAGAGTACCCGAGTACCTATCACCAGCACATCAGAGTAACCAGGTACCAACCACAAGCCCACCATAGTACCCCGAGTACCTGTCACCAGCCCATCAGAGTACCTGTCACCATCCCATCAGAGTACCCCGAGTACCTGTCACAGCTCATTAGAGTACCCGTCACCGGCCCAGAGTACCCGAGTACCTGTCACCGACCCATCAGAGTACCCGAGTACCAGTCACCGACCCATAAGAGTACCCGAGTACCTGTCACCGGCCCATTCAGAGTACCTGAGTACTTGTCACCGGTCCATCAAAGTTCCCGAGTACATGTCACCGGCCCATCAGAGTACCTGAGTACCTGTCACTAGCCCATCAAAGTATCCGTGTACCTGTCACTAGCTCATCAGAGTACACGAGTACCTGTCAACGGCCCATCAAAGTACCGGTGTACCTGTCACCAGCTCATCAGAGTACTCGACCACCAGTCACTTGCTCAGAGTACCCAAGTAAGTACCCGAGTATCTGTCACCAGCCCATCAGAGTACCCGAGTACCTATCTCCAGCTCATCAGAGTACCTGTCATCAGCCCATCAGAGTACCCTGAGTACTTGTCACCAGCCCATCAGAATACCCGAGTACCTGTCACCAGCCCATCAGAGTACCCAAGTACCTGTCAGAAGCCCATCAGAGTACCCGAGTACCTGTCACCAGCCCATCAGAGTACCCAAGTACCCATCACTAGCCCATTAAAGTACCTGAGTACCTGTCACCAGCTCATCAGGGTACCTGAGTACCTGTCACCAGCCCATCAAAGTACCCCAGCACCTGTCACTAGCTCATCAGAGTACCCGAGTACCTGTCATCAGCCCATCAGAGTACCTGTTATCAGGCCATCAGAGTAACCGAGGACCTGTCACCAGACCATCAGAGTACCCCGAGTACCTGTCACAGCTCATTAGAGTACCTGTCACCGGCCCATCAGAGTACCTGTCACTGGCCCATCAGAGTACCTGAGTATTTGTCACCGGTCCATCAAAGTTCCTGAGTACGTCACCGGCCCATCAGAGTACCTGTCACCAGCCCATCAAAGTATCCGTGTACCTGTCACTAGCTCATCAGAGTACCCGAGTACGTGTCACTGGCCCATCAGAGTACCCGAGTACCTGTCACTGGCCCATCAGAGTACCCGAGTACCTGTCACTGGCCCATCAAAGTACCGGTGTACCTGTCACCAGCTCATTAGAGTACTTGTCACCAGCCCATCAAAGTACCCGAGTACCTGTCACCAGCCCATCAGAGTACCCTGAGTACCTGTCACCAGCCTATCAGAGTACCTGAGTACCTGTCACCAGCCTATCAGAGAACCTGAGTACCTGTCACCAGCCCATCAGAGAACCCAAGTACCTGTCACCAGCCCATCAGAGTACCTGTCTCCAGCTCATCAGAGTACCTGTCACCAGCCCATCAGAGTACCCAGAGTACCTGTCACCAGCCCATCAGAGTACCTGTCACCAGCCCATCAGAGTACCCGAGTACCTGTCACCAGCCTATCAGAGTGCTTGTCACCAACCCATCAAAGTACCCGAGTACCTGTCACCAGCCCATCTGAGTACCTGTCACCAGCCTAACAGAGTACCTGAGTACCTGTCACCAGCCCATCAGAGAACCCAAGTACCTGTCACCAGCCCATCAGAGTACCCGAGTACCTGTCTCCAGCTCATCAGAGTACCTGTCACCAGCCCATCAGAGTACCCTGAGTACCTGTCACCAGCCCATCAGAGTACCTGTCACCAGCCCATCAGAGTACCCGAGTACCTGTCACCAGCCTATCAGAGTACTTGTCACCAGCTCATCAAAGTATCGAGTACCTGTCACCAGCCTATCAGAGTACCTGAGTACCTGTCACCAGCCCATCAGAGAACCCAAGTACCTGTCACCAGCCCATCAAAGTACCCGAGTACCTGTCACCAGCCCATCAGAGTACCCAAGTACCTGTCACCAGCCCATCAGAGTACCCAAGTACCTGTCAGCCCATCGGAGTACCTGAGTACCTGTCACCAGCCCATCAAAGTACCCGAGTACCTGTCACCAGCCCATCAGAGTACCCAAGTACCTGTCACCAGCCCATCAAAGTACCCGAGTACCTGTCACCAGCCCATCAGAGTACCCAAGTACCTGTCACCAGCCCATCAGAGTACCCAAGTACCTGTCAGCCCATCGGAGTACCTGAGTACCTGTCACCAGCCCATCAAAGTACCCGAGTACCTGTCACCAGCCCATCAGAGTACCCAAGTATCTGTCACCAGCCCATCAGAGTACCCAAGTACCTGTCAGCCCATCGGAGTACCCAAGTACCTGTCCCCAGCCCATCAGAGTACCCGAGTACCTGTCACCAGCCTATCAGAATACCTGCCACCAGCCTATCAGAGTACCTGTCACCATCCCATCAGAGTACCCCGAGTACCTGTCACAGCTCATTAGAGTACCCGTCACCGGCCCAGAGTACCCGAGTACTTGTCACGACCCATCAGAGTACCCGAGTACCTGTCACCGACCCATCAGAGTACCCGAGTACCTGTCACCAGCCTATCAGAATACCTGTCACCAGCCTATCAGAGTACCTGTCACCATCCCATCAGAGTACCCCGAGTACCTGTCACAGCTCATTAGAGTACCCGTCACCGGCCCAGAGTACCCGAGTACTTGTCACGACCCATCAGAGTACCCGAGTACCTGTCACCGACCCATCAGAGTACCCGACAACCTGTCACCAGCCCATTCAGAGTACCTGAGTACTTGCCACCGGTCCATCAAAGTTCCCGAGTACATGTCACCGGCCCATCAGAGTACCCGAGTACCTGTCACTAGCCCATCAGAGTACCTGTCATCAGCCCATCAAAGTATCCGTGTACCTGTCACTAGCTCATCAGAGTACCCGAGTACCTGTCAACGGCCCATCAAAGTACCGGTGTACATGTCACCAGCTCATCAGAGTACTTGAGCACCAGTCACTAGCTCATCAGAGTACCCAAGTACCTGTCATCAGCCCATCAGAAAACCCGAGTACCTATCTCCAGCTCATCAGAGTACCTATCATCAGCCCATCAGAGTACCCTGAGTACTTGTCACCAGCCCATCAGAATACCCGAGTACCTGTCACCAGCCCATCAGAGTGCCCAAGTACCTGTCAGCCCATCGGAGTACCTGTCACCAGCCCATCAGAGTACTCGAGTACCTGTCACCAGCCCATCAGAGTACCCAAGTACCCATCACCAGCCCATTAAAGAACCTGAGTACCTGTCACCAGCTCATCAGGGTACCTGAGTACCTGTCACCAGCTCATCAGAGTACCTGAGTACCTGTCACTGGCCCATCAAAGTACCCCAGCACCTGTCACTAGCTCATCAGAGTACCCAAGTACTTGTCACCAGCCCATTAGAGTACCCGAGTACCTGTCATCAGCCCATCAGAGTACCTGTTATGAGGCCATCAGAGTAACCGAGGACCTGTCGACAGCCCATCAGAGTACCCCGAGTACCTGTCACAGCTCATTAGAGTACCTGTCACCGGCCCATCAGAGTACCTGTCACTGGCCCATCAGAGTACCTGAGTACTTGTCACCGGTCCATCAAAGTTCCTGAGTACATGTCACCGGCCCATCAGAGTACCTGTCACCAGCCCATCAAAGTATCCGTGTACCTGTCACTAGCTCATCAGAGTACCCGAGTACCTGTCAACGGCCCATCAAAATACCGGTGTACCTGTCACCAGCTCATCAGAGTACTCGAGCACCAGTCACTAGCTCATCAGAGTACCCAAGTACCTGTCATCAGCCCATCAGAGTACCCGAGTACCTCTCACCAGCCCATCAGAGTACCAGAGTATCTGTCACCAGCCCATCAGAGTACCCGAGTACCTATCTCCAGCTCATCAGAGTACCTGTCATCAGCCCATCAGAGTACCCTGAGTACTTGTCACCAGCCCATCAGAATACCCGAGTACCTGTCACCAGCCCCTCAGAGTGCCCAAGTACCTGTCAGCCCATCGGAGTACCTGTCACCAGCCCATCAGAGTACCCGAGTACCTGTCACCAGCCCATCAGAGTACCTGTCACCAGCCCATCAGAGTACCTGAGTACCTGTCACCAGCCCATCAGAGTACCCAAGTACCTGTCACCAGCCCATCAGAGTACCCGAGTACCTATCACCGACCCATCAAAGTAACGGTGTAACTGTCACCAGCTCATCAGAGTACTTGAGCACCTGTCACTAGCTCATCAGAGTACCCCGAGTACCTGTCACCAGCCCATCACAGTACCAAAGTACCTGTCATCAGCCCATCAGAGTACCCGTCACCAGCCCATCAGAGTACCCGAGTACCTGTCACCGGCCCATCAGAGTACCTGAGCACTTGTCACCGGTCTATCGAGTACCTATCTCCAGCTCATCAGAGTACCTGTCATCAGCCCATCAGAGTACCCCGAGTACCTCTCACCAGACCATCAGAGTACCCAAGTATCTGTCAGCCCATCAGAGTACCCAAGTACCTGTCACCAGACCATCAGAGTACCTGTCACCAGACCATCAAAGTATCTGAATACCTGTCACTGGCTCATCTGAGTACCTGTCGCCAGTCCATCAAAGTACCTGTCACTAGCTCAGAATACCCAAGTACTTGTCACCAGCCCATTAGAGTACCCGTCATCAGCCCATCAGAGTACCCGAGGACCTGTCACCAGCCCATCAGAGTAACCGAGTACCTGTCACCAGCCCATCAGAGTACCCGAGTACCTGTCATCAGCCCAGCAGGATACCTGAGTACCTATTACCAGCTTATCAGAGTACCCAAGTACCTGTCACCCGCCCAGAGTATCCAAGTACCTTTCACCAGCTCATCAAAGTACCCGAATACCTGTCACCAGCTCATCTGAGTACCTGTCACCAGCCCATCAAAGTACCCAAGGACGTGTCACTAGCTCATCAGAGTACCTGTCACCAGCCCATCAGAGTACCCAAGTACCTGTCACCAGCCAGAGTATCTGTCACCAGCACATCAGAGTACCCGAGTACCTGTCACAGCTCATCAGAGTACCTGTCACCAGCCCATCAGAGTACCCGAGTACCTACCTCCAGCTCATCCTAGTACCTGTCACCAGCTCATCAGGGTACATGTCACCAGCCCATAAGAGTACCCGAGTACCTATCACCAGCACATCAGAGTAACCAGGTACCAACCACAAGCCCACAATAGTACCCCGAGTACCTGTCACCAGCCCATCAGAGTACCTGTCACCATCCCATCAGAGTAACCCGAGTACCTGTCACAGCTCATTAGAGTACCCGTCACCGGCCCAGAGTACCCGAGTACCTGTCACCGACCCATCAGAGTACCCGAGTACCTGTCACCGACCCATAAGAGTACCCGAGTACCTGTCACCGGCCCATTCAGAGTACCTGAGTACTTGTCACCGGTCCATCAAAGTTCCCGAGTACATGTCACCGGCCCATCAGAGTACCTGAGTACCTGTCACTAGCCCATCAAAGTATCCGTGTACCTGTCACTAGCTCATCAGAGTACCCAAGTACCTGTCAACGGCCCATCAAAGTACCGGTGTACCTGTCACCAGCTCATCAGAGTACTCGAGCACTAGTCACTAGCTCATCAGAGTACCCAAGTACCTGTCATCACCCCATCAGAGTACCCGAGTACCTCTCACCAGCCCATCAGAGTACCCGAGTATCTGTCACCAGCCCAACAGAGTACCCGAGTCCCTATCTCCAGCTCATCAGAGTACCTGTCATCAGCCCATCAGAGTACCCTGAGTACTTGTCACCAGCCCATCAGAATACCCGAGTACCTGTCACCAGCCCATCAGAGTGCCCAAGTACCTGTCAGCCCATCGGAGTACCTGTCACCAGCCCATCAGAGTGCCCAAGTACCTGTCACCAGCCCATCAGAGTACCCAAGTACCCATCACCAGCCCATTAAAGAACCTGAGTACCTGTCACCAGCTCATCAGAGTACCTGAGTACCTGTCACCAGCCCATCAAAGTACCCCAGCACCTGTCACTAGCTCATCAGAGTACCCAAGTACTTGTCACCAGCCCATTAGAGTACCCGAGTACCTGTCATCAGCCCATCAGAGTACCTGTCACCAGCCCATCAGAGTAACCGAGGACCTGTCAACAGCCCATCAGAGTACCCCGAGTACCTGTCACAGCTCATTAGAGTACCTGTCACTGGCCCATCAGAGTACCTGAGTACTTGTCACCGGTCCATCAAAGTTCCTGAGTACATGTCACCGGCCCATCAGAGTACCTGTCACCAGCCCATCAAAGTATCCGTGTACCTGTCACTAGCTCATAAGAGTACCCGAGTACCTGTCACTGGCCCATCAGAGTACCCGAGTACCTGTCACCAGCCTATCAGAGTACTTGTCACCAGCCCATCAAAGTACCGAGTACCTGTCACCAGCCCATCAGAGTACCTGTCACTGGCCCATCAGAGTACCTGAGTACTTGTCACCGGTCCATCAAAGTTCCTGAGTACATGTCACCGGCCCATAAGAGTACCTGTCACCAGCCCATCAAAGTACCGGTGTACCTGTCACCAGCTCATCAGAGTACTCGAGCACCAGTCACTAGCTAATCAGAGTACCCAAGTACCTGTCATCAGCCCATCAGAGTACCCGAGTACCTCTCACCAGCCCATCAGAGTACCTGAGTATCTGTCACCAGCCCATCAGAGTACCTGAGTACCTATCTCCAGCTCATCAGAGTACCTGTCATCAGCCCATCAGAGTACCCTGAGTACTTGTCACCAGCCCATCAGAATACCCGAGTACCTGTCACCAGCCCATCAGAGTGCCCAAGTACCTGTCAGCCCATCGGAGTACCTGTCACCAGCCCATCAGAGTACCCGAGTACCTGTCACCAGCCCATCAGAGTACCTGTCACCAGCCCATCAGAGTACCTGAGTACCTGTCACCAGCCCATCAGAGTACCCAAGTACCTGTCACCAGCCCATCAGAGTACCCGAGTACCTGTCACCAGCCCATCAGAGTACCCTGAGTACCTGTCACCAGCCCATCAGAGTACCTGTCACCGGTCCATCAAAGTTCCTGAGTACATGTCACCGGCCCATCAGAGTACCTGTCACCAGCCCATCAAAGTATCCGTGTACCTGTCACTAGCTCATCAGAGTACCCGTCACTGGCCCATCAGAGTACCCGAGTACCTGTCACTGGCCCATCAAAGTACCGGTGTACCTGTCACCATCTCATCAGAGTACTCGAGCACCTGTCACTAGCTCATCAGAGTACCTGTCACCAGCCCATCAGAGTATGCAAGTACCTGTCATCAGCCCATCAGAGTACCCGAGTACCTGTCATCAGCCCATCAGAGTACCCGAGTACCTGTCACCAGCCCATCAGAGTACCCCGAGTACCTGTCACCAGCCCATCAGAGTACCTGTCACCAGCCCATCAGAGTACCTGAGTACCTGTCACCAGCCCATCAGAGTACCCAAGTACCTGTCACCTGTCACCAGCCTATCAAAGTACCCAAGCACATGTCACTAGCTCATCAGAGTACCCAAGTACCTGTCAACAGCCCATCAGAGTACCCGAGTACCTATTTCCAGCTCATCAGAGTACCCCGAGTACCTGTCACCAGCCAATCAGAGTATCTGTCACCAGCACATCAGTGTACCTGTCACAGCTCATCAGAGTACCCGAGTACCAGTCACCAGCCCTTCAGCGTACCCCGAGTACCTGTCACAGCTCATTAGAGTAACCAAGTACCTGTCAGCAGCCCATCAGAGCACCTATCTCCAGCTCATCAGAGTACCCCGAGTACCTGTCACCAGCCCATCAGAGTACCCAAGTACCTGTCACCAGCCCATCAAAGTACCTGAGTACCTGTCACCAGCTCATCAGGGTACCTGAGTACCTGTCTCCAGCTCATCAGGGTACCTGAGTACCTGTCATCAGCCCATCAGCGTACCTGTTATCAGGCCATCAGAGTAACCGAGGACCTGTCACCAGCCCATCAGAGTACCCCGAGTACCTGTCACAGCTCATTAGAGTACCTGTCACAGGCCCATTAGAGTACCTGTCACTGGCCCATCAGAGTACTTGTCACCGGTCCATCAAAGTTCCTGAGTACATGTCACCGGCCCATCAGAGTACCTGTCACCAGCCCATCAAAGTATCCGTGTACCTGTCACTAGCTCATCAGAGTACCCGAGTACCTGTCACTGGCCCATCAGAGTACCCGAGTACCTGTCACTGGCCCAGCAGAGTACCCGAGTACCTGTCACTGGCCCATCAAAGTACCGGTGTACCTGTCACCAGCTTATCAGAGTACTTGTCACCAGCCCATCAAAGTACCCGAGTACCTGTCACCAGCCCATCAGAGTACCCTGAGTACCTGTCAGCAGCCCATCAGAGTACCCGAGTACCTGTCACCAGCCTATCAGAGTACTTGTCACCAGCCCATCAAAGTACCCGAGTACCTGTCACCAGCCCATCAGAGTACCTGAGTACCTGTCACCAGCCCATCAGAGAACCCAAGTACCTGTCACCAGCCCATCAGAGTACCCGAGTACCTGTCACCAGCCTATCAGAGAACTTGTCACCAGCCCATCAGAGAACCCAAGTACCTGTCACCAGCCCATCAGAGTACCCTAGTACCTGTCACCAGCCCATCAAAGTACCCCAGCACCTGTCACCAGCCCATCAGAGTACCCAAGTACCTGTCACCAGCCCATCAGAGTACCCAAGTACCTGTCATCAGCCCAGCAGGATACCTGAGTACCTGTCACCAGCCCATCAGAGTACCCGTCACCCGCCCAGAGTACCCAAGTACCTTTCACCAGCCCATCAAAGTACCCGAGTACATGTCACCAGCCCAAAGTATACAAGTACCTGTCACCAGCCTATCAAATTACCCAAGCACATGTCACTAGCTCATCAGAGTACCCAAGTACCTGTCAACAGCCCATCAGAGTACCCGAGTACCTATTTCCAGCTCATCAGAGTACCCCGAGTACCTGTCACCAGCCCATCAGAGTCCCCCGAGTACCTGTCACAGCTCATTAGAGTAACCGAGTACCTGTCAGCAGCCCATCAGAGCACCTATCTCCAGCTCATCAGAGTACCCCGAGTACCTGTCACCAGCCCATCAAAGTACCCCAGCACCTGTCACCAGCCCATCAGAGTACCCAAGTACCTGTCACCAGCTCATCAAAGTACCGGAGTACCTGTCACCAGCTCATCAGGGTACCTGAGTACCTGTCACCAGCTCATCAGAGTACCCCGAGTACCTGTCACCAGCCCATCAAAGTACCCCAGCACCTGTCACCAGCCCATCAGAGTACCCAAGTACCTGTCACCAGCTCATCAAAGTACCGGAGTACCTGTCACCAGCTCATCAGGGTACCTGAGTACCTGTCACCAGCTCATCAGAGTACCTGTCATCAGCCCATCAGAGTACCTGTTATCAGGCCATCAGAGTAATCGAGGACCTGTCACCAGCCCATCAGAGTACCCTGAGTACCTGTCACAGCTCAGAGTACCTGTCACCGGCCCATCAGAGAACCCAAGTACCTGTCACCAGCCCATCAAAGTACCCGAGTACCTGTCACCAGCCCATCAGAGTACTTGTCACCAGCCCATCAAAGTACCTGAGTACCTGTCACCAGCTCATCAGAGTACCTGTCATCAGCCCATCAGAGTACCTGTTATCAGGCCATCAGAGTAACCGAGGACCTGTCACCAGCCCATCAGAGTACCCTGAGTACCTGTCACAGCTCATTAGAGTACCTGTCACCGGCCCATCAGAGTACCTGTCACTGGCCTATCAGAGGACCTGAGTACTTGTCACTGGTCCATCAAAGTTCCTGAGTACATGTCACCGGCCCATCAGAGTACCTGTCACCAGCCCATCAAAGTATCCGTGTACTTGTCACTAGCTCATCAGAGTACCCGAGTACCTGTCACTGGCCCATCAGAGTACCCGAGTACCTGTCACTGGCCCATCAAAGTACCTGTGTACCTGTCACCAGCTTATCAGAGTACTTGTCACCAGCCCATCAAAGTACCCGAGTACCTGTCACCAGCCCACCAGAGTACCTGTCACCAGCTTATCAGAGTACCTGAGTACCTGTCACCAGCCCATCAGAGAACCCAAGTACCTGTCACCAGCCCATCAGAGTACCCGAGTACCTGTCACCAGCCTATCAAAGTACTTGTCACCAGCCCATCAAAGTACCCGAGTACCTGTCACCAGCCCATCAGAGTACTTGTCACCAGCCCATCAAAGTACCTGAGTACCTGTCACCAGCTCATCAGAGTATCTGTCATCAGCCCATCAGAGTACCTGTTATCAGGCCATCAGAGTAACCGAGGACCTGTTACCAGCCCATCAGAGTACCCTGAGTACCTGTCACAGCTCATTAGAGTACCTGTCACCGGCCCATCAGAGTACCTGTCACTGGCCCATCAGAGGACCTGAGTACTTGTCACCGGTCCATCAAAGTTCCTGAGTACATGTCATCGGCCCATCAAAGTATCCGTGTACTTGTCACTAGCTCATCAGAGTACCCGAGTACCTGTCACTGGCCCATCAGAGTACCCGAGTACCTGTCACTGGCCCATCAAAGTACCTGTGTACCTGTCACCAGCTTATCAGAGTACTTGTCACCAGCCCATCAAAGTACCCGAGTACCTGTCACCAGACCATCTGAGTACCCTGAGTACCTGTCACCAGCCCATCAAAGTACCCGAGTACCTGTCACCAGCCCATCAGAATACCCAAGTACC
Organism: Lithobates septentrionalis; assembly: GCA_037952835.1. Taxonomy (NCBI): domain Eukaryota; kingdom Metazoa; phylum Chordata; class Amphibia; order Anura; family Ranidae; genus Lithobates; species Lithobates septentrionalis. The sequence goes on from JBBDGP010000329.1 coordinate 2,284,556, forward strand.
TGTCACCAGCCCATCAAAGTACCCAAGTACCTGTCATCAGCCCAGCAGGATACCTGAGTACCTGTCACCAGCCCATCAGAGTACCCGAGTACCTGTCACCCGCCCAGAGTACCCAAGTACCTTTCACCAGCCCATCAAAGTACCCGAGTACCTGTCACCAGCCCATCAGAGTCCCCCGAGTACCTGTCACAGCTCATTAGAGTAACCGAGTAGCTGTCAGCAGCCCATCAGAGCACCTATCTCCAGCTCATCAGAGTACCCCGAGTACCTGTCACCAGCCCATCAGAGTACCCGAGCACCTGTCACCAGCCCATCAGAGTACCCAAGTACCTGTCACCAGCCCATCAAAGTACCCGAGTACCTGTCACCAGCTCATCAGGGTACCTGAGTACCTGTCACCAGCCCATCAGAGTACCCAAGTACCTGTCACCAGCTCATCAAAGTACCGGAGTACCTGTCACCAGCTCATCAGGGTACCTGAGTACCTGTCACCAGCTCATCAGAGTACCTGTCATCAGCCCATCAGAGTACCTGTTATCAGGCCATCAGAGTAACCGAGGACCTGTCACCAGCCCATCAGAGTACCCTGAGTATCTGTCACAGCTCATTAGAGTACCTGTCACCGGCCCATCAGAGAACCCAAGTACCTGTCACCAGCCCATCAGAGTACCCAAGTACCTGTCACCAGCCTATCAAAGTACTTGTCACCAGCCCATCAAAGTACCCGAGTACCTGTCACCAGCCCATCAGAGTACTTGTCACCAGCCCATCAAAGTACCTGAGTACCTGTCACCAGCTCATCAGAGTATCTGTCATCAGCCCATCAGAGTACCTGTTATCAGGCCATCAGAGTAACCGAGGACCTGTTACCAGCCCATCAGAGTACCCTGAGTACCTGTCACAGCTCATTAGAGTACCTGTCACCGGCCCATCAGAGTACCTGTCACTGGCCCATCAGAGGACCCGAGTACTTGTCACCGGTCCATCAAAGTTCCTGAGTACATGTCATCGGCCCATCAAAGTATCTGTGTACTTGTCACTAGCTCATCAGAGTACCCGAGTACCTGTCACTGGCCCATCAGAGTACCCGAGTACCTGTCACTGGCCCATCAAAGTACCTGTGTACCTGTCACCAGCTTATCAGAGTACTTGTCACCAGCCCATCAAAGTACCCGAGTACCTGTCACCAGACCATCTGAGTACCCTGAGTACCTGTCACCAGCCCATCAAAGTACCCGAGTACCTGTCACCAGCCCATCAGAATACCCAAGTACCTGTCACCAGCCCATCAAAGTACCCAAGTACCTGTCATCAGCCCAGCAGGATACCTGAGTACCTGTCACCAGCCCATCAGAGTACCCGAGTACCTGTCACCCGCCCAGAGTACCCAAGAACCTTTCACCAGCCCATCAAAGTACCCGAGTACCTGTCACCAGCCCATCAGAGTCCCCCGAGTACCTGTCACAGCTCATTAGAGTAACCGAGTACCTGTCAGCAGCCCATCAGAGCACCTATCTCCAGCTCATCAGAGTACCCCGAGTACCTGTCACCAGCCCATCAGAGTACCCGAGCACCTGTCACCAGCCCATCAGAGTACCCAAGTACCTGTCACCAGCCCATCAAAGTACCCGAGTACCTGTCACCAGCTCATCAGGGTACCTGAGTACCTGTCACCAGCCCATCAGAGTACCCAAGTACCTGTCACCAGCTCATCAAAGTACCGGAGTACCTGTCACCAGCTCATCAGGGTACCTGAGTACCTGTCACCAGCTCATCAGAGTACCTGTCATCAGCCCATCAGAGTACCTGTTATCAGGCCATCAGAGTAACCGAGGACCTGTCACCAGCCCATCAGAGTACCCTGAGTATCTGTCACAGCTCATTAGAGTACCTGTCACCGGCCCATCAGAGAACCCAAGTACCTGTCACCAGCCCATCAGAGTACCCAAGTACCTGTCACCAGCCTATCAAAGTACTTGTCACCAGCCCATCAAAGTACCCGAGTACCTGTCACCAGCCCATCAGAGTACTTGTCACCAGCCCATCAAAGTACCTGAGTACCTGTCACCAGCTCATCAGAGTATCTGTCATCAGCCCATCAGAGTACCTGTTATCAGGCCATCAGAGTAACCGAGGACCTGTTACCAGCCCATCAGAGTACCCTGAGTACCTGTCACAGCTCATTAGAGTACCTGTCACCGGCCCATCAGAGTACCTGTCACTGGCCCATCAGAGGACCCGAGTACTTGTCACCGGTCCATCAAAGTTCCTGAGTACATGTCATCGGCCCATCAAAGTATCTGTGTACTTGTCACTAGCTCATCAGAGTACCCGAGTACCTGTCACTGGCCCATCAGAGTACCCGAGTACCTGTCACTGGCCCATCAGAGTACCCGAGTACCTGTCACTGGCCCATCAAAGTACCTGTGTACCTGTCACCAGCTTATCAGAGTACTTGTCACCAGCCCATCAAAGTACCCGAGTACCTGTCACCAGACCATCTGAGTACCCTGAGTACCTGTCACCAGCCCATCAAAGTACCCGAGTACCTGTCACCAGCCCATCAGAATACCCAAGTACCTGTCACCAGCCCATCAAAGTACCCAAGTACCTGTCATCAGCCCAGCAGGATACCTGAGTACCTGTCACCAGCCCATCAGAGTACCCGAGTACCTGTCACCCGCCCAGAGTACCCAAGTACCTTTCACCAGCCCATCAAAGTACCCGAGTACCTGTCACCAGCCCATCAGAGTCCCCCGAGTACCTGTCACAGCTCATTAGAGTAACCGAGTACCTGTCAGCAGCCCATCAGAGCACCTATCTCCAGCTCATCAGAGTACCCCGAGTACCTGTCACCAGCCCATCAGAGTACCCGAGCACCTGTCACCAGCCCATCAGAGTACCCAAGTACCTGTCACCAGCCCATCAAAGTACCCGAGTACCTGTCACCAGCTCATCAGGGTACCTGAGTACCTGTCACCAGCCCATCAGAGTACCCAAGTACCTGTCACCAGCTCATCAAAGTACCGGAGTACCTGTCACCAGCTCATCAGGGTACCTGAGTACCTGTCACCAGCTCATCAGAGTACCTGTCATCAGCCCATCAGAGTACCTGTTATCAGGCCATCAGAGTAACCGAGGACCTGTCACCAGCCCATCAGAGTACCCTGAGTATCTGTCACAGCTCATTAGAGTACCTGTCACCGGCCCATCAGAGAACCCAAGTACCTGTCACCAGCCCATCAGAGTACCCAAGTACCTGTCACCAGCCTATCAAAGTACTTGTCACCAGCCCATCAAAGTACCCGAGTACCTGTCACCAGCCCATCAGAGTACTTGTCACCAGCCCATCAAAGTACCTGAGTACCTGTCACCAGCTCATCAGAGTACCTGTCATCAGCCCATCAGAGTACCTGTCATCAGGCCATCAGAGTAACCGAGGACCTGTCACCAGCCCATCAGAGTACCCTGAGTACCTGTCACAGCTCATTAGAGTACCTGTCACCGGCCCATCAGAGTACCTGTCACTGGCCTATCAGAGCACCTGAGTACTTGTCACCGGTCCATCAAAGTTCCTGAGTACATGTCACCGGCCCATCAGAGTACCTGTCACCAGCCCATCAAAGTATCCATGTACTTGTCACTAGCTCATCAGAGTACCCGAGTACCTGTCACTGGCCCATCAGAGTACCCGAGTACCTGTCACTGGCCCATCAAAGTACCTGTGTACCTGTCACCAGCTTATCAGAGTACTTGTCACCAGCCCATCAAAGTACCCGAGTACCTGTCACCAGACCATCAGAGTTCCCTGACTACCTGTCACCAGCCCACCAGAGTACCTGTCACCAGCTTATCAGAGTACCTGAGTACCTGTCACCAGCCCATCAGAGAACCCAAGTACCTGTCACCAGCCCATCAGAGTACCCGAGTACCTGTCACCAGCCTATCAAAGTACTTGTCACCAGCCCAACAAAGTACCCAAGTACCTGTCACCAGCCCATCAGAGTACTTGTCACCAGCCCATCAAAGTACCTGAGTACCTGTCACCAGCTCATCAGAGTATCTGTCATCAGCCCATCAGAGTACCTGTTATCAGGCCATCAGAGTAACCGAGGACCTGTCACCAGCCCATCAGAGTACCCTGAGTACCTGTCACAGCTCATTAGAGTAACTGTCACCGGCCCATCAGAGTACCTGTCACTGGCCCATCAGAGGACCTGAGTACTTGTCACCGGTCCATCAAAGTTCCTGAGTACATGTCACCGGCCCATCAAAGTATCCGTGTACTTGTCACTAGCTCATCAGAGTACCCGAGTACCTGTCACAGCTCATTAGAGTACCTGTCACCGGCCCATCAGAGAACCCAAGTACCTGTCACCAGCCCATCAGAGTACCCGAGTACCTGTCACCAGCCTATCAAAGTACTTGTCACCAGCCCATCAAAGTACCCGAGTACCTGTCACCAGCCCATCAGAGTACTTGTCACCAGCCCATCAAAGTACCTGAGTACCTGTCACCAGCTCATCAGAGTACCTGTCATCAGCCCATCAGAGTACCTGTTATCAGGCCATCAGAGTAACCGAGGACCTGTCACCAGCCCATCAGAGTACCCTGAGTACCTGTCACAGCTCATTAGAGTACCTGTCACCGGCCCATCAGAGTACCTGTCACTGGCCTATCAGAGGACCTGAGTACTTGTCACCGGTCCATCAAAGTTCCTGAGTACATGTCACCAGCCCATCAAAGTATCCATGTACTTGTCACTAGCTCATCAGAGTACCCGAGTACCTATCACTGGCCCATCAGAGTACCCGAGTACCTGTCACTGGCCCATCAAAGTACCTGTGACCAGCTTATCAGAGTACTTGTCACCAGCCCATCAAAGTACCCGAGTACCTGTCACCAGACCATCAGTGTACCCTGACTACCTGTCACCAGCCCACCAGAGTACCTGTCACCAGCTTATCAGAGTACCTGAGTACCTGTCACCAGCCCATCAGAGAACCCAAGTACCTGTCACCAGCCCATCAGAGTACCCGAGTACCTGTCACCAGCCTATCAAAGTACTTGTCACCAGCCCATCAAAGTACCCGAGTACCTGTCACCAGCCCATCAGAGTACTTGTCACCAGCCCATCAAAGTACCTGAGTACCTGTCACCAGCTCATCAGAGTATCTGTCATCAGCCCATCAGAGTACCTGTTATCAGGCCATCAGAGTAACCGAGGACCTGTCACCAGCCCATCAGAGTACCCTGAGTACCTGTCACAGCTCATTAGAGTAACTGTCACCGGCCCATCAGAGTACCTGTCACTGGCCCATCAGAGGACCCGAGTACTTGTCACCGGTCCATCAAAGTTCCTGAGTACATGTCACCGGCCCATCAAAGTATCCGTGTACTTGTCACTAGCTCATCAGAGTACCCGAGTAGCTGTCACTGGCCCATCAGAGTACCCGAGTACCTGTCACTGGCCCATCAAAGTACCTGTTTACCTGTCACCAGCTTATCAGAGTACTTGTCACCAGCCCATCAAAGTACCCGAGTACCTGTCACCAGACCATCAGAGTACCCTGAGTACCTGTCACCAGCCCACCAGAATACCTGTCAACAGCTTATCAGAGTACCTGAGTACCTGTTACCAGCCCATCAGAGTACCCGAGTACCAAGTCACCAGCCTATCAAAGTACTTGTCACCAGCCCATCAAAGTACCCGAGTACCTGTCACCAGCCCATCAGAATACCCAAGTACTTGTCAGCCCATCGGAGTACCCAAGTACCTGTCAGCCCATCGGAGTACCCAAGTACCTGTCCCCAGCCCATCAGAGTACCCGAGTATCTGTCACCAGCCTATCAGAGTACTTGTCACCAGCCCATCAAAGTACCTGAGTATCTGTCACCAGCCCATCAGAGTACCCAAGTACCTGTCACCAGCCCATCAAAGTACCCAAGTACCTGTCATCAGCCCAGCAGGATACCTGAGTACCTGTCACCAGCCCATCAGAGTACCCGAGTACCTGTCACCCGGCCAGAGTACCCAAGTACCTGTCATCAGCCCAGCAGGATACCTGAGTACCTGTCACCAGCCCATCAGAGTACCCAAGTACCTTTCACCAGCCCATCAAAGTACCCGAGTACCTGTCACCAGCCCAAAGTATACAAGTACCTGTCACCAGCTCATCTGAGTACCTGTCACCAGCCTATCAAAGTACCCAAGCACATGTCACTAGCTCATCAGAGTACCCAAGAACCTGTCAACAGCCCATCAGAGTACCCGAGTACCTATTTCCAGCTCATCAGAGTACCCCGAGTACCTGTCACCAGCCAATCAGTGTACCTGTCACAGCTCATCAGAGTACCCGAGTACCAGTCACCAGCCCATCAGAGTACCCCGAGTACCTGTCACAGCTCATTAGAGTAACCGAGTACCTGTCAGCAGCCCATCAGAGCACCTATCTCCAGCTCAGAGTACCTGTCACCAACCCATGACAGTAGCCAAGTGCCTGTCACAGCTCATCAGAGTACCCGAGTACTAGTCACCAGCCCATCAGAGTACCCAAGTAGCTGTCACCAGCCCATCAAAGTACCAGAGTACCTGTCATCAGAGTACCTATCTCCAGCTCATCAGAGTACCCCGAGTACCTGTCACAGCTCATCAGAGTACCCGAGTTCCTGTCACCAGCCCATCAGAGTACCCTAGTAGCTGTCACCAGCCCATCAGAGTACCCGAGTACCTATTATTGGCCCAGCAGGGTACCCGAGTACCTGTCACCGGCCCATCAGAGTACCCGAGTACCTGTCCCTGGCCCATCAGATTACCCAAGTACCTGTCACCGGCCCATCGGAGTACCCAAGTACCTGTCATTAGCTCATTAGAGTACCCGTCAAAAGCCCATGCCTTATAGAATATATGTTGGGGTGTTTGCTTTTCAAAATGGGGTCATTTTATGGGTGTTTCCATTGTCCTGGTGCTCCAGGACCTTCAAAAGTGTGATAGGTTGGCAAGAAACTTAATGTGTAATTTATGCTCTTAGAACGCCTAATGGTGCTCCCTGCATGTTGGGCCTCTCTATGAGGCCTGGCTGGAAAAGTCTCAGACATGTGGTATCAGCATACTCAGGACGAGTAGCAGAATATATTTTGGGGAGGTAATTTTTGCTATGTACATGCCATGTGTTAGAAAAATCTTATAAATGGACAACTTTCTGTAAAAAAAATAAAAATAAAAGTTTTTTATTTTGTTTCCACATTTTCCAAACACTTTTGGAAAAAAATTACATGTTCAAAAGACTCATCATGCCTCATAGAATATACGTTGGGGTGTTTGCTTTCCAAAGTGGGGTCATTTTATGGGTAATTCCACTGTCCTGGTGTTCTAGGACCTGCAAAAGTGTGATAGGTAGGAATTAAATTAGATGTGTAATTTATGCTCCTAGAATGCCTGATGGTGCTCCCTGCTCTGTATGTGGCCAGGCTGTGTAAAAGTTTAACAAATTTGGTATCGCTGTACTCAGGAGGAGTAGCAGAATATATTTTAGGGTGTAATTGGAAGTAGGCTTATGCTCGGTGTGAGAAATAACATGTTATTCTGACAATTTTGTGTGAAATAAAAGTCTTAATTTTCCCAACAATTGTGGGAAAAAATTACAACTTCAAAAAACTCACTATGCCTCTTACTAAATACCTTGGACTGTCTACTTTCCATAAAGGGGTCATTTGGGTGTACCGTACTGACATTTCGGGGCCTCAAGAATTGAGATAGGCCGTCAGTGCATCAATGATTTGCACCATAGGTTGTAGACTCTATAATTTTCACACAGACTAAAAAATATACACCAGAATGGGTTATTTTTACCAAAGATATGTAGCAGTATACATTTTGGCCCAAATTTATGAACAAAAATTACTTACTTTTTATATTATATATAATTTTATATTAGAAACAAAAAAAAAGTTTTTTTTTCAAAATTTTCGCTTATATTGTAAAAAATAAAAAACCCAGCGCTGATTAAATTTGATTAAATTAAATACCACCAAAAGAAAGCTCTATTTGTGTGAAAAAAAATATAAAAATGTTGTTTTGGTACAGTGTAGCATGACTGAGTAATTGTCATTCAAAGTGTGAGCCCTGAAAGCTGAAAATTGGTCTGGGCAGGAAGGGTGTATAAGTGCCCTGTATTGAAGTGGTTAATGTGCAGAATAGTTTCCGTAAAACAGAGAGAACTAAATTAAAGCGTAACTTCACCCAAAAGGGGAAATTCTGCTTTAAGTCCTCCCCCCACCTTCTCTGCCACATTCAGCATGTCATTTTTTTGGGGGCGAGCAGGTACCTAGATTTTACAGTTCTCCTCTCCCCCTCCCTTCCCAGTTTTCTGGGACCTGTGACGTGTCCCAGAAGGGCAGCCGACAGTGAAGCTGCAAGCAGCACAGGCGGATGCCCACATTTAAGATGCTGGCGCCAGGAACCGAAGGCTAACCTTGACAGGTAAGTGTCCTGTTATTAAAAGTCAGCAGCTACAGGATTTGTAGCTTTTGACTTTTATTTTAATTTTTTTAAGGTTGCACGGTTCCAAGTTATGTGTGACTGAAGTAACAACAGGAGCCACACCTTAAACAAAGATGCACACAGGAGGAATTTGCTTAAAAGAAAAAAGAATAGCCAAACCAAAAATTTGGCCTTTAGGCTGCTCTCACACATCCATTTTTGCTGTGTTTTTTTACTGTGCTAAAATTGCAGCCCCTTTAAATCCAATGGGACTCTTCACACCACTGCCTTGCAGGGGAGGTGCGCTTTGAAAAGTCCTGCATGCTGCATCCTTGGTGCAGTTTTTAAAACAAGTTTTTACATTGGAGCATTGTGAAAGCAGCTTTAATAATACTCTGCTTCATTCCTAGATCTATTTCTTGTTGAAGAAAGGAGAGAACTCTGTGACTTGCACAAACAGAAATAAGTCCTCCGGGTTTAATAGTACACCTATGCAAAGAACACTTGTGAACATTGAGCAAGTAATCAATAGCTGAATCTCTCTATACACCTGGGCCACAATAGCTATAGTACCTCTAATTCTAGGTCCGAAGATGAGGTAAATGAGGCAGCTTTGTAAGTAATCTCCATGAGTGGTTCATGTCAGGGCACATGAGTGGGCAGATCAGAAGAGGCCTTGCAGACAATGTACACTGGTTGTAATCATATTGAGTCATTGGCTGCATATCTGAGAAGCCCCGCCCAAACCAAGATGGCAGCTAGAGACACTGTATAACAGTTTTGATGCTACAGAAAACCCCACTAGCCCTAAAGAAATAAGAAAAAAAGTCACTTTATCTGTACCCCCAGCCACTGATCCCCAATAAGGTGCAAACAGCCTACTTCCTATAGAAGTTGAGTGTGCAGAGCTACACAGGAGACACATTACCGGCGCTCTGACATTTGCAGGACCTGCTGTGATTATATAGAGTTTTTTTGACCTAGCCTGTCAAATGCAAACTCTGAACTGCAAGCACTATCAGGCAGACCACTGCAATATCCAAAGCAAAGATGGGTTACATTTTTGCCCTTCATTCTAACAAATTGCTGTCCATTTCTCCTGCAGGTGGCAGTATACCCACAGGTCTAAATGGAGTGCGTACGATGAAGAAATGTGGCATTAGCATAGGATATGATAGAGTAGGTTATTCTTTAAACACATCACAACCAGATACTTTAACGAATAGGCTATTTGGGGCTCCAGTTTATCTGAGAAGACATTGAAAAACGTCCTTGTAATCTACAGCCGTGGCCAAAAGTTGAGAATGGCACAAATTGTACTTTTCAAAAAGTCTGCTGCTTCAGTGTTTTTAGATCTTTTTGTCAGATGTTACTATGGTATACTGAAGCCTAATTACAAAGCATTTCATAAGCGTCAAAGACTTTTATTAACAATTACCTTAAGTTTATGTAGAGAGTCAATATTTGCAGTGTTGACCCTTCTTTTTCAAGACCTCTGCAATTCACCTTGGCATGCTGTCAATCAAATTCTGGGCCACATCCTGACTGATGGCAGCCCATTTTTGCACAATCAATTCTTGGAGTTTGTCAGAATTTGTGGGGGGTTTTTTGTTCACCCGCCTCTTGAGGATTGATCACAAGTTATCAATGAGATTAAGGTCTGGGGAGTTTCATGGCCATGGACTCAAAATGTCAATGTTTTGTTCCCCAAGCCACTTAGTTATCACTTTTGCCTGATGGCAAGGTGCACCATTATGCTGGAAAAGGCATTGTTCGTCACCAAACTGTTCTGGGATGGTTGGGAGAAGTTGCTCTCTGAGGCTTTTATTTGTACCATTCTTTATTCATGGCTGTGTTCTTAGGCAAAATTGTGAGTAAGCCCACTGCCTTGGCTGAGAAGCAACCCCACACATGAATGGTCTCAGGTTACTTTACTGTTGGCATGGCACAAGACTGATGGTTGCGCTGATCCTTTTCTTCTCCGGACAAGGTTTTTTCTGGATGCTCCAAACAATCGGAAAGGGGATTCATCAGAGAAAATGACTTTACTCCATTCCTCAGCAGTCCAATCCCTATACCTTTTGCAGAATATCAGTTTATGCCTGATGTTTTTCCTGGAGAGAAGTGGCTACTTTGCTGCCCTTCTTGACACCAGGCCATCCTCCAAAAGTCTTTGCCTCACTGTGTGTGCAAATGCACTCACACCTGGCTGCTGTCATTCCTGAGCAAGCTCTGCACTGGTGGTGCCCCGATCCCGCGGGTACATCAACTGTAGGAGATGGTCCTGGCACTTGCTGGACTTTTTTGGGTTCCCTGAGGCCTTCTTCACAATACAGTGGAAATATTTTTTATGGGATTAATTTTCATGACAAAGAGGGAATTTTCAATTAACTGCAATTCATCTGATCACTCTTCATAACATTCTGGAGTATATGCAAATTGCCGTCATAAAAACGGAGGCAGCAGAAATTGTGAAAATTAATATTTGTGTAATCCTCAAAACTTTTGGTCACGGCTGTACATGCATGCTTACAGTGCAAGTCAAAGAACCAGATAGCTTAGAGCTTGTAAACCAATTAATGGTGGTAAATATTGGCTTTAATCGGCAGCCAGCCTTTCCTTTCTTCTCAAAGTGTCTCTGTCTACAGCTGCATCTCTCAGACGTCCTACTTTTGTAAAAATCTGGCATCTAATCATTTTGAGAGATTTGGGTTAGTTCTTTGTGGGAGTTTCATGCTGGCCTCATAATAAACAGTAATCATATAGATGATCAAAAGATGGTAAGACAGTAAAAAGGTATGTAACTCTTCTGAATTAATATTCCAGAACGTTAAATGCTCCTAGATGGCCACTTGCTATACATGTATATTGATGACTGTATACTAAAAGTTTTTGTTTTTTTTTAATTCATAATTTAAAGGGATTCTAAATGTATATCATTTTTTTTCTTTAAAATAAACATGTTATACTTACCTGCTCTGTGCAAAACTATTGCACAGAGCATCCCTGATCCTCCTTTTCCTCAGGTCCCCTGCCGGAGCTCCTGGCTCCCCTCCGCCGAGTGCCCACATAGCAAGCCGTTTGCTATAAGGTAACTTGTGCGGGCTTGCTCCTGAGCCTCGCTGTGTCTATTGCCAGACAGCAGAACTTGGCCCCGCACCATCTCCCTCATCACTGCCTGTGATTAACAACAGCAGGAGCGAGCAGTCAGAACCTCAGCTCTCTTTCACATTGCTCCATTGAGAATGGGCTCAGGTAAGGATCAGGGGGTGCTGAAGGTGGGGTAACTGCATGCAGTTTTTTTTTTTACTTTAATGCAGAGAATGCTTTAAGGTAAAAAAACCTTCTGCCTCTAGAAACATTTTAAGAATTTATAATTTCTTTATATAGTAATATAAAAAAACAATGCTCAACCCCTTCCCGACCAGCCACCACAGTTTTACTGAGGCACATTGGCTCCCCTGGGTAAACCAACGTAACTGTATGTCGGTTCGCCGTTTGACCACTAGGGGGCACATGCCTGCGGTGCACCGCCAGAGCCGATGCACATGCCCGGCGGTCACGATGACCACCGGGCACCCGCGATCACTCCACAGAGACAGAACGGAGATCTGTCAATGTAGTCAAATCTCCGTGCTGTCGGGGGTGAGGAGAGCGATCTGTTGTTTATACTAAGTATGAACAACAATCGCTCTCCTCACCCAGTCAGTCCCACCCCCAGTTAGAATCACTCCCTAGGGAACACAATTAACCCCTTTCCTGCCAGTGACATTTACACAGTAATCAGTGCATTTTTATAGCACTGATCGCTGTATAAATGCCAATGGTCCCAAAAATGTGTCAAAAGTGTCCTGTCACTTTTTTGTTTATAGCGCAAAAAATAAAAATCGCAGGGATGATCAAATACCACCAAAAGAAAGCTCTATTTGTGGGGAAAAAAAGGATGTCAATTTTGTTTGGGTACAACGTTGCACGACTGCGCAATTGTCAGTTAAAGCGTCACAGTGCCGTATCGCAAAAAATGGCCTGGTCATTGAGCAGCCAAAGCTTCCAGGGCTGAAGTGGTTAAAAGTATAACTAAAGACAAAACTTTTTTTTTTTAGTTTTGGATAGAGTGCAGAGGGATTAGAACGCTCATCAGTTTTTATTACAGATTGTGCCCCCATTAGGGAAATCCCCCCTTTCTTTGTCCTGTTTACCATTATCATTGAAAGTAAATGAAAATCCCAAATTTTGGGTTGTCCTCAAAAAAGTAAGAGGGGGAATCTTCCAATTGGTTCTGGTGACCTGGGAGTCCCCAAGGAATTATCTTAATTTGCAAGGATTTCCTCTCACTCCCTGTTAGACTATGGGACAGGAAGTGAAGGGAAATCTCTGCAATGGGACACAGATGGTGAAAAAAAAAATTAAAAAAATCTGACAGGGGTTATAACCCTCCCTTGCTCTAGCCATAATGAAAAAAAAAAATATTGCCTGTCGTTCTACTCTAATATATACCATCAAAAGAAAGTCCTACCTGTCTATATAACAAAAAAAAAGGAGGATATAACATTCATCTGGGTACACTACATCACAGCCGAGTAATTGTCCTCAAACTATCACAGCACTGAAAATCAAACAAATGGCCCTGAAAGAAAGGGTTGGAGCATGCTGGTATTAAGGTGGTTAGTAAAACACAAAGCTTTTAAATTAAAATGAAACAGTCCAAAATACATGTGCAAAATGTTACAATGAATTAAAAAAAGCACCCTTGCATTAGCAGCATGATAGTTCTAACTCACCTCCTGCTGTCAGCATGCTGTGCATTTGTAAGGCAGTATGAGCACAATTTAGAAAAACAGCAGGAGCTGCTTAGTGATATGATTATTGGAGGAAAAAAGGTAGAGGTTGCATGCTTCAGGCACACCAGCCAGCACTGTTCCCTTGCAGTCCAACTCTATGAGGGGTGATCCAGGTTGCATATAAATTGTGCTGTAACACTACACCAATACAAAAAAGGCCTTTATAGCAACTAATTGAGGAGATATTGCCTCCATGCATCCCCTAACATGTTATGCAGCAGGTATTTGCAGCACCTGCTTGGTAGAACATACACACTAAAATGAGACAGTTTTCTCTTAGTGCTAGTTTACACCACACACAGTTCCGTTCAGTTCTGTGTGCTTTTTTTCTGCACAAAATGCATGCACAGTGTTTTCCATGTATTTCAATGGCTCTATTTCACACCATGCAGTCAGTTTCTGCACCGGAAACTGCATGGTGTGAACTTAGCCATTGGAATACATGGAAAACACTGTGCATGCATTTTGTGCAGAAAAAAAGCGTACAGAAATGCATCTGGTGTGAACTGGCCCTTAAAGAGTGTTAGCATGCATCGGATATAATGTAAAAAACACAATTGCAGTGCTGTCTACTGTAAGGAATATTTGCTTATTAGTTATAACTAGTTGTACTCATTAAAGCCCCCATGTATGTTTATAATGTGGTAAACAACTGGCACTTGAAAACTATATTAAACAATGCATTAATATGTGGCAGTCTGATGCCTTCAGGGCACTACCCATTAGGTTTCTAGTCAGCAAACATTTGGGGTAATCTACATGGGGGTTTTTTTTTTCTCTTTACCTTACCTTACTATAATGTGTTGAAACAAGGTGACTGCAACAAGAGGTTACATCATTCGGTAGCATGAAATTCACATCAACCATAGAATTTTGCATTAAAATGACAATGAACTTTAAACAGCAACTTCACCCAAGACATTTTTGGATGCTATGGGACATAGCCTCAAATTTTGCCTGGTCCATACAAATTTCTTTCAACCTGGATGCCTTATTAGCTGAGCTAGTATATACAGTACATGTCCAGAACCCTCTAGTGCAGCCATTCTTTATGAGGGTCTGAGCTGTGACTGACATCCCACCAGATGGTGACTGCCAACAACACTTGGCAGTCAGCAAGATGACACAGTGAACTTTTTATGTGTCTGCAAAGAGTGCATTATTCTAACTGACCATCAATGTAAGGGGAATTCCCCCCAATGAGCCCTGTGATTTTTTTTTTTTTTTATTAGGAGCTCCCTAAAATTTGAATATAATTTTTCTGCGATCAAAGGTTGAAAAAAAAAAGTGCATTTACCACAGTAAATAGCGAGAACACATTTGGGTCACTGAAAAGATTAGCTCAGCTTAAAAGTCAGGCTTGGTCTACCACAATACTGCTAGGGATGGAAGACCACCAATGTCTGTGACCCTGGCAAGAAAAGGACCAAGTGGGAGATCAAACCTTTGGTCTTTATTCATCTTCCTTAAAGTGTTACCAAACCCACAACAGTAAAATCACTCTGTATATGCAGTAAAGCATGCTAGTTATACACTGTGGAACCCAAGGAGTTCATTTTCTGCATTGTGTAAAAAGGCTGTTTGATCCCAACTTCTCTGATCCTCCCCTTCTTTTACTCTCCCCTAACCATCTCCTGATAGTACAGAGCCTTGAGGGCACTCTGCACATGTTTGGTGTGTATTGCTAGAGAGTTTTTGTAATTGTACATGTGATCAGCACAGGGCCAATCAGCACTGTCCAGACAAAGGGTCAGCGGTCCTGCAGCCTTATAGGACAGTCAGAGGAGAATGAAGACTCCTCCTACAAGCTTTAACCAGTGCTCAGCCAGACACTGCTAGACGTCACAAGACTGCTATATACTGCTGATGAGAAAAAGGTATTCAGCAGTTTATATTTACTAAAATAATTGCATTTCCATGTACTGTGGGAGACCAGATATAGTAAATGCAGGGTCCTGGGTTTAGTAACACTTTAAGCTCACCATACATGTTACAATCTGACCATGCAATCAACTTTAGGAACACCATAATAGAACACCGTTTTGGTATAACTAAACTAATATAAGGAAGGCCTGTGCATTACATAGTTGCTGGCTGATATAAAGGAGATTATACAGTCAGATTCTAGCGCATGTGTGTGATGAGATTTTAGGTAAAACCCAACTAACACACCTAAATCCTTGTGAACAATATCCAAGAGCTGTATTCCGAATCCACACTCTTATATTTTGTCCAAGGTGCTCTTTTTCCATACATTTTAGAAGACTAAACAATTTAGATTTTCAATACATATGAAACTGGGGATGATCAACAACAAAAACGCAGATTTAGATAAATTAAATGTTATTTTGCATGTCACAAAGAAAATGCAAGATCCAAATCTTATTTTTCTGATACTTCCAGCTCTTAAAAAAACAAAACAAAAAAAAACTCCACTGAGTGGAACTGCAGGATGTACAGAACCATGGAGGGGTGCAATCATTAAAAGAAATAATCAGAATTTATACCAAGTTGACAGTAGGACATGTTATGCTACTTGATATTTTAGGCAAACTTAATTTGGTATTTTTTGACTTCTACCGGTTCATCTTATTTTTATACATTGATGCAGATATGTACTTTACATGTGCAGGATTAAACTACATAGGAATTCACCGTCAATGTTTGCAGATATTCAATTGGGTCATGAGTTTTGTAAAATAAAAAAAAAGGGCATCTGCATGTTGATACAGGGTGACAAAGAAGTGTTTTACAAGTGTCATGAGAGGACAATAGCAAGATGACGCACAGACTGATATGTCAGATTTATCCTTCCTGGAAAAGTACCGGCATTAAAATGAACAAGTTTACAGTCACATACAAACAAATGCTGAACATACAGATAGAAAGCAACCATCCTCAGAGGCTCCAACACAGACCAGCAATGGGTCTCTGACTTGTTTAACAACAGCATGAAACAGGTGCAGTTTGCTTCCATCTTCAGCAGAGGAATCAAAACATACATGTTTAAACTTTCACAACACTGGTGGGGTGGGGGAAAAATCATAAGACTTTGATGGTTTTTTATGTCCTCTACAATTCCAGCAAAACACTTGCTTTGGTATTGACAACGGAGCACTGCCCGCCATGTACAGCGAGATCCAAAACAGATGAGGATGGTGATGAACATTGCTTTGTCTTTTTATGGGAGAACAACGGCACATTATCTGATGGAGTTGCTACCTGCATAGTCTCTGGAACTAGCAAACAAAGAAGCATCGCTGAGGCTATGATGAAGTTAGCAGATGAATGTGGCATTTGCTTTATGCAAGTGAACAAGCCACAGAATCAATCAAAAAACTGATGAAAGGGTAAACTAGGATGTTCCACAGATATGTGATGAAATCCATGATTTGGAAACATGAAGTGGAAATTGCGCTCCAGGACTAGTAAACAGGCCCAAACCACCAAGAGAATGAAATAGAGTACGGTCTTATATGATGTCTCCAAAATGTCTCTTTCAACCCTCCGGAGATGCTGCTAGGGTTGATCTTCAAATCAGTCCAGCCAGAAGAAACTGACTGTAAATATCTGTTGTGTTAATTTGTACAGGCTATGTACATTCTATAAGGTTCCTTAGTGCTACACTGTTGTACTTTTTGTCCCTGCAATTTGAGGACGTGCAAATTCCACAAAGTCATCAATGAGAACTGGCCATGCTCCTGTAGAACAAAGAAAAGCGCAGTCAGATAATGAAGCAGAAAGTGTAAAAATTTAGATGCAAAAAAAAAAAAAAAAAAAAGAAAAATCAGTCTGTTAGTCACAATTATATTCCTCTTTTTGTGTTCAAAGACTTTCACCAAACCAATTGTTATAAGCCTGCTACTTACTCTGCCTGTTCTGTCAGCAATGGGGTACAAGTCCTGGAAAGGCTAACTCTGCCAGGTTTTTAAGGCCTGAAAAAACTATTAGCAGGTCCAGGCATCGTCATGTAACGGGGTGCCTACTGCTAGGCAAATACCATCAAAAATTCAGTATTTGAGGACTTCAGGCTGCTTTGGATGGCAATGCTAAAGTGGAGAGTAATTTAATGTTTCCTACAGGTACACACTAACCCATACCTTCTTCATCGTAGTTTGACATATCATCTGCTATCATTGTGCTGAAATCTAGTAGAAGGTTCCATGTGTCCTTAGGTATTGATCGTTTATGGTGTTCCTGCAGGTAGAAAACAGACATTTTTAGTAAAACAATACTTCAAGACAGTTGTCGTAATGCATGCCACATAAATGTAATATTCTAAGTATGGTTCACCAGACTGCTACAGTCTTGAGGTAATAAAAGTATCTTGATTCAGTAAAGTAGTACAAAGAGCTACATGTGGTAACTAAACTGTTTACTGAACCAATGAAAGATAACTTCTGACTGATTACTATGGATTTCTGCACACTGCTTCTTACTAAACAGGCCTGAAAATGTTGCACTTCACAGGACTACCTACTGTTTCTAACATAGGGAGGGGGTCTCAGACTGTAGCTGCCAATTACTGTAAAAGCAGTTACTGACATTGTAACAATAAATATTTACATTTGTTAAAAGTACAACTTGAGAAAAAAGCAATCTTACCAATAAAAACTTGTTCCATAAATCTAGGAATTTGAATCGTCCATTTAGTACTAAATTCCAGTAGGCAATGGCCATCTCTAAGTCTGAAAAAGGACAGTTGACAGTTTAAGTAATTTCACAGAGCATTTATTTTGATATGCAAAAGGCTACTAAGGTGGACCTGTCAGTAAGGTTACTTTCACACTGAGGCATTTTTCCGGCGCTTTAGCGCTAAAAATAGCGCCTGTACAGTGCCTGAAAACTGCCCCACCTGCAGCCCCAGTGTGAAAGCCCGAGTGCTTTCACACTGGAGCCCTGCACTTGCTGGACGCGAAAAAAAAGTCCTGCAAGCAGCATCTTTGGGGCGGTGCGGGAGTGGTGTATACACCGCTCCTAAACCGCCCTGCCCATTGAAATCAATGGGCAACACTTCGGCAGCGTCGCTTTGTGGGCGCTTTTAAGCCCTTAACACCTTCCGGGGGTTAAAAGCGCACCACTAGCAGCACTTAAACAGCAGTTTACCGCTACCGCCCCCACCGCCTCAGTGTGAAAGTGCCCTAACTTCACGAGCCTTCGCAAATATATTCCTCTTAGCTCATAATCTGCACCAAAAGGTATTATAACCCCAATTTCTAAAAAGTTGGGACGCTGTATAAAATCTACATAGAAAAATAATACAAATAGCAAATCTCATAAACCCATATTTTAGTCACAATAGAAAACATATTGAGTATTTAAAACTGATTAAATGTACCATTTCAAGAAAACAATAAGGTCATTTTGAAATTGATGGCAGCAACATGTCTCAAAAAAGTTGGGGCAGGACCATGTTTACCACAGTGTAGCATCCCCTCTTTTACCAACACTCTGTCAATGTCTAGGAACGGAGGAGACCAGTTGCTGGAGTTTTGAGGGGTAAATGTTGTCCCATTCTTGCCTGATATAGGATTCTAAGGCCTCATGGACGTATAAAAATGTGTTGCATTTTTTTCTGCAAGAACTTTGCAGAAAAAAATTCCTCTACTGTTGCATTTTTATGCGTATGTACAAGTGCATGTATGTGCCTTTATCCGCATACTGCGTTCAGAGGTGTATTGTAGCCGTCAGAATAAATTTACACCCATATGCCCACATTTATGCACATAGAATGAAATTACACTGGAAAACTCTTCTCTGAACACAGGTGTGGGACATTTTTTTTATGCTCCTGAACGCTGCTCTAAAATACACCTGTAAAACGACACAACATGCATGCATGCATATATATATATATATATATATATATATATATATATATATATATATATATATATATATATATATATATATATATATATATACACACACATTAGATAACCTAGAGCTGCTTTCAGGGGCATAAAAAAAAAAAAATGCCAGACATCTGTAATAGCGCTATTTTTTCTGTTCGTGTGTATGAGGCCTAAATTCTCAACAGCCCTGGGTCCTCTTTGTCATATTTTTCTTAGCAAGATGTGCCACATATTTTTAATTGGGGAAAGGTCTGCACCACAGGTAGAACAGTTAAAGTGATTGTCAACCCTCACCTTGTAAACAACCCATTTAGTTTAAAACAGAAATGAAAAAGGCAAAACATTTGTGTATACATATACAAAACATTATAAATACTTTATGTGATCACATTCCCTCTGTTCTCAGCTGCACAGCTGAGGGGAGGAGAAACATCAGAACACTAAACTTCCCAGTGAAAGGCTGTGCAGACGGGGTTGTCAAGACTGATCATTGGAGAGCATAGCTAGAGAGTGGACCACGCTGTGTTCTCCTGCTTAGTGTGGTCAGTTTTTAATAGGAAAGCAGAGGGACTGTCAGGAACACCAGGGATTTCACACAAAGGAAGCAATACAAAAAGAGGACAGGATACTTTTTCATACAAGTACATAGTACATCAGGTACATATCAGGAATATGAAATGTTGGGTTTACATACTCTTCTACTATGAAGCCAATGCGGTTGTCATAGATGCACTATGCAGTTTAGCATTGTCCTGCTAAAATATGCAAGGCTTTCCTAAAAAAAGACATTGTCTGGATGGGAGCATATACTGCTCTGAAACTTGGATATACACTATATTACCAAAAGTATTGTGATGCCTGCCTTTACATGCACAAGAACTTTAGTGCCATCCCAGTCTTATGCCCTGTACACACGGTCGGATTTTCCGACGGAAAATGTGTGATAGGACCTTGTTGTCGGAAATTCCGACCGTGTGTGGGCTCCATCACACATTTCCCATTGGATTTTCCGACACACAAAGTTTGAGAGCAGGCTAAAAAATTTTCCGACAACAAAATCCGTTGTCGGAAATTCCGATCGTGTGTACACAAATCCGACGGACAAAGTGCCACGCATGATTAGAATAAATAAAGAGATTAAAGCTATTGGCCACTGCCCCGTTTATAGTCCCGACGTACGTGTTTTACGTCACCGCGTTCAGAATGATCGGATTTTCCGACAACTTTGTGTGACCGTGTGTATGCAAGACAAGTTTGAGCCAACATCCGTCGGAAAAAATCCTAGGATTTTGTTGTCGGAATGTCCGAACAAAGTCCGACCGTGTGTACGTGGCATTAGTCCGTAGGGTTCAATATTAAGTTGGCCCACCCTTTGCAGCTATAACAGCTTCAACTCTTCTGGGCAGGCTTTTCACAAGGTTTAGGAGTGTGTCTATGGGGATTTTTGACCATTCTTTCAGAATCGATTTGTAAGGTCAGGCACTGGTGTGGACTAGAAGGCCTGGCTCACCGTCTCCGCTCTAAATCATCCCAAAGGTGTTCTATCTGGTTAAGGTCAGGACTCTGCGCAGGCCAGTCAAGTTCTTTTATCCCAAACTCACTCATCCATCTCTTTATGGACCTTGCTTTGTGCACTGGTCCAAATCACTTGGTGGAGGGGAGATTATGGTGTGGGGTTATTTTTCAGGGGTTAGCTTTGGCCCCTTAGTTACAGTGAAGGGAAATCTTAAGGCATCAGCATACCAAGACATTTTGGACTATTTCACGCTACCAACTTTGTGGGAACAGTTTCAGGATGGTCCCTTCCTGTTCCAACATGACTGTGCACCAGTGCACAAAGCAAGGTCCATAAAGACATGGATGAGTGAGTTTGGGGTGGAGGAACTTGACTAGCCTGTACAGAGTCCTGACCTCAACCAGAAAGAACACTGTTGGGATGAATTATATCGGAGACTTCTCATCCAACATCAGTGTCTGACCTCACAAATGCGCTTCTGAAAGAAACATTCCCATAGACACACTCTTAAACCTTGTGGACAGCCTTCCCAGAAGAGTTGAAGCTGTTATAGCTCCAAAGGGTGGGCCAACTCAATATTGAACCCTATGAACTATAATTGGGATGCCATTAAAGTTCATGTAACGGCATGTGTCCCAATACTTTTGGTAACAGTGCATCTTTCAGCATTGATGGTTTCTTTCCAGATGTGCAAGCTGCCCATTCCAAACGCGCTAATGCACCCCCATACCATCAGAGATGCAGGTTTTTAAACTGAGCACTGATAACAAGCCAGAAGGTCCCCCTCTTCTTTTAGTCTGGAGGACGCAGCACCCATGGTTGCTAAAAGTGTCAAATTCTGACTCGTCTGACCAAAGAACAGTTTTCCACTTTGTAACAGACCATTTTAAATGAGCTTTCGCCCAGAGAGGACAGCGGCATTTTTGTTGATCCTGTTCAGATAAGGCTTCTTCTTTGCATGATTGCGCTTTAATTTGCATTTTTGGAGTGCACAGCGGACTGTGTTGACCGTGAGCCCATGCATGTCCATCACAGAATCATGCCCGTTTTTAATGCAGTGCTGTCTGAGGGCCCAAAGAACACAGGCATCCAATATTATGTTTTGGCCTTGTCCCTTATACACAGAGATTTCTCCAGATTCTTTTGATGATTTTATGTACTGTAAATAATGACATATTTAAAAAGTCTGCAATTTTACACTGAGGAACATTATTCTGAAATTGTTCGACAATTTTTAGACACAGCTTTTCAGATTGGTGAACCTCTGCCTATCCTTACTTCTGAGACACTCTGACTCTCTAAGATGCTCTTTTTATACCCAATCATGTTACGGACTTGTTGCCAATTATCCTAATTAGCTGCAAAATGTTCCTCCAGCTCTTTTTTGTTAGTAACATGTACTTTGCCAACTTTTTGTTGCCTGTCCCAACTTACCTTCTTTTTTCCTAAAATGGTACATTTTCTCAGTTAAAATATTTTATATTTTTTCTATTTTCTATTGTGAATAAAATAGGGGTTTATGAGATCTGCAAATCGTTGCATTCTGTTTTTATGCAGAATTTACAGATTCCCAACTTCTGTGAAATTGGGGTTGTACATTATAAAAAATGTTTTATTTTTATTACAATCCAGTTAAGCGACTGAACTTAAAGAGTAACTCCACTTTTGTTGTGAAAACAACCTTCCCCTCTGGGTGATCTATATACATGCTGGGGATTTCCTACCGTCTGAAGAAATAGCTGGTTGTTTCTCTGTAAACATCATATATTGAGGCGCTGGCTACATGTTATATTATGTACAGTATTATGTACAGTATAAATTAAAAAATTCATATTGTATATGTGAAACACATCCCAGTGATTAACTGATAGCAAATCAATATATGAACATTCCGAGAGAATGACCTCATCGATCTGCAGCAGGCAGAGTCAAGCATTTCCTCTCTTTTCCCTCCCTTAGTGATCACTCTGTTCTGGTCTGACTGGACTCCAAGTGGTTGAGTTGTGTGAGACTTAAGCCTGGTACACACGATCAGATTGTTGGCCAACCGAGCGTGTGCCTGGATCTCGTGTTGCATATTAATGGTACACAATTGTCAGCCAACAAACACGACGTACTACAAGGAATTTCAGCTCTTGAGCGCCACCCTTTGGGCCCTTTCTAATTTTTTGTTTGGTGAGCACTGATTCCGAGCATGCGTGTTTGTACTTTGGACTTTTTTTGTGACGGATTTCTGTACTGACCATCAGAAAATCTGACAACAGACCATTGTGCGTGGAAAATTTACTAGCATGTCACCCAACATTTGTTGGACAACAATTGTCAAAAGGAGCGCACTAATGGTCAGATTTTAAGACAACAGTCTGTCAACAGACAATCACCTCCCTGCCAACAATCTGATAGTGTGTACGAGGCTTAAGGGATTAAAATGCAAAACAATTTATAACTTTTTTGAAATTGCATTTTTCTGGATTTTTTTTGTAGTTATTCTGTCTCTCATTGTTAAAATAAACCTACCATTAAAGTTATAGACTGATCATTTCTTTGTCAGTGGGCAAACACAAAATCAGCAGGGGATCAAATACTTCCCCCCCCCCCTCACTGTATATGGTCTAGGTGTGTTTTAGTTACTGCTATTTAATATTTTGTGTTTACAGACATGGCAAACTGAATCAAACCTAGCACTAACCACATTGCTCTGTGGCTGTGCAGTTCTTTCAGCAGGGAACTCAATCTCCACTGCCTAAATATTTATCTTTTATTAATTTGCTTCTTCATAATGCTTCTAGAGCAGATCTTTTAATACCAAGCATTCGATAGTTGTCAAACTTTGCCAATTTCAAGTCAAGGATTAGCAGCTACAGCAAAAAAATTAAAAAAGGCATTAAACCCAAAGGCAAACATTAAAAGAAAATTATGTTTTTTTGATTTATTTTTTTCATACTTACCTAGGTGGATGCAGCATTGGTCCTCTGCCAGCTCTAAGACTGAGAACTGAGCAAATAAACACCACTGATCGCTCAGTTCTCAATGCTCAATGAGCGGAGAGCTGGTGACTGTCAGTCACCGACTCTCTGCTCTGCCCACTCCTCCCGCACTCACTGGAGTGCTGAGCTGTGGAGGGGGCAGGAGCGGCTGGCTCAGGCTCTCAGTGGCTCGCTGAGAGGCTGAGCCAGGTGCTGATCCTGGCTCTAGGTCTTCAGCCTCCTTTTTTTCTGAAAATGGGTCACAGGAGTGCAGAACTAACTGCACTCCTGTGATCCACAAGCTTTGGCTGTTACTTCTCTTTTAATGATATTGCCAATTCTTAGATGTAATTGGTGCATTAGATATAATTTTTAGGAACTCTCTCTTATTTTCATCTGGTGATCCAGCCATAAAGTCTGTTGTTTTTAAGAGAAGCAGCAGAAGAGTGCAGAGACAAACCATTTACCACTGACAGGGGTGCAACAATGTTCAGCATTTATTTATTCATGTAAAACGTTTATGCCAAAAGGAACAACACTGTTGCTGTAACTGTATAACGGTAGTGTGAGCTGGAGTTTGGCTTCAACTTTTGGATTTAGGTTTATTACCGCTTTAATGGAAGCAGCGGATTGTAGCCACAAACTGAAGCTGTAGCTGTCAAGGCTTTTACTTGCCAAAAAAAAAAACCAAAAAAAAAAAAAACCCAAAAAACACAACATTACACAATTACTATTTAGAACTAGAAAATGTACATACCTGTACATGGGAAAATATATACACTTTGCATCTCACCTCTGTGACTGTAGCATTAATCAGTTTTCAAAATTAATTTCAAAATGGATCCTCTTTAAAAAAAAAAAAATTGTAGTGCCAAAATGTATTTGTATACTGTGTCTCTAATCATAGCAGTTGTCATTTCAACATACCTAGACCTTTTTGGCCTGGATTTTTTGCAAAGTTGAATGTAAACTGATAAAAATCCTTAAACCTTCCTGGCTCTTTTAATTCTTGTTCCATTTTCGGTAGCTGTGCTTTTAATTTTTCTATGCTGTCGCACCTGAGAAAGATCCGTACAGAAACAAAACAAGAAAATAATGAATCCAATTGGTAAAATATCCTATAAGGCGCCACATTATTCAAATGTCCTCATTGACAAGCAAAACGTTTCAAATAACAAAACATGTTGTAGGATTTAACATATGGTGGGATGTGGCTACAGATAAAATCAACTCAATAAGAATGTCTGCATTAGCAATATGGCAGCAACATTAGCTGCATTTGTAACAGACACCACAGCGAAACAGATTTTTAAAACAGGATACCGACGTTAATTGCACTTTCAGATTATGTTGTGTTAACACACAAAAGGCTAGTATAGAGGACACTGCATTGTGAGATTACTGCTAAATTCCAGAGAAAAACTCCAGGCAGTTATTCATGCAAAGATGTTTTTTTTTGTTTTGTTTTTTGATAGGCTAGGTAGGGTTTAGAACCTCAGTCAGGTTTTATTACTGTCTGTGTCCTTGTTATGTTGTCCTGGTGACCACTGTTACTGAAACTGAAGGTAAGGTAAAATACAAATTCTTCCTAGAAGAGGAATACCAAGGACATCACCCAATGGGGACATTTGTTCTGGACACAAAAGTCTAGGAGGGCATTTCCCTCACTTTGGAAAGATTTCATTTCACTTTCCGTTTTGTCTATAGCATGAGAAGTACAGGAAAATCTCCCCCATGGGTTTTAGTCATTTTCATTTTGCCTTTAGATCAGAAGATTTACTTAAAACCACCAAAATGTTATACATTTTCAGAAAGCAAAGGACCCTGTAAAAAAAAAATGGTGGCAGGTTCAATTTCTTTTATGTTATTTGATATTTGCGCTACTGTTTATTTAACCACTTCCCGCCCGGCCTATAGCGGATTGACGTCCGGGAAGTGGTTCTGTTATCCTGACTGGGCGTCATATGACGTCCTTCAGGATAACATGCCGCAGCGCGCCCCCGGGGGTGCGCATCGCGGCGATCGGTGGAGCGGTGTGTCAGTCTGACACACCGCTACACTGATCTTGGTAAAAAGCCTCCGGCGGAGGCTCTTTACCACGTGATCAGCCGTGTCCAATCACGGCTGATCACGCTGTCAACAGGAAGAGCCGTTGATCGGCTCTTCCTCACTCGCGTCTGACAGACGCAAGTAGAGGAGAGCTGATCGGCGGCTCTCCTGGCAGGGGGGGTCTGCGCTGATTGTTTATCAGCGCAGCCCCCCCGCAGATCACCCCACTGGACTACCAGGGATGCCACTAGGACCACCAGGGAAGGGGCAACGTGGATGGCCAGGTATGTACCTCATGGCCATCCACATGTGCCCAATCTGTGCCAATCAGTGCCCACAAATGGGCACTGATTGGCACTATTATGCCAATGATATGCCCAGCAATGCTATATCAGTGCCACCTGTCATTGCCCATCTGTGCCACCTGTCACTGCCCATCTGTGCCCATCAGTGCCCACCTATCAGTGCCCATCAGTGCCACACATCAGTGCCACACATAAGTACCCATCAGTGCCACCCATATATACCAATCAATGCCACCTACGAGTGCCCATCAGTGCCGCCTATGTGTGCCCATCGGTGCCACCTATGAGTGCCCATCAGTGCCGCATACCAGTGCCACCTATCAGTGCCCATCAGTGCCACCTATCAGTGCCGCCTATCAGTGCCCATCAGTGCCGCCTATCAGTGCCTATCAGTGCCGCCTATCAGTGCCCATCAGTGCCGCCTATCAGTGCCCATCATCAGTGCCCGTTAGTGCCACCTCATCAGTGCCACCTCATTGGTGCCCATCAGTGCCGCCGTATCAGTGCCCATCAGTGCAGCTATTTTAGTGCCCATTATTGAACGAGAAAGCGTACTTATTTACAAAAAAATTTAACAGAAACAAAGAAAAACTTGTTTTTTTTAGAAATTTTCGATCTTTTTTTATTTGTTGCGCAAAAAATAAAAACCGCAGAGGTGATCAAATACCACCAAAAGAAAGCTCTATTTGTGGGAACAAAATGATAAAAAAATTGTTTGGGTACAGTGTAGCATGACCGCGCAATTGTCATTCAAATTGCAACAGCGCTGAAAGGTGAAAATTGGGCTGGGCGGGAAGGTGTCTAAGTGCCTGGTATTGAAGTGGTTAAGGAATTGTAAAGTCTTGTTTTTTTTTTCTATAAAAATAACAAACTTGTTATACTTACCTCCTCTGTGAAATGATTTCGCACAGAGCAGCCCAGATCCTCCTCTCCTCCTCTCGTCCCTGGCTGGAGCTCCTGGCCCCTCCCTCCTGTTGAGTGCCCCCCACACCAAGCAGCTTGCTATGGGAGCACCCGAGCCAAGTCACATCTCCCAGAGTCCATTCAGACACAGAGCTGCGGTTCGGTTCCACCCCCTCTCTCTCCTGATTGGCTAGCCGGCTTTGAATGACAGCAGCAGGAGCCAATGGCACCGCTGCTGTGACTCAGCCAATCTTAAGGGAGAGTCTCGGACAGCAGAGACACTCGTGGACATCGCTGGACAGAGATTAGGCTCAGATAAGTATTAGGGGGGCTGAGGAGGGCTGCTGTAAACCTTCTGACTCTACAACCACTTTAAATCTATATTTTCGATAAAAAAATACACTCAATTTTAGTGCATACAAAACACGACTTAATCCCCATTGCAGGTAAAATATAAGGGATGAGAATGCATCAAATATACAAAGTCTCAAAATTGCAAAAGCAACAAACTACAAAATTGTCCATAGGTAAACCTTTAAAAAACCTTTACAGGTCATCAACTTAAAGTGAATGTTGGCCCTAGAATGATTGGTCTCACTCTGGCACGTGTGTTAAATATGTGAGGCGCAATCATCATTTTTATACGCATGCACAATCATGTATGTGGGGGTCAGGGGGCCTTTTCTACATTTTTTTTTATTACTCCTTACATTATTTTAGACATTTTTAATTTTCTTTTTGTTTTTACTTAACTTTGACATCACAAGAGAGCTGCTTTTACATAATCAGCGGCCCAGGGTTTAAGTGGTCCAACATGAACTAAAAAAAAAAGTGAACTATGTATGTACAACTTACCCTAATTCTATCATTCCATCCATAAATTCCTGCTTGGAAAACTCGCACTGTGTGGCTGCTCTGAATTTCCATGCAATAATTAGCACACTGACACTGGCCGGGTCAAGCGCTAAATCATCACAAAACTGCTGGATGCCATCTATTCCAATTTTATTTTCATCCTGAGGGTCTGCATAGGGAAAAAAAAAAAGAATTAAAAATCAGCATGTTCGGACATCAGAAGGGACAGCCGGGACAAAGAATGGTTTGGGTTGTGTATACAGCTTGTCTGTACGGATGATTCTAATGCAATGCTCAGAAAAACTGCTAAGTAGGATAGAAAAAGCATGACATATTTAATATGGCAGCACTGATGAAGTTCAACATGCAGGCACATAGCTGTATTTTTAGAACATGGACCAAGCCCGATTAAAGGGCAGCCTTCTGTAGGTACACCTGAGCCCTCGTTCACATGGGTGCCGAGACCAGCAGTCTGTGAATAGGCCTTGTGTTTTAGAAGTCTTGAGCCTCCAGGTGCTGTGCGCAGGCAGCCCATGTAAGTGTATGGGGACACAGAGTCTGCACAGACACAGTTGCTTGTCCCTAACTGAAAGGCACGTGGGGTAGGGTTGCTACCTCATCCCTTAAAACCTGAACACATATGAATTACACAGGTTCTGAGGCTAATTTGATGCTGATAAGGCACCAAGTGAGTTTAAATTATCACCTTAATCAGCCACAGAACCTATGTAATTAATGTGTTCTGCTTTAAAGGGATGAGGTGGCAACCCTACATGTGGGTGAGCGTCCCCAAATGCAGACAATTTGTGTTTGGGGCTGCTCACTGGCACACCTGTCAAACGAACGAGCGGCTGTTTCTGTGCAGCCACTGTGCCCCTATACACTTACCACTTACATGGCTGCATGTAGCACCTGGTGGCTCAAGCCACATAAACACACGGCCCATTAAAGAACTACAGGCCTCACCACCCATATGAATGAGACCTAATAGATTGCCTGACTGCACATACTAGTCAGGGTACAAGGTGTTGCAGGACAGAGACACAGACAAGTATCAAGCAACCTACATTGTCAGATGATCTTAAAAAAATTAGTGTGTGTAAACATATACACATTCACGGTATTAATACCAATAATGCACATACACGGCATGCCTCCAACCCCTCCTGCCCACCCCATGTGCTGAAATCCAAAAACAAGTTATCCAAAAACAAGTTTTTATTGAGAAAAAAACATATAGAAAAACATACCGACATTGTATTTGTATTCAATATAACAGTTTACCTTGAATGACATCAAAATTGCATGCACCTCAGTTTGTATAAATAATCTAGCATTTCCTGATATATTGAACATTCCATCTACTTGGCTTGTAAACACCTCATTACCCCCTTTCATTATTCCTATTTTTTTTTTTAATTTTTATTTATTACATTGTTTATTATTACGTTTATTATATAATTAGTTAACATCCCCCAGCGTCTCACATTGGATATGATAAGAAATCAAGTTATACACTGGTATGTACATCAGAAAAAAAAAGGTTTCGACAGTGTGACATATGATATCTCACATACCCATACCCAACAATCTGCCCACAACCAAATCCACCGGGGCAAGCCCAGGGACATTTAGCCAGGATCCCCAAATTTTCTCAAATTTCTGTGGGCAACCTCTGTGTTGGTAAATTATTTTTTCCTTCCGCAACAGTTCTCCTATAGCATTAATCCACTCTTTATGAGCAGGGGGCTCTTCTGATATCCAATGTGTCATTATTAGTTTCCGTGCCATAAACATAACTCTAGTAATTGCCACTTTAGTACTTTCCTCCCATCCCAGCTCATCTATTACATTAAGCAAGCAGTGTTTTGGGTCAGTGGGCATCGTAACCTGAAATACCCTGTTAACGGTGTCCACCACCCCCCTCCAGTATAGATGGAGCTTTGGGCACCTCCACAGTAGGTGGATCAGGTCTCCATGTTCCCTTTTACATCTAGTACAGAGTGGAGTGGGCCGAAGGCCCATAACATGCAATCTATGGGGGGTATAGTAAACTCTAAGAATGATATATAGTTGTGTTAGTCTCTGCGTGACGTTTAGAGAGCAAATAGGTACCGCCTGCAACACCTCCTCCCATTGATCTCCATCAAGAGGACCCACATCCTTCTCCCATTTTGTCAACATATCTAAAGGATGTTTACTTAGAAAGCTTTGTAGTAGCATACTGTAACATTGAGAAATAAATCCCTTAGTGTTGGTAACCCCTGCAATCAAATTAAACAAAGGTGTGGGTGAGGTGATCCAGTCTGAAGACTTACTCTGAGCCACCACAGCATGTTTTAATTGCATGTAGTAAAACTGCATAGACTGTGGTAACCCAAAAATCCTCTGCAGAGCCTCAAATGTGTGCATTTTCCCATTTTGAAAGATCTGTCTGATATATAGCACTCCATATTTCCTCCACTTCGCCCCATGTTGTATCTTGGCTATTTCTGGGTACGTAGCATTAAACCATATTGGGCTGTAATCTGTGTACCCTGTCACTCCCTGTATATATTTGGTCTTGGACCAGATTTTATGAATTAGATCATAGGTCGGGTATCGTTTATTTGACTTGGCAAAATCCAACGCCTCCAAAGCCATCGGGACAGAGTCTCTTTTTACTGTGTGCAACATCACCATTTCAGAGGAACTACACGTAATTCTCTCTTTCTCTGTGTTTGTGTGCAGTAGACCTATTAATTGCTGCAGCTGCGCAGCTACATAGTAGAGCCAGGGATTGGGGAGGGCAAGCCCACCCTCATCCTTAGGACGCTGGAGATGTTCAAGTTTAATCCTGGGTGCACGGCCTTTCCATATAAGTAATCTAAAGAGGGAATTGATAATTCTGAACGTCTTTAAAGTCACTACCATGGGAGCGTTATGAAGTACATATAAAAGTTGGGGCATTAAAATCATTTTTATCAGATTCACCCTGCCTGCAGCCGACAGACAGAGCGAATTCCATGTTTTAATCCGTTCTCTAAATTTTTGTAGCAGTGGGGAAATATTTAATCTAGCATAATCTCTGATCCTAGGTGTCACCTGGATCCCCAGGTATCTGAACGAGGTAGTCAGGGGTACCATGTTATTGTCAGGGGGGACCCCCCCCTTCATCAATAAGCATTAGAGAGGATTTGGTCCAGTTAATCTGGAGTCCCGAGTACCTGCTGAACTCCACTATGGTGGTCATGACTTCTTTGAGAGATTTGTCTACGTCTCCAAGCAGGATCATGGTATCGTCCGCATATAACATCAATTTTTCCTGCTTGTCTCCGTATCGAAATCCGACAATGTCAGGGTTAGCCCTTACTTTAATCTCAAGGGGTTCTATGGCTAATGCAAAAAGCAGGGGTGACAAAGGACACCCCTGCCTCGTGCCTCTCCCTAAATTAAAGGTATATGACATAGCTCCCGACGCCCGAATAGCCGCTTGCGGGTTGTGGTACAACAAGCGCACCCATGATATAAATACTTCTCCGAACCCGAAACTCTCAAGGACTCCCCACAAGTACTTCCACTCAACGCTATCAAAGGCCTTCATAGCGTCCAGTGATAGCAAAGCCCTTTGCCCCACATTGTCGGCCGCAGATTGCATATTAAGATAGAGCCTTCTCAGGTTAACCGCCGTAGACTTATTGGGCATGAACCCCGCCTGATCCGGGTGAATAATACTTGTGATGGCGCCGTTCAGTCTCAGCGCGAGGACCTTGGCTAGAAGTTTAATATCACTCTGTAGTAGGGATATGGGCCTATATGAGCCAGGGTCTGTCGGGTCCTTTCCCGGTTTCAGTATGAGTACTATATTCGCCGTGGTCATAGAGGGGGGCAGCCTCCGTTTCTCCCGAGCCGCATTGAAAACCATTAGCAATTTAGGCAAAAGTATTTCCGCGTATTGTTTATAGATCTCTATAGGTATCCCGTCCGCCCCTGGGGCCTTACAATTAGGGAATGCCGCCAAAGCCGCCTGTAGTTCTTCTAAAGTGAGGGGGGCATCCAGAGCCTCCCTTTGGCTATTGGTGAGGCGTGGGAAGTCAATGTCCTGTAGATAGTCCACTAGTTCCTCCAGGGTATATTGCCCCGTAGGAAGGTATAGACCCTCATAGAATTTAGCCAATTCTACCAATATAAGGTCAGGGGAGCTCACCAACCTACCCTCAGATGTTTTAATGGCTCCTATTGTCGGTGCACGCTGTTGGGAGTTGGCTATCTTCGCCAGGAGACGTCCAGTACTTTCACCCTCCTCATAGAACGCCAACCTGGAGAAGAATAGCTTTTTCTCCGCCGTTGAGGACAGCAGCCGCTCATAAGCAGTTTGAGCTGACTGCCATGCCTCTCTGGCGGAGTCAGTCGGGGTACGCACATAGGACTCCTCCAGGGCCCCCACCTGTCTTTCAAGTTCCTCCTTATGTTCTGATGAGCTCTTCTTTACCTTGCCTATTTCTGAAATGAGCAACCCTCTCATATAGGCCTTAAAAGCGTCCCACTGTTCCATCGGGGACTGTAAAAATTCCCGGGCGTTCAAAAATTCCCCCATGCTCCGCTCCATCTCTCCGTGAGTTAGAAATAGTTTCAGCCAAAAGGCGTTGAATTTCCATGGGACTCTAGGGAGCCCAGATTTCGGGGATATAATCAGGCTAATCACTAAATGTGAATGGTCTGAGACACTACGGGGCTTATACAGCACTTCTGAGACGGATGGGAGCATGGCAAGGTTACCCACAGCTAAATCAATTCTAGACAACGTCCCGTGGGTCTTGGAGAAACAGGAGAACTGTCTTTCATTCGGATTCCTTAGTCTCCATATATCTACCCACCCAACCTCATTAAGCAATTTAAGCAATGGAGAGTCTCTCCGTGTCACAGGGGCCCCCGGACAGGGGTGCCTGTCCACAGAGGGACTCAACCAGCAATTGAAGTCCCCCACTATCAGCAACGGCAAATCCGGTCGGCCCTCTAAATAAGTGAGCAATAGCCGGAGAACAGCCGACGTGAACGGCGGGGGCACGTACACACAAGCCAATATACAGTTCAGCTTTCCAATTCTGCAATGTAAAAATACATATCTTCCCTCATCATCTACGCATACAACAAATTCCTGAAAATCTACAGAATTATGGATCACTACACTCACCCCCCTTGAGTACGAGGTGTGAGTGGAGTGATATGCTTTCCCCACCCATGCATACTTGAGACAGCACCTGGTTTCGGCCGTTAAATGGGTCTCCTGCATGCATAAAATCATAGGGTGGTATTTTTTCAAACATGTGGAAATCATCATACGTTTAAGGGGGGAGCTCAAGCCTCTTACATTCCAGGAGATTATTGGCAGTTCAACCATTGGGCAAAACTAAGCGTGACTTCAGGGGTTGGGACCGCTTAAGAGTCTCTTTCAGATTTCCCCCCGATATACCTGAGTCAACAGGGGCAAAGGTGGTTGGGGGAGCTTCCCCGAAAGAAATTGCTGGGGTCTTTGTCTTCTCCCGTTGTGTCCAGCCAGGAAATTCAAGCTTGATTGCAGCTGTAATGACCACGGTGATGAAAGTTAGTAAGGTGCGGTGCTTCCAGCAAAGATCTCCTCGGTGGCAAATTTCTCGGTATAAGTAAAAAAACTGTGGTAAAGAAAAAAAAACAACCAAAACCAAAAGCCAGGCTGTCAACCGGACAAGCCCATGTAAATGGTAATGAAACCAAAGCCAACATGGCCTTCTCGATTCATCTCACACTTGGAAAGAACGCATTTTCTCTTGCCTACTTCACAAGATAGCTCACTAAACGCGTAGCAATATCAAGGCTCCCAGCAGCATAAGGCAAAAACATTCTCCCAGGCAAAGGAATATGGGTAGTAAACACTGCAGGATCAAGAGGGGAATGTCCGCAGTATTCAAAGGACAATAAGTGAGCTGCAAACAAACAATCTTACTGTGATTCAGCAGTATAGTTCTCCAGAAGTCGTCTTCCTCGGTATACCTCAGGCGGGATCGTCTCCTTCTTCTCTGGCTCGGCGTCTTAAGGCCTGTTCGTTGCGGTCCAACGACATGGCTGCATCTTGTGCTGATTCAAAGAAATGGGCCTGTCTGTCGGCGGTCACTCTAAGCTTGGCCGGGTACAGCATAGCATAGGGAAGCTGCAGGGCTCTTAGGCGCCTTTTCACATCTGAGAATTTAGCTCTGCGTTTTTGGACCTCAGCTGAGAAGTCAGGGTAAAACGACACTCTGACCCCATTCACCTGGACGTTAGCTTTCTCCCGTGCACGCCTTAGAACTGCTTCTCTGTCCCGGTGATGCATAAGTCTGGCAAGGATGGGTCTAGGGGGGGCTCCCGGTTGCAGTGGGCGGCCTGGCGTGCGATGCGCCCTTTCCACCGTAAAGAATGGGGAAAAGATTTCTCTTCCAAATATTTCGACTAGCCAGTTTTCTACAAATGTTGTAACATCTCTTCCTTCCGTTTTCTCTGGCAGACCTATAATGCGTATGTTATTGCGTCTCAAGCGATTTTCCATATCATCTGCTCTGTTATTAGTGTCTCTAGCAAGTTGATAGGCCGCATGTGCCTCCCGAGCAACTGGCGGGAGTTGGTCTTCAATGTCACTCACTCTGCTTTCCACTGCAGTTGTACGCTCTCTGATCTTTTGCAGATCCTGTCTCAACAGGGATACATCCTCTCTCAGCCCACCAAATTGCTCTTTAAGAGTGTTCACAGACGCTGTGCAAACATGCACAGCCCTGAGTATATCAGCTAAAGTTGGTTGTTCAGACTCTTCTGTGTCAGTGTCTATGTGGAGTGAGGAAGGCCGCTCAGCAGCAGCGTCTGCTTCTCCCTGCATGTCAGTGTGCAGTGAACTCAGCTCTCCTGACCTGCGATCCTCAGCATGAGGCAGTTCAGCAGAACCCCCTGCGCTTTGATCCTGGGGCCCCCCCAGCTTTTGGGCATAGTATAACATGTCCCTTGGGTACTCCTTACCCTGTAGCTTCTGGGTCTTCTTGTTAGCTGCCTCTCTGGACTTCTCAGTACCTCGCGGTGTGCGCTGTGCAAGGGCCGCGGCGGCGCCATCTTGGATTTCGGAGGTCATTTCTTCCTCCTTTTTTTTGCTTTTCCCCGGGTACACAAAGCCGGTGGTTGATCCAGGAGGGTGAGTGGGTCGGTAGCCAGCTGGATAGCCGTTTTTTAGCTCTGGATCGCTGCTGGGAGAGGATCGGTGAGCTGTGCTGGAGAGGAGCTGTGAGACACACTTCTTCTCACATGCCGGTCTTGGCCACGCCCCCGACCAAAACGGAATTTAAGTCTATCCCATATTAAGAGGCTATGTTTTGTGACTAGATTTGTTATTGAACGTCGTTGGGGTGGTGAAAGCCATAACAGATTTGATATAGAAAGTGGATCACATTCCACCGATTCTATAGTTACCCAAAGAGGGATTTCTTTAGTGGCATGGTATTTAATAATTTGTGCTAATTGAGAAGCATAATAGTATTTTGAGAAATTTGGAACACCCAAACCTCCACAGGTTCGGGCCATATGTAGTGTATTTTGTGGTAATCGTGGTTTAAGTTTGCCCCAAATAAATTGGGCTGATTTGCATTGTAGTATTCGGAAAAAATAAGCCAGAACGTTTATAGGAAGTACACGGAACAGGTATAGGATTTCAGGCAATATGGACATTTTTACTACTGTGATTCTACCCATCCATGCTAACGGTAAAGAAGACCATTTTCTCAGTAAGGTTTGGATTATGATAAAGAGAGGAAATCCATCCCTGGAACCGCTCACCAAATCCCTATTTATGAAGAATCGCTTTAAGATAAGACCATGACAGAGTGTCAAACGCCTTTTGTATATCGATAGAGAGGAAACAGGCAGGGATTTTGCGAGACCTGGCTATATGAGCCAGTAGGGTAGCACGCCGTATGTTATCACCTGCTTGTCTGAAAGGTATGAAACCCGTTTGGTCTTTATGAATTAATGTGCCAATAATTGGATTAAGTCTATTAAATAGAATCTTTGCTAATATTTTTATGTCTATTTTAAGGATTGAGATTGGTCTGTAATTGGACCATGATGTGTCATCTGCTATATGTAAATTTTTCATAAAAGATGAGCTCATGCAATTTTGTGGCTCAGTGTCGGAATGCAGGAGCTGTGCTCGAAATGCATTTTATTCCACAATCACCCCATGAGCAGCAAAGATAGTGTTCCTGCAAGAGCAGAAATCCAGTCCAAACTTGAATTTTGCAGGCAAAAAAAAATACATTTGCATTTTTTCATTTTATTTTATTGAGAGCATGGAAAGCATTGCACCCATGACCAGATCGTGGGTGCAAAGCAGGGCTTTTGCAGACTCTGCATAAGCTGCCTGCCTCATACGGCCAAGCAGTTACACACTAACAGGAAGCATCAATGAACCAGCACAACGCTCAACAGCACCATGGTAGTTCATTGAGAACTACAAGTCAACAGCTGCAAAGGCTTTCGAAACTTGTCATTTTCTACTCACAGAACTCTGTGAATGAATGATGTGGTCCTGTACAGCCCCGCACGGCCACGTTCTTTGCAGATTGCGACAGGGTGGGGTCAGAAGATCCCCCGTTGTCCGTCACAATGGGGAGCCGGGGGCCAGAGGATTTGTAACATGTTACAAAAGGTGAACTTTTTCTTTAAAGCCAGGGTCTCTTTAAAATGTCTGTCTTTCTTATGTAGCATCAAAATCATGTGCACTATCCAGGATAAAAGTCCGGGCCACATAAAAAGAGGAATATGAACAAATGGAAAAAATAAATTCTGAAAACAGAAATTAAAATGGCCCTCTGAACAAGGAATGAAACTAGAAGAGGAACATTTCCAATCCTTGCAGACAGCCAGATATATTGTATTCTCACCAGAAAGCATTTAACTAAAAGTAAATTTGTTGCTAAAATGAAAATACATTTGCTGGAAGCCGAGTTTTATAACAAAGTTCTGTTCTCACATTTGCTATGCATGTTATGCATGTTCTGCAGATTTTGTTTCCATGTACTTGCCTGTACTTACCTTTGTATCTGTTATAAAGTTGTTCTAATTTTTTTCTGTCCAATGCTCCTTTTACACTTTCTCGGATATAGTGTTCGGGATTTTGGAAAAAGTTATCTGTGGCAACATCTAGCTTCCAGTCATTCTGGGACAGGCAACTTACTGCAGTCTTTTCACTAGATTGTGTGAAGATCATAAACTGGCGAACTTTATCTTTCTGCGAGGATTTCAACTTGTTCTGTGGAAAGAAGGCAATATCATTTAGGGCTGCAACTAACGATTATATACATAATCGATTAGCAGGACGTTTATTGTTTTGATTAATCGGATAATAACCTTAAAAGTGTGGTGTATAACTTAGTTTATATGTAAAGTTTAAAATAAAAGTCAATTTCATCCTAAATATCTATATGCAGTATTAAATATAGATAACAGACAGAAGAGATATACAGTATATACTATTAGGAGGTTGAATCTGGTAAATATCAGACTCAGAACACAAATTTTTTATTTAAAGAAAAAAAAATTAAAGACAGTTCTGTCGATTTTTAGACAGAAGTGTAATATATACTATGTATGACAGACTCCTTTGTCATAGGCAGGTGGCTTAATAAAAGCTACCTGCGCCTGCTGTCACTTATGCTGGCCATACAAAAACAATGTCTTCCTTCAAAAAAAAAAAAAAATCATTTTAAGAATGTTTTCACAGAGCAGCCCTAATTCTCCTTTTCTGGGGTCCTCCTCCTGCCTTCAGAGTGCCCCAATAGCAAGCTGCAAATTATAGTTTAGAATGGCCCTATAGCAAGGCAAAAAAAACTTCTGACTTTAGAACCACTCATTTCCTGTCCAGGACTACACGTCCCATGAGGCATTGCTCCTCACACATTCACAAGTTCTCAGGCACTTACTGACATGTATGGATGGTGTATGAGCTGTATGTGTGCTGCACTGTATTTCCTGATTTGTAAACAAATAATGCATTCTGTATGCAGGCCAACTAATCATCTGGCCGATTAATCGATTATGAAAATAGTTAACAACTATTTGCATTCACACTTCTGTTTTAAGGCAAATGCATTTTCCATGGAAATTTGTGAGAGCGCATAAAAGTGTACTTTGTATTGCACATCAACAGATGTAAAACTAGAATGTGGCCTTAAAGTGGAACTTTACACTCTTAAGGAACCTTAAATATTTTTAATCCTTATACTGCTAGGCTTGGTAAATAGATAGGAATGTGTACTATATTGACTTGTTTTAAACTTATTTTTATATTTCTTAAGTTGCTTCCTGGTTCTGGTCCAGGCCAAAATGATGTCATACATTCCAGGAGTCTTAATGTAATTTTTTTCCCTTTCATCTGGAGGAGGGGTTTTCTCAGCTAAGCACTCCCTCCTGTCTGCATGCATGAGATAAAGGCAAATGGATTCCAGGAAGTAAATGCTAAATTAATCATTTGCCCTTACTCAAGATGGTCACGGCTAGAACTGAATCTTTCAAAATGATTTCTCAATTTAAAGAAGCAAGAAAATATGGATGGACGAGTTTCCTTTGAATATTGAAAAATAATTAAAAAGTGTTTTTAGTTTGTGCTGCTCAGATAAGGGTTTAATTATGCTTTAATCACTTACAGACCACGCTATAGCCAAATGACGGCTACAGCGTGGCCGGCTAGCTTATATGACGGCCTCCTGTGATCACGTCAGCCGTGCGCCTGCTGCGGGGCTTAGGCGGCACGCTCTGTGATTAGTGTCCGGAGGACACTGCTCATTAGAGACTGAGGTAAAGAGCCAATCAGTGGCGCTTTACCACGTGATCAGCGGTGTCCAATCACCGCTGATCACGGCTGTAAACAGAAGCCAGTTATCGGAATGCCTTTCCTCATAGTAACAGCATGAGAAGAAGAGAGAGACGATAACCGGCATCTCTAAAAGGGACAAGTACACTGATAATCAGGGCCCAGATTATCAGTGCAGTCCCAACATACCCACCAGTGCTGCCCACCAGTGTCGCCTACCAGTGCTGCCCATCAGTGCCCATCAGTGAAGGAGAAAAAATTACCTGTTTGCAAAATTCTATAACAAACTCTGAAAAAGTTTTTGATTTTTTTTTCAAAATTTTCAGTCTTTATTCATTTATTTAGCAAAAAATAACAAACCCAGTGATGACTAAATACCACCAAAAGAAATTTGTGTGGAAAAAAAAAATGATAAAAATGTTGTTTGGGTACAGTGTTGCATGACTGCGCAATTGTTATTCAAAGTGCGACAGCAATGAAAGCCAAAAATTGGCCTGAGCAAGAAGGTGGTAAAAGTGCCCAGTAGGCAAGTGGTTAAAGAAACCCAGTCACATGATAAAACTTTTTCAGCAACGGACATCTCTGTAAATACAAGACTTAACCCAGGGCTTGACAAATTTGCTTGGAATCTAGGAGCCAGCTAAAAAAGTTAGGAGCCAGGTTTTTTTTTTTGTTTTTTTTTTAACGACCGACAAAGCTTTATTTTCAATATAAAAATTAACCAATCTTAAATTTACACAGAGACGACTAGAACGAATGTGACTGCTTTTATTTCCTGCCATGCAGGGACACAAGACCACCATATTCTCGCTAAGGGTCCAATCAGGTCCGCCTGAAAAACTGACAGGCGAACCTGATCAGACAGCCCGTGTGAAAGGGGACAAGCAGGGAGATGACAAATAAATTCATTTTAATGAACCACTTCCTTCCCGCAGGACGACTATATACGTCCTGTCTTTGAAGAGAAATACCGTTGTTATGGTAGCAGCTAGCTACCATAACCCTGGCATTCTCTTCAAGAGCCGGCGGTTCTCTTTCAGATAAAAGTGGTCTCTGCAGCAGATTAGCAGCGAGATCACTTTTATCGGCGGCAGGAGAGGGGCCCCCCCTACCGCCGCGCTCCGGTGCCCTTCACCGCTTACCGTGGCAGTTGGTAACGGCGGAAGGCGATCCGGATCTGTCCCTGGCCTGACATGGAGACGAGTGAGAGGAAGATGGCCCCGCCCATCTCCAAGTCATTGCAGGGCGGAAGCGACGTCAAATCATCACTTCCACCAATAGCTCTTGAAGGGACATTTTATATATTTTTTTTTTTCAAATGACAATTTTTTTTTTTTTTAATGCATTTTAGTGTAAATATGAGATCTGAGGTCTTTTTGACCCCAGATGTCATATTTAAGAGGTCCTGTCATGCTTTTTTTCTATTACAAGGGATTTTTACATTCCTTGTAATAGGAATAAAAGTGACTTTTTTTTTTTTTAAAAGAACAGTGAAAAAATAAAAGTTAAAATAAATAAGAAAAAAAAAAAATTATATGTGCCCCATCCCTTGTAATAGAAATAAAAGTGACACAATTTTTTTATTTTTATTTTTAAAACAGTGTAAAAATAAAAAGTAAAATATATAAGAAAAAATAATAATTTTTTTAAATGCGCCCCGTCCCGCCGAGCTCGCTTGCAGAAGCGAACGCATATGTGAGTAGCGCCCGCATATGAAAGCAGTGTTCAAACCACACGTGAGGTATCGCCACGATCGTTAAAGCGAGAGCAATAATTCTAGCCTTAGACCTCCTCTGTAACTCAAAACATGCAACCTGTAGAATTTTTTAAACGACGCCTATGGAGATTTTAAAGGGTAAAAGTTTGTCGCCATTCCACGAGCGGATGAAATTTTGAAGCGTGACATGTTGGGAATCAATTTACTCGGCGTAACATTATCTTTCACAATATAAAAAAAATTGGGCTAACTTTACTGTTTTCTTATTTTTTAATTAAAAAAAGTATTTTTTCCCAAAAAAGTGCGCTTGTAAGTCCGCTGCGCAAATACGGTGTGACAGAAAGTTTTGCAATGACCGCCATTTTATTCTCTAGGGTGTTAGAATAAAAAATATATATAATGTTTGGGGGTTCTAAGTAAAGGGAAAACAGGTAGGGAAAGCTACATTAGCATTGGTGGATGTCTTGTCATACCAACGGCCACCACCAGAGGGCGCCCGATTGCAGAAGGAACCAGGAACCATAGGACTGCAGTAGGCCGCAAAGCCGGGGCCTCAATTACCGGCGCGGCCCAGCGCGATCGCGGCGGGAGGGGAAACCAACAATTCTAGAAATATCGATCTCCGCTATCCCCCATTGCCCTCACTGGTTCCTCCCTCAGAACTACACGGTGGGGGGGATAAAAATTGATGATTTAAAAAAAAAAAAAATCAGATTTTTTTAAAAATTTTAAATCTGATTTTGGGACCGCGGCTTTCCTGCCAGCCGTGAGCAAGTTGGAGTTTGGACCCTGGCATAAGAAGGACTGTAGGAGACTTGCACAAGTCCTTCTTGCGGACCCGACAAATACCTCGCCTTGAGCAATCCCTCACTACCTGACGCGTTGGCTTCAGAGGAGACAAGCCATTTCATATGTCCATAGCTTTTCCAACCTATCGGATATCCTATCTGAAACAACGGGATTTGAAGATATGCTAGTACAGACCGACCCCCCGTCCAATGTAGCCTCACAAATTTATTCGATACTACTTCACTCTTCCTCCCCTGACCTCCCACCATACACATGGACTTGGCAATCTGAACTGGGATATCCTACATCACACATAGACTGGCAAAAATGCTTCATTCTGACACACAAGCTCTCTCTAGCAACCTGGCAATTTTGGCAAAAAATATTTGAACTGTACTGCAAACTGATGGCGACATCTCTCCAACCCTCACCGGAGGTAGCTCGCCTATCTATAATCCCGGGCCCTCGAAAATCAGTTAAAAAAGATGTGCTGCGCGACTTTATTGCTGCGGCATGGACCGCGATCCCCCGACACCGGAAGTTAACAAGCATACCCTCCCTTCGTGACTGGGCTATTGAAGTAGATCGTATCAGAGACCTGGAACGTCTGTTGGTTCAGGAAAACGATAAAGAGGAACAAGTCTCCCTTACGTGGATTTCGTGGTCCATGTTCTGGTACTCCACAGAGTTTGTAACATGGGCAGAGGGCGACCTTGATGTCACAACGCCTTAGCCTAGATGGAGTGTCTTTCCTTCTCCACTCTAATGCCCTGTACACACGGTCGGATTTTCCGACGGAAAATGTGTGATAGGACCTTGTTGTCGGAAATTCCGACCGTGTGTAGGCTCCATCACACATTTACCATCGGATTTTCCGACACACAAAGTTTGAGAGCAGGCTATAAAATTTTCCGACAACAAAATCCGTTGTCGGAATTTCCGATCGTGTGTACACAAATCCGTCACACAAAGTGCCACGCATGCTCAGAATAAATAAAGAGATGAAAGCTATTGGCTACTGCCCCGTTTATAGTCCCGACGTACGTGTTTTACGTCACCGCGTTCAGAACAATCAGATTTTCCGACAACTTTGTGTGACCGTGTGTATGCAAGACAAGTTTGAGCCAACATCCGTCAGAAAAAATCCCAGGATTTTGTTGTCGGAATGTCCGATCAATGTCCGACCGTGTGTACGGGGCATTAATCTGACTCTTTTCTTTATTACTAATCCAACCTGCTAAACCCTCCTCTGTTTTTAGAGCGAATAAGAATAATGCTTCTTTTGATATGGCTCGATATGTGACCTACATGGCTTATGTTTCCTATATAGGATAGTGTACCACCACGGTACACATTGCCTTATTAACCACTTCAGCCCCGGACCATTTGGCTGGCAAAAGACCAGAGAACTTGTTGCGATTCGGCACTGTGTCGCTTTAACTGACAATTTGAGCTATAAACAAAAAAAGAGCGACAATTTTGAAAAAAAAAAAAAAACGCATTATTTTTTACTTTTTGCTATAATAAATATCCCCAAAAAAATATATAAAAAACCTTTTTTATTCCCCAGTTTAAGCCGATACGTATTCTTCTACATATTTTTGGTAAAAAAAAAAACAAAAAAACGCAATAAGCGTTTATTGATTGGTTTGCGCAAAAGTTATAGCGTCTACAAAATAGGGGATAGTTTTATGGCATTTTTATTAAATTTTTTTTTTCTACTAGTAGTGGCGGCGATTTTTATCGTGACTGCGACATTATGGCGGACAGATCGGACACTTTTGGCATTATTTTGGGACCATTCACATTTATACAGCGATCAGTGAGATTAAAAGTGATTTGACTACTGTGTAAATGTGACTGGGAGTAAAGGAGTTAACCAGGAGGGGGCGCTGTAGGGGTTAAGTGTGTCCTAGGGATGTGTTCTAACTGTGGGGGGGATGGGCCATGTGTGACACGACACTGATCACCGCTCCCAATTACAGGGAGCTGTGATCAGTGTCAGTGTCACTAGGCAGAATGGGGAAATGCTTGTTTACATCAGCATTTCCCCAGTCTACCTCTCCGTGAGACAATTGCGGGTATCCCCGCGGACATCGAGTCCGCGGAAACCGCGATCACACTCACGGAGCTCGCGGCAGGTACACACGCGCCCACAAGCCGCTTCTTAAAGGGCAACATACAGGTAGGTTAATATGCCGACGTATATCGGCGTGAGCCGGTCGGCAATTGGTTAAACAGCAATATGTTTTGATTCCATATGTGATATCACTGCCTGTCAGTGGTTGTTCTCACTACATTTAGGCTCGGTTCACACAGGGGGCAACACGATTTCAGCGCGACTTTGTACGGCGACTTCAACGCGGCTTCAACGCGACTTCAGCGCGACTTTAGCAAATTACAACGCAACTTCAAGTCGCCTCCAGGACAGGCGACTTTGGCTGTGGCCAATCACAGGATAATCAGCTCTCTGGGAGGGAGGGGTTTGCCTGGGCAAACAAAATTTTTTGCCTGCAAAGTCGCTTGACTGTAGAGAGAGATCCGACTTGGAGGCGACTTCCATTGATTT
The DNA here is from genome assembly GCA_037952835.1 of Lithobates septentrionalis. Lineage (NCBI taxonomy): Eukaryota > Metazoa > Chordata > Amphibia > Anura > Ranidae > Lithobates > Lithobates septentrionalis. The sequence continues at coordinate 2,328,246 of JBBDGP010000329.1, forward strand.
CTATGGTACAGGTCGCCTACCAAGTCGGATCCAAGTAGTACAGGGAGTACGCTCTGAAGTCGGAGCGACTTCAGTAGTGTCTATTAAGACGCTCCCATTCACTGTCATGTGAATATCTTTCTGGGGCGACTTGGGGCGACAAGTCGGATCCCAAGTCGTCCCAGTGTGAACCGAGCCTAATAGTATTGCATATAATATGCCTTGTAAATGTGATGATTCTCGCAAAATGGCTAACTTGTTCTCTGTGGATTTATTGCTTTTGTAATTTTATACCAAAGAATCGTGTAATATTTTGTTACATACAATATGTCGGTTATTCTTGGTCACCTAATAAAATAAGAATGAACTAAAATCAGATTTTTTTTATTTTTATCAAATTCATTTAAATAAAATGCTTTTGGAGTTAGAAAACTATCTTTAGATTTTTATGTAAGATACATTAATAATTTAGTTTATTCAGCATGAAATAGCTTAGTTATGTAGCACGAGGCTGTATATTCTGCAATATTTACATTTTTGGTAAACTCATTTAATGAATTCAAGCTCTGCAAGCTGAGATAACATGCACTGCATGTTATCTCACAATTTCACAGTAACCATGAGAAAAAAAAAAAGATTTATTCCTTTCTTTCCTTTTATTCCTTTATCCCATTGTATTGCAAATCTATGTACACTACAAACTGTATGATTGTTTGAAGAGAAATGCATCTGTACTAGGCTCTAAGTGTGAGGAGGAAGGCCAACAGTAAAAATGAAAGTGAAACCTTTTAAGCAGCTTATAAACCTTGTGTTCTTGCTGCACATAGGAATAAAGCACTTCAAGCTCCCTTGAGGAGCAAAATGGCAGCAGGCCAGCAGAGATGACAGTTGCACTTTAAAAATTATGATTTAACCACTTAACCACTTACCGGGCCATAGTCATATGACCTCTGCAGATGGGATCTCCCATCCTGGGTGGGCGTCATATGACGTCCTCAGCTTCTCGTGGCGATCGGGGATGAGGTGTGTTCCTCGGACACAGCCCATCCTAGATTCGTGTAAAGAGCCAATAAAAAATGGCTCTTTACCACGCGACCGGCTGTGTCCAATCACAGCCGGTCACATGTACTGTCCACGTGCACAGCGCTCGTGCACGCCCCTAGGGTGCACACAGAGCGGCGATCGGGGACGAGGCTTGTCACCCTGACACAGCCCAACGCCGATCGCAGTAAAGAGCTAATGAAATTGGCTCTTTACCACATGACTGGCTGTGTCCAATCACAGCCGGTCACAGAATGTCAATGTTAATTTATGCTCCTAGAACCCCTGATGGTGAACCTGGTGCATGTTGAACCTCTCTGTGTGGCCAGGCTGTGTAGACGTCCCACACATGTGGTTTGCCTTACTCGAGAAAAGCAGCAGAATGTATTTTGGGGTGTAATTGGAAGTATGCATATGCTGTGTGTGAGAAATAACTTATGACAATTTTGTGAAAAAAATAAAAATAAAAAATAAAAAATTCATTTTCCCAAGAATTGTGGGAAAAAAATTACAACTTCAAAAAAAACTCACCATGCCTCTTACTAAATACCTTTGACTGTCTACTTTTCAAAAAGGGGTCATTTGGGGGGTATTTGTACTTTCCTGACATTTCAGAGCCTCAAGAAATGAGTGCATCAGGTGTGATCAATTTTTAATGATTTGCACCATAGCTTGTAGACTTAGGCTTGATTCACACAGGGGCAACACGACTTCAGCGCGACTTTGCACGGCGACTTCAACGCGACTTCAGCGCGACTTTAATCAATTTACAACGCGACTTCGAGTCGCCTCCAGGACAGGCGACTTTGGCTGTGGCCAATCACAAAATAATCAGCTCTCTGGGAGGGAGGGGTTTGCCTGGGCAAACTAATTTTTTTAACTGTAAAGTCGCTTCAGTATAGATGGAGATCCGACTTGGAGGCGACTTCCATTGAATTGAATGGTACAAGTCGCCTAGAAGTCGGATCCAAGTAGTAGAGGGAGTACGCTCTGAAGTCGGAGCGACTTTTAAATAGTGTCAATTAAGACCCTCTGATTCCCTGTAATGTTAATCTCTTCTTGGGGCAACTTGGGGAGACTTGAGGGCTTACAAGTCGGATCCCAAGTCGTCCTAGTGTGAACCGACCCTAACTTTCACAGAGACTAAATAATATCAACTAATTTAGGTTATTTTACCAAAGAGATGTAGCAGTATACATTTTGGCCCAAATTTATGAACAAAAATTACTTATTTGCAAAATTTTATCATAGAAAATAAAAAATAAAAAAAAAGGGTGTTTTTTTCAAAATTTTCGCTCTTTTTTCACTTATGTCGCAAAAAATAAAAAACCCAGTGGTGATTAAATACCACCAAAACAAAGCTGTATTTGTATGAAAAAAATGATAAAAATTTTGTTTGGGTACAGTGTGTGTTGTATGACAGTAATTGGCATTCAAAGTGGGAGAACGCTGAAAGCTAAAAATTGGTCTGGGCAGGAAGGGTGTATATATGCCCTGTATTGAAGTGGTTAAGGACCAGCCGCCGTCGTTATACATCGGTACTTTGATGCTAAATGCCAGTGTTATGGCAGCAGCTAGCTGCCATAACACCGGTATTTTTAAAAACGGCCGGCGGTCCTCTTTCAGATAAAAGTGGTCTCAGCGGCAGATCCGCTATGAGATCACTTTTATCGGGTGCGGGAGAGGGCCCCCCCCCTCCCTCCCTCCACGCTACGGTCATCTACACCGCTTACCAGAGCATTCAGTAGCGGTGCAGACAATCGCGTCTTCTCCCCTCACAGCCGAGATGTCGAGTGAGGGAAAGATGGCCCCCACTCGGCTCCATAGCATTGGAGGGCGGAAGCAACATCAAACGTCACTTCCGCCCAATGCTCTTAAAGTAAAAAAAAAAAAGATTTTTTTGTTTTTTTTATTGCATTTTAGTGTAAATATGAGATGAGGTCTTTTTGATGCCAGATCTCACATGTAGCCTCCCTGGCGGTTTTCCCGAGTGTGGCTCGGGGTCAAAATTCAGCACCATTAGCGGTAAACCCGAGCCACACTCGGGATTACATTGCAGGATCCTGGAGCGGTATACTTACCTTGTCCCCAGGATCCTGCGATGTCCCCCGCACTGTCTGTGGGCTCCGTCCTCCTCCGAAGCCTCTCCGTGCCAGGCTCCGTTCCCTGCGAGCGTCGCGACGCACGGGGGCGGAGCCTGGCGGCAAATTCAAAAAAATGTAAAGATCATAACACATACAGTACTGTAATCTTACAGATTACAGTACTGTATGAAATTATTTCACTTCCCTTTTGTCCCCAGTGCTTTGTCCATTGCCCTGCATGCAGTTTTATATTACATATACTGTTCTTTCTGCCTGGAAACTGGAGATTGTCCATAGCAACCAAAAAGTGTCCCTTTACGTCAAAAGTGGCTTTAGACCAGCTAGAAAACAGCGATAGTAAATTAGAACACTTGCAGAATTGAGCGATCGTGAATCGTGGGGAAATTTATTTTATTATTTTTTTTCTTGTTTGGACAGATTTAAGTGTGTTATTGTTAAGAATTACAGACCTACAATATAAAACGCCAAATTTCCATGCAAAACAATTGTACCACTTTCAGCACCTAAAATCCAAAATAATCATACCGCCAGGGAGGTTAAGAGGTCCTATCTTGCTTTTTTTCTATTACAAGGGATATTTACATTCCTTAATATGAATAAAAGTGACAGTGTGTGTGAAATAAAAAAAAGTAAAATAAATAAGGGGAAAAAAAAATGTAAAGCTCTCCGTCCCGCCGAGCTCGTGTGCAGAAGCGAACGCATACCCAAGCCACGCCAGCATATAAAAACGGTGTTCAAACCACACATGTGAGGTATCGCCGTGATCGTCAGTGTGAGAACAATAGTTCTAGTACCAAACCTCCTCTGTAACTCAAAACTGGTAACCTGCACCAGGTAACCTAAACAAACATCGCCAATGGAAATTTTTAAGTGCCAAAGTTCATCGCCATTTCACAAGCAAGCACAAATTTAAAGAGTGACATGTTGGGTATCAATTTACTCGGCGTAAAATTATCTTTCACAATATAGAAAAAAATTAGGCTAACTTTACTGTTGTCCTATTTTTTAATTTAAAAAAAGTGTATTTTTTCCCAAAAAATTGCATTTGTAAGACCGTTGGGCAAATACGGTGTGACAAAAAGTATTGCAACAACTGCCATTTTATTCTCTAGGGTGATAGAAAAAAATATATATAATGTTTGGGGGTTCTAATTAAATTTTCTAGCGAAAAAAAACAAAAAAACGATTTTAACTTGTAAACTACAAATCTCAAAAAGAGGCTCGGTCCTTAAGTGGTTAAATTGAGTCAAGCCTTTTTACTAGCGATTTAAAATGGTTGTAAACCCTTACAGACCACTTTTACCTACAGGTAAGCCTAGATTAAGACTTACCTGTAGGTGCAAGAAATATCTCCTAAACCTACACGGTTTAGGAGATATTTCCAAAAGACAGGCACCGATGTCTACAGGGCATGCGCCAAAGACAACAGTGCACTAAGCGTGCCATTTCTAACGGCGATCATGCCGTTAGTGGCGGCACCAGCGCGCATGCGCGGGAGTGACGTCATCGCGGCTCCAGCCAATCACAGCGCCGGAGCCACGATACCCGGAAAGAAGATGGACGCTTCTTGGAAGAAGGGACAGCGGTGACATCGCAGGCTCCTGTGTGAGGTAAGTGACATATAATGGGTTACTATGCGATGCATAGTAGCCCATTAGGCTTTACCTTTCCAGGGAAACAAAGAGGAAGTAAACCCATCTGGGTTTACTTCCTCTTTAAATCAACTTGATTTAAATCAAATCCACCCTGACTACACATCATTACCACATCTGTTGTGACAAGGAGGTCAGCAGGAAGAACCAGCGAGAGCTGCAGGGGACCATGAAGATCAATACTCTTGAAGTGCTGGTTCCCATGCGGAATTTGCCAACCAGTTCTCAGGAACAGAGCAGTGCTGAGCAGCAGGTGAGGTAGGTTTTCAGTCTCTTCCATACAGATTTATGCTTTGCTGACATTTTTTAATAGGGTTTCTAAACACCACATACCTACCTAAAGTCATACAGCTGTGTGTGCTCATCTTTCCATACAACAAAGCAGAATAGAGGTTAGCTTTAGTTAGAGGTTAGGTTAGAGTACATTTCCTTATCATACTATATACACCTAAATCAAACTCCTTAAACTGTGTAAGTCAGTATACAGTGTAATGAAACATTCAAAACCAACCCGTCAAACAGGTCCTAACTCTCCCTTACTAGGACAGGAAACATACACCCTTGAAATACAGTATCTCCTAATGCTTATGTTTTCTGAAATCATGGAAGTAAATCTCTTAAATTATGCAACTACGTATATCAAGATTAGGGGTACTCCTGCAATCAATGTAGAAAGGCCAAACAGGAAAAATTTCTCCCCTGGAAAATAAGAACAGGGACATTGTTTTTGTTTTGTAACCCTCTATGGGATTTTGCCCGCAACCAAACCAACAAGTCAATATTCATATAAAACTTCCATTTATTACAAAATTATTAACAAATACATGTTCCTAAAAACACTCAGGGAAATGTTGGCCTGAAGGACATTTTAAGTGTATACAAATAAGAATGGTACTTCTCCAATACTGCATATGTTATGAAGTTTGATATTCAGCAGATATTCAGCTCGCTTTATGGCATCATACATCCAACGCATTTCTAGATTCATTCAATCAATCCCCAGGGATAGTCAGATGCCACTCTGAAAAGTCAAAGAAAACTTCCAATAAAATATTGTCTATATGACATGTATTGTCACATCAGAATTAAACCATTTCATCACAGAATACTTACAAACATGAAAAGTTATACCACCACTGCTCTTTTCAACCTCCACTTTCACAAGGAAGGGGGTGATCCCATGCAAGGATCATAGGTCTCCCAATCTGGATGGGGCTATCATATATGGACCAAAAATGATTTATAAATGACTTTTCAGTGTGGCATCTAAATTTCCCTGAGGCAGAAATTAATTGATTGAACGAATCCAGAAATGCATGATGCTATAAAACAAGCAATCTGCTGAATATCAAACTTCATAACATATGCAGTATTGGATAAGTACCATTATTATCTGTATACACTTGTAAAATGTCCTTCAGGCCAAAATTTGGCCCTGTGTGTTTTTAAGAACATGCATTTTTTTAATAAAGGGAAGTTTTATATTAATAGGACTTGTTGGTTTAGTTGCCGGCAAAATCCCATAGAGCATTACAAAACCAAAAATTATGTGAATAGGGATGGTGGCAACCTTTTCTCAGAACAGAGTGAATCTATATAAACAAAAGAACAGGGACAAACACACCTCCGAATGCTGGAGTCTGCCCTTGTGACTCGGCCAATGGACAGAAGCAGAGTGCAGTCCAGTTTTGCCTTTCCTCTTCTTAATGAAGAGAGAGAAGGATAAGCTCCATTGCAAGGTGATTTGCCAACCAAACACAAAGTCTATGCATGCAGTGACCCCATAGGTAACCTCCAATGGCAACACACACTTCCTCACTGCATCAGCCCATTATATGGGAGAATGTTGGTCACTGTGCAGTAGCTTGTATAGCTGGCCATACTTCTAAAATGACTCTACAATTTACAAAATTTAGGTTACATTTATATTAGTGGTTCACCAAATGGAAATTTTAATGCTGAGACCAAATATTACACTTTTGAAAAAATATATATATTATATATAAAAAAATTGTGCTATACTCAACTTTTAAATTAATAACAATTTATTGGTCGGCCATTATCGGCACCTTTAGCGCAAGAAAAATGCGTCCCTTTACATTCTATGTATGTTCTCACACCATAAGCACAGTAAAATCATGGTAAAAATCACATACTGTCTCAGCGCCATTATCGGCCACTTTTTTCTCTATCGGCAAAATGCTGAAAACACCATTTTCGGACGTTATGTTTCAGCCGCCGAAAATTTCGGTGCATCTATTTTATATAGAAGATGCAAGACGACCAACTGGATAAGCTAAGGAGGCTTTATTAAATGTAACAGGACTGCAACATGATCAGATCATGACCAATGTTATGAACTGATGATCTTTCTTTATTACTCAGCTTTACCTTACATAGAGTATGTGTTGTGGTGACAGACTTAACTTGCCCAGATAAGAGGAGAGCATTATTCAAAGCACATCTGAAACCCAATTTTTTTTTTTTTTTTAAGTGGGGGGTGGTGAAAGTTATAAACCCCTGTCAGCTTCTGTCTGTGTCCGCATTTGAGCCCATTTACATTTTTGCAGGCGTTCATGTGCACTGCCTTATATTAACATGTAGACCAAAAACCATATAAAATTGACACCGCTCCAATGCCCCAATCTGTTATCCCAGCCAACTGGCCTCAATGTTTGCAGGTGCTGGTAGGGTTTAATACTGGCTCGTCGGACACATTGAGGATTATAAAAAAAAAAAATGGCACCCTTCCACACACTGATTCAGCAAGTAGTGAGCTCCTCTTATTAATTCAGCTTGGTCTCCTACCCATCGGAGAACATCCCCTAACATGTTTTGCCCAAGATTAAGCACCTCTTAGGCAATACATTAACCTGTTGCGTTAAGGAAACCTATAGAAATGAATGGGCTGCCAATGCACCAATACCTCCAGAAAATGACATGCAACACAAAATGTGTATTGAAACACCCTATGGAGCAATGCTACATGTTGCAATGCACGTTCGTTGCCTGGTACCACAAAGCATGCAATGTGCAATATTACATTGCAAAGATATAAACAGACTCTCAACAGGCAACAATTTGCCTATTTGACCTGGTGACCATTCTCACATAGTAGAAGGAAAATCCAAAATTCTAAGTTATCACCAGAACAGAAATAGAGGGGAAATCTACCAATGGGAACACTTGTGTAACCCCTTGCCGACCGCCGATGTACGTCGGCACAATGGCACGGCTGGGCAAATGGGCGTACACGTACTTCCCTCTGTTGAAGGCAGGTAGCTTCGATGTCTGCCGGTGGCCCGCGATCGCGGCGAGGAGAGGCAGAACGGGGAAATGCCTGTGTAAACAAGGCATTTCCCTGTTCTGCCTAGTAACATGACAGATCTTCTGGTCCCTGTCATCGGGAGCAGTGATCTCTGCCATGTTCTAGTGAGCCCATCCCCCTACAGTTAGAACACACTGAGGGAACACACAGCTAACCCCTTGATCACCCCCACTATTTTGGGACCAAATGTCAGTGGTCCCAAAATAGTGTCAAAAGTGTCCGATCTGTCTGCCGCAATGTCGCAGTCCTGATAAAAATGGCAGATCACCGCCATTAGTAGTAAAAAAAAAATGTCATAAATCTATCCCTTATTTTGTAGACGCTATAACTTTTGCGCAAACCAATCAATATACACTTATTGTGATTTTTTTTTTACCAAAAATATGTAAAAAAACACATATCGGCCTAAACTGAGGAAGAAATTAGTTTTTTTATATATTTTTGAAGGATATTTATTATAGCAAATATAATAAAAAATATATCTTTTTTCCCAAAATTGTCGCTCTTTTTTTGTTTATAGCACAAAAAATAAGAAAGCTCTATTTGTGGGAAAAAAGGAAGTCAATTTTGTTTGGGTACAGCGTTGCAGTGCTGTATTGCAAAAAATGCTCTGGTCAATAAGGGGGGAAAATCTTCCAGAGCTGAAGTGGTTAAAGCGATACTAAAGTCTCATTTTTTTTAGTTTAAAATAACAAACAAGTTATACTTACCTGCTCTGTGCAGTTGGTTTTGCACAGAGCAGCCCCAAGCCTCCTCTTCTCGGGTCCCTCTTCGGTGCTCCTGGTCCCTCCCTCCTGTCGAGTGCCCCCCACAGCAAGCAGCTTGCTATGGGGGCACCAGAGCCGAGCCACAGCTCTGTGTCCAATCAGACACAAAGCCGCAGCCCAGCCCCCTTTCTCTCCTTATTGGCTGACTGACTTTAATTGACAGCAGCGGGAGCCAAAGGCACCACACTGCTGTCTCAGCCAATGAGGAGGGGAGTCCCGTGCAGCAAAGACACTCCTGCAGCATCGCTGGATCTAGATGAACCTCAGGTAACTATTAGAGGGTCTGCTGTACACAGAAGGTTCTAGTGTACACACACTCGAAAAATCCGACAACACACCGTTGTCCGTAGAAAATTTATAAACTTGCCATCCAACAACTGTCCATGGAAAGTTGGCCAACAATTGTCTGATGGAGCGTACAAACGGTCGGATCTTCCGCCAAGGGCATGTCATTACACAATTCACGCTGGAAAATCAGATCGTGTGTACGAGGCTTAAGAACTACAAGCCATCTGCTGTGGTGGAAGGTGGGACTTGTAGTTTTCTCATTCACAGGTGGCTGTGAATGAGTGGCGCAGCTGGAGCCCCGCACAGTTGCACCAGTTTTAAATATGGCAGCGGGTGAGGGACAGGAACCCCCGCCTGCTGTCACAGGGAGCGGTGCTTGGGGACTGGTTCTGGAGCATGTTATGCCCTAAATACAAGTGTAACATTCTCCAAAAGATGATCTTAGCCTTTAATTGAATATAGTAAATGACTTACCTTTCTCCTGGATGGTGGTTTCAGCAAACATCTTGTCCTGGCACATTGAATGCAGTCTTCAATACTTACCTCTTCCTTGCTCTGGTTTCCTTCCCCGGGGACTGTATCATTTCAGTTAATTGTTAACTTCTTGGGGACTGGTCCCCTCACTGGCTCATGTAGTTTCGCTGCCTATGCAATAGGTCCCTCGCCACTGGAACTTGCACCTCCACCAAGACGAATAGTCTACGTCACACAATGATGTGGATAACAGAAGGACCCACTGGATACAAACAAAAACAGAGCAGAGGTGGCTCGGAACCCGAATGTCATATGATCTTGACTCCAGGTAAGTAAATAAGGCATTTAAACAATTTTTTTTTTCAGTGATAAACTAGAAGGAGGTGGACAGTGGTCTTGCTTTGTCCATGGTTGGGCCTTAAAGTGGTTGTAAAGGCTCAAGGTTTATCACCTTAATGCATTAAGGTGAAAACCCTTCTGTGCTGCAGCTGCCCCCCAGACCCCCTTTTTTCTTACCTAAGCTCAATCCGATCCAGTGATGTGCACGAGCCCAGCGGTTCCAGCCTCTGTCTCTCTCCTCATTGGACAGATTGATAGCAGCAGGAGCCATTGGCTCCCACAGCTGTCTATCAAATCCTGTGACGTGGGTGATGGGGCCGAGTCCCGCTGTCTGTGTCAATGGAAGCAGCAGCGGGACTGAGGAGTGAGCCCGCATTGGGTGCACCCATGGAAAGCTACTCTCTGTAGGGCACCAATAAAGGGGAGGAGCACCCCAGAAGAGGAGGCTTGGGGCTGCTCTGTGCAAAACCCTTACACAGAGCAGGTTAGTGTAACTTTTTTTTTTTTTAAATAAAAATAACAAACAACACCTTTATAAACACTTTAAGGTCTCCAGCACATGGGTGATTAGGGGCATGCACTGGATTCCAGCAGCAAGAATCAGCATATTCTTGCTGCTAGGAAGACAGGTGTATGCAAACAACAAAGGATGCTCTGCCTGTACAAAGTAATGAAAGGCTGCAAGAAGCCATCACTGCTTTCATTGTATCCACAAATGCAGCGGTTACCTGTGGATACAGACAGGTGTGTCCAGGCTCAGAAATCCGTCCCTGACAGCAGCATGCGTGTTTACCCTTGGACAGCCATGGCTGAAATGAAAAAACAGCTTTGGCATTAGATTAAAGCCGAACAAGTTGACCTGGCTGCTGTGGGAGGACTTGCCATAATGTGCAGGTATCACAGCAGCATATCTACATATTATGGCTCACTTACCTCTGGACTGTGACCTCCTTCTTTGAATACAGGTCCATGCCCCTGACCCTGCTCTTTCTGCCGCTTGGTTTGTCTTTGGCCATTGAAAAACCACTAATAATGTAACTCCTGTACTGTATATACATAGTTCCTTGGTTCTATTATTGACATGTATACTGCATTGTGCATGCGTCATTTAGTGTACACCCCTGGTCCCCAACCTGAGCCCCTTTGGCACCTGGACTCCTTGAAGACACTAATCTGTGTTTCCCTATTGCCTTTTATAGCAGTGATTACTAGCAGTCTCATGTAACATGTCTGAAATCAATCACTACCTCCTGCAGGATGTCCCCAGTCTCCAACAACTTATATAGCATGTTCACGGCCTCTGGCCCCCCTCTTCTATCGGGTCTGCGGCCTCTGGCCCCCATCTTCTATTGGGTCTGCGGCCCCATGCCCCCCCCCCCTCCTCTATTGGAGGTCTATCGGGGCTGCGGCCTCTGGCCTCCTCTTCTATCGGGTCTGCGGCCCCATGCCCCCCCCCCCCCCTTCTATTGGAGGTCTATCGGGGCTGCGGGCTTCTTATGTCCTGCCCTCAGTCTCAAACCGTCTCCTCTCTACCCATCTCCTTTGTTATGGTCACAGTCTCTGACTGTCTCTTGTATCGTGCCCATAGTATTTGACTATATCCTGTTGTGTGTCTGCTGTCTCTGACATTAACTATTCTCTGAATACTATGTGTGGCCCTTTGGTGATATAGAGGGTCACACGTGAGGCCCCTTCACATCAAGAAAGTTGACCACCCCTGGTGTAAACAGAAAGAAGGAACACCAAGAGTCATGGTGGATCGCTTTTCAGAGGTGTCTTACAGAGAGGGGGGCGATATGTTCCAACTTCCAGAGCGGTTGTGGTGTAGCCCCATTCACTTGAATAGGCAGTACTGCCTGCTGAATACGGAAGGGGGGACATTTTGGCACTTCCATGACACAACACATCGTAGTCGCTGCATGTGTACAACCCTGTAAAAACGCAGCTCGACCACCTGTTTATATCACTGCCCACCAATCACAAGTGTACCTGAGCTCTGAAGAAGGGGTCCCCGGTTATTGATGAAGGGGCACCCCCCGGGGACCTCTCATCTTACACAGTACAGATAAATGGGGCACTCCTCTCCTGACCTAGCAGTGGTCTATGTGTTGTGGGGGAATACCAGGGAGGAGGACAGGAGTAGGACTGTACAGTCTTCCCTGTGCCATGACACCAGAGGGCCAGCCCTGTGACAGATATAGCAGGCAGCCCTCCCTGTACACAGCTCACACACATGACATTACACAGGTGCTGCTTCCAGCCACAGCCAGCTAACCCCCTCCTTCCCTGACTAGGCCCCGAGACCCCGAGCTAAATTTGCGGGTTAGCCGCCTTCAACAAGCGCCTCCTTCCCGTGTCACCTCCCCGTCTTAGCCGAGGCCTGGCACCCCCCAGGCCCCCGGTGTGAGCCCCGCACTGTGTCAGTCAGCGGACAACCAGCCCGCTCTTCTCTCTCTCACTCACCATGTTGGTGCTCGGCCTCCCGGTGAGTGTGAGTGGCGCTCTCACGGACTCTCGGCGATCTCGCTCATGCGCAATGATGCTGCGGCCTGCGGCAGGCAGGGGGAGAACACCGGCATAGGCGGCAAGACCGGCCCGGGGATACAGTGGGAGCACGGGGGCCGACACACAGCAAGGACTGAGGGGGGAGGAGAGGGGCCGGGGCCTCACCCATCACACATACAAACAGGCGCAGCCTCCCTACCCGCACGTTTGTCTGAGTGTTATGGAGGGCCATATTGCCTGAGAGGATGTGGGGACATGGGCACCCTCTTATCATACATTTACAAAACTGCAACTGTAATACTTGGAAACTACTTCCATTGAAAAATACGTCTAATTTAACAGTGGGGGCCTGGCATTTAAGGGTGCCCCCCCCCCCAAGTGTAAAAACTGTTAGTCAACCATATATACTATCATTTATTAAAAAAATAAAACCTTGTCATATTCATTCATATGTGTGTGCAGCAGGGCACCGGAACTAATGGGTGTCTATTAGGTCAATAAACTTTTGAAAAACGTGATTTGAGGCTGAGCTCTAATTGGCTGGTTTCAGATTGTCCTTGGGGCGGAGGGCACTGCGCCCTGAACCCTCCCAACTTTGAGTTTAGTGAATCAATATTCGTCACTTCTGGTGTCTTGTCGAATACAGTCCCCTATCCAAAACTGTCCGCCCTGTACTGCGCAGGCGCAGTACGGAGGACAAACGAGACGCCGAAAGTCTCCGAAGTTCAACAGCTGATCGTCAGCTGTACACGGCGCCTGCACATTTATTCTTACCCTATGTCCAGGATCATTCCCTACTATCCAAGTGGACATAGAGTTAGAATAAATAGTTGCCGAGCGCAGCGAGGCCGTGCCCGAAGCGTGGCGAGCGAAGCGAGGCCGTGCCCGAAGCGTGGCGAGCGAAGCGAGCCCGCGAGGGGCCCTCTTGCAAAGCCATCACTAACAAGTGCCCGAGCGTCGTTTACAGCTGATGGTCAGCTGATCAACTTCGGACATTTTCGGCATCTCCTTCTCCTCCGTACTGCGCAGGCGCTGCGCCTGCGCAGTACGGGCCGGACACTATATGATAGGAGGACAGTTTTTGTCAGAACACCGGCTTCTTGTCCTGTGGAACACAAGGCATCCTCTGATGAGTTTTGTTATATATTTTTGGGGGATATTTATTATAGCAAAAAGTAAAAAATATTGCTTTTTTTTTTTTCAAAATTGTCGCTCTTTTTTTGTTTATAGCGCAAAAAATATAAACCACAGAGGTGATCAAATACCACCAAAAGAAAGCTCTATTTGTGCGAAAAAAAGGATGTCAATTTTGTTTGGGTACAACTTTGCACAGCCGCGCAATTGTCAGTTAAAATGACAAAGTGCTCTGGTCATTGAGCAGCCAAATCCTCCAGGGCTGAAGTGGTTAATAGTGAGAGACGGAACAACAACAAAATCCAGAAAAATGCATTTCAAAAAAGTTATAAATTGATTTGCATTTTAATCCCTTATGCCGCGTACACACGGTCGTACTTTTCGTCTACAAAAGTCCAACGGACGCTGACGGACTAAAGCTGGCTGGTAATCCGATCGTGTGTGGGCTTCTCCGGACTTTCAACTGACTTTTTTAGCCTCAAATCCGACGTACTTTAGATTTGAAACATGCTTCAAAACTTTACTTCGTAACTACGACGGACCCCGAAATCCGCTCGTCTGTGTGCTAGTCCGACGGACAAAAAGCCACGCTAGGGCACCTATTGGCTACTGGCTATGAACTTCCTTATTTTAGTCCGGTGTACGTCATCACGTACGAATCCGACCGACTTTTGTGTGGTCGTGTGTAGGCAAGTCCGTTCGTTAGAAAGTAGGCCGCAAGTCCGCCGCAAGTCCACCGAAAGTCTGCCGGAAGTCTGTCGGACAGGCTGTCTGACTTTTGTAGACGAAAAGTACGACCGTGTGTACGCGGCATTAGTCTCACACAACTCAGCTACTTGGTGTCCAGTCAGACCAGAACAAAGTGATCACTAAAGGAGTGAAAGTATTTGACCCCTTCGCAAAACATGACTCAGTACTTGGTGGCAAAACCCTTGTTGGCAATCACAGAGGTCAGACGTTTCTTGTAGTTGGCCACCGGGTTTGCACACATCTAAGGGGGGATTTTGTCCCACTCCGCTTTGCAGATCCTCTCCGAGTCATTAAGGTTTTGGGGCTGACATTTGGTAACTCGAACCTTCAGCTCCCTCCACAAATTTTCTATGGGATTAAGGTCTGGAGACTGGCTAGGCCACCCCAGGGCCTTAATGTGCTTCTACCTGAGCCACTCCTTTGCTGCCTTGGCCGTGTGTTTTGGGCCATTGTCATGCTGGAATACCCATCCATGACCCATTTTCATGGCTGAGGGAAGGAGGTTCTCGCCCAAGATTTGATGGTACATAGCCCCGTCCATCGCCCCTTTGATGCAGTGAAGTTGTCCTGTCCCCTTAGCAGAAAAAAAACACACCAAAGCATAGTGTTTCCATCTCCATGTTTGATGGTGGGGATGATGTTCTTGGGGTCATAGGCAGTATTCATCCTCCAAACACAGCAGCGAGTTGAGTTGATGCCAAAGAGCTCGATTTTGGTCTCATCTGACCACAACACATTCACCCAGTTCTCCTCAGAGCAGTGGCGTACCAAGAGGGGTGCATGGGGGTGGTCCACCCTGGATGACACATTGGGGGGGGGGGGGTGTCAGGCACTGCCCAGGGGCCCCTGCACTTTCCCTGTCATTGCAGCTTTGTAAAAATGTTGATTGGATCAGCAGAGAGCCCAGCGGTGTGGGGCAAGCTGTCTGTAACTCCCCCCTGTCATCTCATCAAGTTAGGCTGTCCCTCGGGGATGTTCATTATCTCCTGTGGCAGCCGGAGGTGGTGGGCTGGGTTGGGGTGTGGCTGTCTCCTCCACTCCTCCTACAGACTCCTCCCCTCAGGCTGACCCCCTACCGCAGCTATATTACCCTAACCTGGCACTATATACCACCCTAACCTGGCAATATATACCCACCTAACTTGGCTCTATATATCACCCTAACCTGGCACTATATACCACCCTGGCCTGGCACTATATACCCATCTAACCTGGCTCTATATATCACCCTAACCTGGCACTATATACTACCCTAACCTGGCACTATATACCACCCTGACCTGCACTATATACTGCCCTAACCTGGCACTATATACCCACCTAACCTGGCTCTATATACCACCCTAACCTGGCACTATATACCACCCTAACCTAACACTACAGTGGCTTGCGAAAGTATTCGGCCCCCTTGAACTTTTCAACCTTTTGCCACATTTCAGGCTTCAAACATAAAGATATAAAATTTTATTTTTTTGTGAAGAATCACCAACAAGTGAGACACAATTGTGAAGTGGAACGAAATCTATTGGATATTTTAAACTTTTTTAGCAAATAAAAAACTGAAAAGTGGTGCGTGCAAAATTATTCGGCCCCTTTGATTTCAGTGCAGAAAACTCACTCCAGAAGTTCAGCGAGGATCTCTGAATGATCCAATGTTGTCCTAAATGACTGATGGTGATAAATAGAATCCACCTGTGTGTAATCAAGTCTCTGTATAAATGCACCTGCTCTGTGATAGTCTCAGGGTTCTGTTGAAAGCGCAGAGAGCATCATGAAGACCAAGGAACACACCAGGCAGGTCCGTAATACTGTTGTGGAGAAGTTTAAAGCCGGATTTGAATACAAAAAGATTTCCCAAGCTTTAAACATCCCAAGGAGCACTGTTCAAGCGATCATTTTGAAATGGAAGGAGTATCAGACCACTGCAAATCTACCAAGACCTGGCTGTCCCTCTAAACTTTCAGCTCAGACAAGGAGAAGACTGATCAGAGATGCAGCCAAGAGGCCCATGATCACTCTGGATGAACTGCAGAGAACTACAGCTGAGGTGGGAGAGTCTGTCCATAGGACAACAATCAGTCGTACACTGCACAAATCTGGCCTTTATGGAAGAGTGGCAAGAAGAAAGCCATTTCTCAAAGATATTCATAAAAAGTCTCGTCTAAAGTTTGCCACAAGCCACCTGGGAGACACACCAAACATGTGGAAGAAGGTGCTCTGGTCTGATGAAACCAAAATCAAACTTTTTGGCCACAATGCAAAACGATATGTTTGGCGTAAAAGCAACACAGCTCATCACACTCAACACACCATCCCCACTGTCAAACATGGTGGTGGCAGCATGATGGTTTGGGCCTGCTTTTCTTCAGCAGGGACAGGGAAGATGGTTAAAATTGAGGGGAAGATGGATGCAGCCAAATACAGGACCATTCTGGATGAAAACCTGTTGGAGTCTGCAAAAGACCTGAAACTGGGACGGAGATTTATCTTCCAACAAGACAATGATCCCAAACATACAGCAAAATCTACAAAGGAATGGTTCACAAATAAACGTATCCAGGTGTTAGAATGGCCAAGTCAAAGTCCAGACCTGAATCCAATCGAGAATCTGTGGAAAGAGCTGAAAACTGCTGTTCACAAACGCTCTCCATCCAACCTCACTGAGCTCGAGCTGTTTTGCAAGGAAGAATGGGCAAGAATTTCAGTCTCTCGATGTGCAAAACTGATAGAGACATACCCCAAGCGACTTGCAGCTGTAATCGCAGCAAAAGGTGGCTCTACAAAGTATTAACGCAAGGGGGCCGAATAATTTTGCACGCCCCACTTTTCATTTTTTTATTAGTTAAAAAAGTTTCAAAAATCCAAAAGATTTTGTTCCACTTCACAATTGTGTCCCACTTGTTGGTGATTCTTCACAAAAAATAAAAATTTTATATCTTTATGTTTGAAGCCTGAAATGTGGCAAAAGGTTGAAAAGTTCAAGGGGGCTGAATACTTTCGCAAGCCACTGTATATACAAACCTAACCTGGCACTATATACCACCCTGTCCTGGCACTATATACCCACCTATCCTGGCTATATACAGTATATCATCCTAACCTGACACTATATACCACCCTGACCTGGCACTATATACCCACCTAACCTGGCTCTATATATCACCCTAACCTGTTTCTATATATCACCCTTACCTGGCAGCTGCCTAAGGCGCCCAGCCAATGGTGTTCCTACTCTTTTCTCTGCAGCAAGCAACTCAAGTCTCAGCATCAGCCGCTGCTCAATTCGCACTTAGTGTCAGATGGCGCAGCGGCAGTGGAGGATTGTGTCTGTGTCCCGACTCCAGAATGAATGGAAGCAAGCAAACATTCATGATGGGCGCTGGTGAGGCTGCATTTGATGGGCGCTAGTGAGGCTGCATTTATTGGGCGCTGGTGGGTTGCATTTGATGGGCGCTTCATTATAAAGGTGGGGTATACATGGGCAGGGCAAAGGCGGTGGAGTCAGGGGTGGAGCCGGGGGGGGGGGGGGGAGTGGACGGCAAAATGAGGTTTCGCCTAGGGTGTCAAATATCCTTGCACCAGCCCTGCCTGACACACCACCCTAACCTGGCACTATATCACCTAACCTGTCAGTATACTACCCTAACGTCACTTGATGCCGACATGTGGTGCGCTGCCCGCCTGTCTGGGGGGGGGGGGGGGTGCCAGATATAAGATCCGCCCTGGATGCCAAATGCTCTAGGTACGCCCCTGCCTCTGAGTCATTCAGATGTTCAGTAGCAAACTTCAGATGGGCCTGTACATGTGCTTTCTTGAGCAGGGGGACCTTGTGGGCGCTGCAGGATTGAAGGGGACTATGGTCCCGGCTGCCTTGAGATCATTGACAAGATTCTCCCATGTAGTTCTGGGCTGATTCCTCACAGTTCCCATGATCATTGAAACTCCACGGGGTGATATCTTGTATTTAGCCCCAGACCGAGGGAGATTGACAGTAATTTTGTGTTTCTTCCATTTGCGAATAATCGCACCAACTGTTGTCACCCTCTCACCAAGCTGCTTGGCGATGGTCTTGTAGCCCATTCCAGCCTTGTGTAGATCTACAATCTTGTCCCTGACATCTTTGGACAGCTCTTTGGTCTTGGCCATGGTGGAGATATTAGAATCTGATTGATTGCTTCTGTGGACAGGTGTCTTTTATACAGATAACAAGCTGAGATTAGGCGCACTCCCTTTAACCGGTTCCCGACCGGCTCCTGTAGATATACTTCGGCAGAATGGCACGGCTGCGCAAAGTACCGTACCCGTATGTTAATTTGAATTTGCCGGCGCGCGCGCCTGCCTCGATCTCCGTAAGTCGGGTCGCGAGTCCCGCAGACTCGATCGCCTCACGGAGAGGACGAACGGGGAGATGGCATTGTAAACAGCATCTCCCCGTTCTGCCTAGTGACAGCTTTGCGCAGTGGCAGTATCATAGCCAATGAGGTTCAACTGAGGCGTGATTATTGCTAATTGCTTCTCGGCCTTTTGGCTAAGATCAAGTGTAGTATCTGTTCTTATCAGTTTCCAGGAGGTGGCGCTTGCTTCCGTCCCTGATCTATGGGGAAATAGAGACGGGATTGCGGTTGCTATGCAAAGCCTGCTGGAGTGAAGGTGACCTGGAGCGGTTCGTAGCCGAAAGGGAAGCCTTCTGATGGGGATGGAGAACCACGGGGTCTGAACCGGAGGGTCGGGACCCTGGCCTTCTGGTCTGGATTGGGGCGGATCTAGCTCCAGACAGTTATTTGGGAGAGAACACTTACTCCCCTCTTGTATGGGGGGGGAGTGGTTAGTACTTCTTGAATGTAATTAGGAGGGAGTGATGGAAGCGACGGCAGAGCCTGATGTTTTCCGGCTTCCTGATCTCCATATCCTTCCTGCCTGTGGTGGGGTCTGCTGTGGTCTGGGCTGGGGGGTCAGGGCTTCTTCGAAAAGCCAGTGGTGAATGTGCCCCTGAAGTGGCAGTTCAGGGGTGCCGTATAGTCACGGTGTGAAAGCACTTGATTTTATGGCACCATGGTCACTTTCACCACAACACACGTTTTTCGCACCTGCCTCTTGGGCCGGGCCTTTTGGCCAGGACCAGGGGAAATTTTTATGCCTGGCCGGAGGGCCGGCCATTGTATAGCACAATGGCCACTTTCACTCTCCCATCTCACTATCTTCCCCACTCTTTCTTTTACCCCTGTTTGTCACCTTTTTGTCTTCTTTTGGTTGTCTTTGTATACACGTTTTGTCACTGTGTGGCGAGTAGGGTGTGGGTCCTCGGGCCTACTCTGAAAGTCTTGGGAGGGGGTGGACATAGGCCTTTTGGCTTGGTTCGCCCTCTCCTTTGAGGGGTCTCCCTTCAGGGGAGCCCCACTGTACTTGGGTCGGTCTGCTTCGGCAGACCTTCCAGTTGTGGGGGTCCGCCTGGTTTCGGCCAGATGGACCCTTTGTCTGAGTACCTCAGTCCCTGTCTGGAGCCTAACGCCCCGGGTGATCAGGGTAAGGTCCTTCACTAGTGGAGGACTCTGTACACCCGTTGCACGTTTTTGTGTTTCACTCTCTATGGAGGTGTGTTTTGCACTGGATCTCTGCTCCCTGTCATCGGAGCAGAGATCAGTGTACTGACACACACAGCCCCTCCCCCCTGCAGTTAGAATCACTCCCCTAGGACATACTTAAAGTGGTGTTCCGGCCGAAATGATACTTTTTAAATAAAAATACCCCTATAATACAGCTTAATGTATTCTAGTAAAGTTAGTCTGCAAACTAAGGTCTGTTTTGTTAGTTTATAACAGTAATTTGTTATTTTTTAAACTTACAGCAGGCCGTGGCCATCTTAAGTGTGGGCATCTGAAGCCAGACTGTATTTCTTCCTGGATCTCATCCTTGCAGATCTCGCACATGCTCAGTGCAGCACAAGCAGTGTGATAGGTTTCAGGTCAGGTTTCCATAGCAACGGCAGTGTCAGAGCAAGTTGCCGCCCCTTCCCAGAAGGCATTGCAAACAGGAAATGATGCGATGGGCCATGGCCAGGGAGGAGGAAGTGAAAAATGAATACAGCAGATATACAGTAGGTGCTGAGAAAAAAAATGAAAATATATCCAATTCGTTTACAGTGCACAGTTTAGTGAGGGATGCTAAAGAGTTGTAAAAGTGGGTGGAACTCCACTTTAACCCCTCCCCGCTCCCTAGTGGTTAACCCCTTCACTGCCAGTGTCATTTACACAGGAATCAGTGCATTTTTATAGCACTGATTGCTGTATAAATGACAATGGTCCCAAAAATGTCCGATGTGTCCGCCATAATGTCGCAGTCACAATAAAAATCGCTGATCGCTGCCATTACTAGTAAAAGAAAAAATATTCATAAAAATGCCATAAAACTATCCCCTATTTTGTAAACGCTATAACTTTTGCGCAAACCAATCAATAAATACCTATTGCGATTTTTTTTTTACCAAACATATGTAGAAAAACTAAACTGAGGAAAAAAATGTTTTTTAATATATTTTTTGGGGATATTTATTATAGCAAAAAGTAAAAAATAATGCGTTTTTTTCAAAATTGTCGCTCTTATTTTGTTTATAGCGCAAAAAAAATAAAAATCGCAGAAGTGATCAAATACCACCAAAAGAAAGCTCTATTTGTGGGGAAAAAAGGACGTCAATTTGGTTTCGGAGCCACGCCGCACGACCGCGCAATTGTCAGTTAAAGCGATGCAGTGCCGAATCGCAAAAAGTGCTCTGGTCGGGAAGGGGGTAAATCCTTCCGGGGCTGAAGTGGTTAAGATAGTGCTCCTAATCTCATCTCGTTACCTGTATAGAAGACGCCTGGGAGCCAGAAATCTTGCTGATTGATAGGAGATCAAATACTTATTTCACTCATTAAAATGTAAATCAATTTATAACGTTTTTGAAATGCATTTTCTGGATATTTTTGTTGTTATTCTGTCTCTCACTGTTAAGATAAACCTACCATTAAAATTATAGACTGATCATTTCTTTGTCAGTGGGCAAACATACAAAATCAGCAGGGGATCAAATACTTTTTTCCCTCACTGTATTTCCCCCTGTTCCCAGCCAGCAGCTGCTGCAGGGGAGAGGGCCACAGTAAGGCTATGGGTGATGTCACCTCTCCAAGGCATTAACAGCCATTGTTGAGCACTCTCTCCTCTCCCCTGCAGCTGCCACTGGCTGACAAAGGGGAGATTGTGTGACCAGAGCGGCGGTCACTGGTGTCTTTCCTCACTATAATTGTTTTCAATGTGCCTAATTTGCACTGCAACACAGCCTGAGAGGCAATTGCAGTTTTACCGCAGCACACAGATAGGCACCGCATTGTCACCGCACAGCAGCGCAATGCACCACACTGCTGTGCAGTGACATGACTGAAGTGT
The DNA here is from genome assembly GCA_037952835.1 of Lithobates septentrionalis. Classification (NCBI taxonomy): domain Eukaryota; kingdom Metazoa; phylum Chordata; class Amphibia; order Anura; family Ranidae; genus Lithobates; species Lithobates septentrionalis. The sequence continues at coordinate 2,350,027 of JBBDGP010000329.1, forward strand.
CACTTTGTGCACTTTAAATAACATTGTCAAAAAAGGGAACTGCGTGATGCACTGCAACACCACCCTCCTCACCACAATTTGCTGCAGCTGAAACTGACAACTGCAGCACACTGAACTGCTCTGGTTTAGTGTGTGCACAGTGTAAATGGGCCCTTATTATTTTTCTTCCATATGAGCCTGCAGAACATTGTAACTGTGATCCGTGGATTGCGGGTACAATCCCTGGCTCCTGCAGGTACAATGCGAGGCTCCTGTGGGTATAATCCCAGGGTACTGCCTGTACAATGCCAGGCTCCTGTGGGTACAATCCCAGGCCACTGCCGGTACAATGCCAGGCTCCTACGGGTACAATCCAAGGCTACTGCTGGTACTGTGCCAGGCTCTGGTGGATGCAATGCCAGACTCCTGCGGGTACAATGCCAGGCTCCTGTGGGTACAATCCCAGGCTCCTGCAGACCCTTCCTCCAGCTCCCTATCTGTACCAAGGTACCCACTTTTGTTTATGGAGCTGAAATGTCCACAGACTATTAGTGTGGTGATCACCAACTTGTGCCCATCTGCAACCATGACAGATGGGCAGAGCTGCTGTTACAAATCACAGGGCCCGTACAGCCTACCTGACAGCTCAAACACCCCCCCCCCCCCCAAAAAAAAATTATCAGGATGATATTTTCACAAAAAATACATTATATCATGGACACAAATACAACAAAACTTATAAAATCCAGAAGATAATACTGTATTGAGTTGATAAATATAGCTCTGTGTGTGAATGAGGTTTTGGGGCTCATTCACATGGTGCTGTGTCCTGTAGTGTGAATCATCTTATTTATTTTTTATGTGGTTGGAGCTGTGTGCAGGCAGCCTATGTGTATGGGGGCTTATGCATACCTCCCAACTGTCCCTGATTTGGAGGGACTGTCCCTGATTTGGAGCAATGTCCCTCTGTCCCTCATTCCTCCTCATTTGTCCCTCATTTTGGTCTGATCTATATAGTTGTATATAAAATGCACTTTTTATCTTTCAAAAATGTTTTCCAGCGCCAAACCTTTCATCCAATTTCTAAATTGTTGCATTTGTACATTTTAAAAGCCAATATAAAGGGATAGTAGTGGTAAAAATAGCACTTGTGGATTTAATTAACTTTTTTTGGGGTTAATTATCCTTTAAGGGGGTGTGGCAGGGGGCGTGTCCTATGCCTACATACATTTGCTAGTAGGTGTCCCTCATTCCCATCTCAAAATGTTGGGAGGTATGCATAAGTTATGGGAATGTAGCAGCTATACCAACACAGCCACAGGTCCTAATTTGACAGTGTGGGTGCAGATGGGCAGGGTGCATTTGAGACCACTCACCCGCACCTGCACACTTGTCATATTAGGACTTGCAGCTGTGTTCGTACAGTGCTTTGGGGTCCTTGGCAAGAATGATGATTGGGGGTGGCAGAGGGGCCCAATTACTGGAACTGATCCCCCTGTGACACCCACTGCAACAACTGAAAGCCAGTGGGAGATGAAAGGAGAGGAGTAGAGGAGGGGAAGTAAGCTGCCCTGAGGGGGGTACACGGGGGGCCCAGGCATCAGGGGTGATCGGAGCGTCAGGGGGACATTTACTGGATCTGATCCCTGTTTGGCTCTCCCTGCAGCAACTGAAAGCTGTTAGGAGGGAGAAGAGGAGAAGTCACCTTTCATGTGCCACAGGGAGAGTTGTACAGGGGATCGGTTCCTGTAAATACCCCGCTGCAGGTGTGTGCCTTTCCAAATCATATCCAATCAACTGAATTTACCACAGGTGGACTCCAAACAAACTGTAGAAACATTTAAAGGCTGATCAGTGGCAACAGGATGCACCTGAGCTCAATTTTGAGTGTCATGACAAAGACTGTGAATACTTATGTATATAGGATTTTTTCATTTTTTATTTTTAATAAATTTGCAAAGATTTCAAACAAACTTCTTTCACGTTGTCATTATGGGGTAAATCCATTTTGGAATAAAACTGTAAAAAAACAAAATGTGGAAAAAGTGAAGCACTGTGAATACTTTCCAGATGCACTGTATGTATATCCTTCTGAAGAAGTTGCTAGGCAACAAAATGTTAGGGACAGAGCAACAGTCCAGGGCGGAAGTAGTGTTGTTGGGTATAGAGCACACAGAGAGCAGCTGAAACCAGAGAGTGTTTGGCAAGGCTGACTGTAGACTTCCTCCTGTGCTTTCCCTGGATAAATACATGCTGCCTAATGATTTTATCTTTGTGAGTAGTATTATTGGTTTTATAATAAATATTGCATAGGTGTATCACACAATGTCAGTCTTTTCCTTTCCATGAGGCATCCTGTGAGTATACCATGTTGGACAAAGATTGCATTTAGATCAGGGGTAGGCAACCCCCGGCACGCAAAGCCCCTTTTGCCGGCACTTGACTCCCTCCCCGTCAGCAGTGCAGGGAAGTGTCAGTGAGACACTAAAAATGCATTCCAATTTCAGAATTCCCCACACCGCACTGAGGGGGAGGCACTGTCCCCCCACACATTGTAAAAGATGGGAATCATTGTTTGGTTCTCTAATTTTGCTGTAGCTGCGATCGTCAGCTTTTGTGATGGGGAAGAGATTGTGTGCAGCTCTGCTGGGAGGGGAGGTGGTCCCGGTTTTCAGGAGGAAGAAGACTGTCATTGGCCACTGCTAAAGCCAATCACAGTCCTGATAGCCCCGTCCACCATCTGGAGGAAGATGACTTGCTTGGTTGCCACTACCAATCTCAGAAAGAAGAGATTTCACTGTGATTGAGAAAACCATAATTAGGTGACAGTTTGTGGAATAACTGTTGAGCTTCTGGGAACTTTGTTGAAATTATTCCTGAACCTTTGCGTCACTTACTGCTGAACCCCGGCACTCTGTGTCCCTTTAAGCCACAGCCAGTATTCAGCGCAATGAAAATCAAATCCAACTTTTCCTATGGTGCAGAGCGCCGCACTTTTTCTCAGCTGCGGGGGCCCAACTTATGATCCTGCACACAGGCCCACTGCTTTCAGAAAATGACCCTGACCTGAGCTCATCAATGCACATCCATTCCAGGTGCTTGTATGTGACATCACATACATCCCATACAAGCACAAGGGCTGGATGCAAAAGGGGGATCACTGTGATGAGAGGATGAGTGTGCCAGGACAGGTAGATGTGTCTTATCTCGGCTTCCTTTCACCACTCTGCATATCACGCATATCATAGATGAGAAAAAGGTACAGCGATGAATCAGATGAGCAGGAGGGTACAACGGTGGGGAAAATGAGCAGGAGGGTTCAATAGTGGGGCAGATGTGCAGGGAGGTACAGTGGTGAAATGAGAAGGGGGTTCAGCAGTGGGACAGAAGAGCAGGGGGGTTCAGTGTTGGGCCAGATGAGCAGGGGGGGTTTAGTGTTGGGGCAGATGAGCAGGGGGGTTTAGTGTTGGGGCAGATGAGCAGAGGGTTCAATGGTGGGACAGATGTGAAAGGAGGTGTATTGGTGGGACAGATGAGCACGGGGTTACAGTGGTCTGGCAGAAGAGCAGCGGGAAAAGAGGTGGGGCAGATGAGCAGGGGGGTACAGAAGTGAGACAGATGTGCAGGAGGTACATTGATGGGGCAGATGAGAAAGCGGGTTACAGTGGTGGGACAGATGGGTTCAGTGTTAGGACAGATGAGAAGGTGATGCAGTAGTGAGACAGAAGAGCAAGGGGATACAGCGGTGGAGCAGATGTGCAGGGAGGTACAGTGGTGGGGCAGATGAGAAATGGGGAACATTGGTGGGGCAGATGAGAAAGCTGGTTACAGTGGTGGGGCAGATGAGTTCAGTGTTAGGACAGATGAGAAGGTGATTCAGTAGTGAGAGAGAGGAGCATAGGGATACAGCGGTGGAGCAGATGTGCAGGGAGGTACAGTGGTGGGGCAGATGAGCAGGGGGGTTACAGTGGTGGGACAGAAGAACAAGGGGGTACAGTGGTGGGGCAGATGTGCAGGATGGACAGTGGTGGGAGGGATGAGAAGGGGGTTCAGCGTTGGGACAGAAAAGCAGAGTGGTACAGTGGTGGGAGCGGATGAGCAGGGGGGGTTCATATAGTTACATAGTAGGTGAGGTTGTCCAACCTGTGTGTGTGATTATATGTCAGTATTACCTTGTATATCCCTGTATGTTGTGGCCGTTCAGGTGCTTATCTAATAGTTTTTTTGAAACTATCGATGCCCCCGATGAGACCACTGCCTGTGGAAGGGAATTCCTTCCACATCCTTGCCGCTCTTACAGTAAAGAACCCTCTACGTAGTTTAAGGTTAAACCTCTTTTCTTCTAATTTTAATGAGTGGCCACGTGTCTTGTTAAACTCCCTTCCGCGAAAAGCTTAATCCCTATTGTGGGGTCACCAGAACGGTATTTGTAAATTGAAATCATATCCCCTCTCAAGCGTCTCTTCTCCAGAGAGAATAAGTTCAGTGCTCACAACCTTTCTTCATAACTAATATCCTCCAGACCCTTTATTAGCTTTGTTGCCCTTCTTTGTACTCGCTCCATTTCCAGTACATCCTGAGTACAGTGGTGGGACAGATGAGCAGAGGGGGTACATTGGTGGGGCAGATGAGAAAGGGGTTACATTGGGGCAGATGAGAAAGGGGGTACATTGGTGGGGCAGATGTACAGGGGGTTACAGATGTTCGGCAGATGTACAGGGGGTTACAGATGTGGGGCAGATGAGCAGGGGGTTACAGTGGTGGGGCAGATGAAAATGTGGATACAGTGGTGGGGCAGATGTGCAGGGTAGTACAGTGGTGGGGCAGATGTGCAGAGTAGTACAGTGGTGGGGCAGATGTGCAGAGTAGTACAGTGGTGGGGCAGATGAGCAGGGGGGACAGTGATCTGAGGTGGGAAGGTACATGAATTGGGGCTGATCTGAGGTGTAAGTGTAGGATGTTAATTTCTCACTACTAAAGTAGTTTACAGCATTTACTTTATAAAAAATCCTTTTTGTAATTGAGAGAGTGTGAAGTTAACATTTTTTTGTTATAAAATCGGCACGCTCATTTTCTTGGCACACTGTGCTCAATAGGTTGCCTACCCCTGATTTAAACCATACCCAGTGAGCCTCGTGGAGGAGAGAGACAGACAGGCATAGCTATCTGGTAGCGGAGAATTTGATTTTTTGGTGGACATTACTCTTTTTAAGATCATTTTGGACACCTTGTTTCACAAAAAATGTTATTTGTTACAAGTGTTACATTGTGATACTGAATAAGCACTACACTGGATGTTTACTTCACATGTATTTTTACATACATGTAAAAAGAAAAAGGAAAGAAACTACGCTAGAGTAAAATTAAATGGTGTACCTAAACACAAACCATGCCAATAAATATTGCATAGATGCTGAATATTAAATGAAAGCAGCAATTCTTCTGCACAACAAAATACAGTGTCTAAAAATGAAAAATTAATAGAATCGCGCTAAACATTAGCATGAATAATAATATATACATACACTAATCCCTTGAAAATAGTGATGTACCATGTGCGTGTTGGGATAAAAATCTTAGAAACAAAGAACGTGGAGGAGAGATGGGTTTGCTTTAACAGCATATTAAATAAGGGCATTAGCCAATGCATCCCATTGGGTAATAAATTTAAAAAAGCAAACAAAAGTCCTGGATGGCTTAACTCCAGTGTAAAAATGCATATACAAGCAAAGGAGAAGGCCTTCAAAAAAATACAAGGTTGAGGGATCATCATCAGCATTCAGACTTTATAAAGAATGCAACAAGAAATCTAAGGGTGCAATTAGGGTGGCTAAGATAGAACACGAAAGACATAGCGGAGGAGAGCAAAAAAAAAATCCCAAGAAATTCTTTAAGTATTGTGGTATTGGGGGTTATAAAGCTTCAGTGTAGAGCTTACCAGTGAGCTGAGTCTACGCCAGATATGCAGTTTAAGGGCTTTTTTGGCCCATGTTTATAGAAGTAAAAGAAAAACAGTCCATCCAGGATTCTAACGCAGGGGTTTCTTCCACAAAGCAATAATGAAATAAATGGAAAATACCGAGCCACCTGGCTCTCTGGTCAGCACTGCTGTTCGGGCATTGACCTCGGTCCTCTTGACCCTGTAACTGTGTCCCTGTTTGGTACCCACACTGTACCTCTGGTGACACTCTCTCTTACAGCTTCCTGGCTTACGTTATTGCCACACGGCTGCTTCAGGCCTGTAGCCTAGGCCTTAGGTCTGCTCCTTAGAACAAAAGGGTTTCCTTGAGTTATGCTTTCTCCTAGCTTACTCCTGATTAGCGCCTTGCTGCTCTGTCACAAGGTACATCTGCCTCCTGCAGACATGCATGCTCTGGCTGCACCCATGCCATCTGACTCCTGCAGAGGAATGGGAGTCCACCTGACTTCCATGCACAGACTTCCTGTCTGTCGGGTGGGGCCCTGAGCCATAGCCAGGTCGAAACTAAATAGCCCAGCACATAGCTGTGCAATCCGTGTGCCTTTCTCTCCAAAATCTGGTGTAAACCAGCAATATTCCAGGTAGCACAGGGTCCCAATGCCACAGTATGTAAACAGTAAAAAAGGGAGGACAGACCATATTGGCCCCATGAAGAATGAGGAAGGACATCTGGTTACAAAGGATGGGGAGATGGCGAAGATATTGAATTTATTCTTCTCCTCAGTCTTCCGAGGGAATCGGAGGGCTTCAGTAACCAAAGCTGCAGTGTTTATCTTGATGACACATCACAGGAAGCACCTCCATGGTTAACAGAGGACAGAATTAAAATTAGACTTGGGAAACTTAACATTAATAAATCACCGGGACCAGATGGCTTGCATCCGAGGGTACTTAGGGAATTCAGTCAAGTAATTGCCAGACCATTGTTCCTAAATTTTACTGACAGTCTGACTGGAATGGTACCATGTGATTGGAGAAAAGCCAATGTAGCACCAATATTTAAAAAGGGCCCAAAATACATCCTTGGGAATTACAGACCAGTTAGCCTAACATCAATAGTATGCAAGCTCTTGAAGGGGATGATAAGGGACTATATACAAGATTTTAGTAATGAGAACGGTATCATTAGCAGTATTCAGCATGGATTCATGAAGAATCGTTCTTGCCAAACCAATCTATTAACCCTCTATGAGGAGGCGAGTTGCCATCTAGATAAAGGAAGGCTGTAGACGTGGTGTATCTGGATTTTGCAAAAGCATTTGACACAGTTCCCCATAAACGTTTACTGTACAAAATAAGGTCCATTGGCATGGACCATAGGGTGAGTACATGGATTGAAAACTGGCTACAAGGGCGAGTTCAGAGGGTGGTGATAAATGGGGAGTACTCGGAATGGTCAGAGGTGGGTAGTGGGGTCCCCCAGGGTTCTGTGCTGGGACCAATCCTATTTATTTTGTTCATAAATTACCTGGAGGATGGGGTAAACAGTTCAATCTCTGTATTTGCAGACGATACTAAGCTAAGCAAGGCAATAACTTCTCCGCAGGATGTGGAAACCTTGCAAAAGATCTGAACAAATTAATGGGGTGGGCAACTACATAGCAAATGAGGTTTAATGTAGAAAAATGTAAAATAATGCATTTGGGTGGCAAAAATATGAATGCAATCTATACACTGGAGGGAAAACCTCTAGAGGAAGCTAGGATGGAAAAGGACCTGGGGGTCCTAGTAGATGATAGCAGCAGCTTGGCATTGCTGAGCCTAACAAAGCAAACAGAATATTGGCATGCATTAAAGTGGAGGGCCACCCTAAAATAAAAAATAGCATCAAAAATCTTCCTACTCCGTGGCGCTTCCTCCTCTTCGGTGAGCGGCCCCGTTGCCTTCTGGGAACTGTGTGTGTCCCAGGAAGCAACGGGGCCATTCACAAAGCGCTGCGCGACTTGCGCATGCGCAGTAGGAGACGGGCAGTGAAGCCGCAAGGCTCTACTGCCTGTTTCCCTTCGTTAAGATGGAGGCGCCGGCGGCCGATCCGATGAACGGATCGGCCTCGTGGGGCCGACATCACGGGCTCCCTGAACAGGTAAGTGTCCTTATTAACCTCCCTGGTGGTATGATTCTTTCTGATTTTAGGTGCTGAAAGCGGTACAATTATTTTGCATGGAAATTTGGCGTTTTATATTGTAGGTCTGTAATTATTAACAATAACACACTTAAATCTGTCCAAACAAGAGTCTAGTAGATATCCCGGGTATGATAAAGTTTGAAACACAAAAACATAAATTATAATATAATAAAAAAAAAATAATAATTAAAAAAAATAAAAATAAATAGTAATAAAATAAATTTCCACACGATTCACTATCGCTCAATTCTGCAAGTGTTCTAATTTACTATCGCTGTTTTCTAGCTGGTCTAAAGCCATTTTTGACGTAAAGGGACACTTTTTGGTTGCTATGGACAATCTCCAGTTTCCAGGCAGAAAGAACAGTATATGCAATATAAAACTGCATGCAGGGCATGGGCCAGAGCACTGGGGACAAATGGGATGTGAAATGATTTCATACAGTACTGTAATCTAAGATTACAGTACTGTATGTGTTATGCTTTTTACATTTTTTTGAATTTGCCGCCAGGCTCCGCCCCCGTGCGTCGCAACGCTCGCAGGGAACGGAGCCTGGCACAGAGAGGCTTCGGAACAGGACAGAGCCCGCGGACACTGCGGGGGACATCGCAGGATCCCGGGGACAAGGTAAGTAAGGAGGCACCAGGATCCTGCGATGCAATCCCGAGTGTGGCTCGGGGTTACCGCTAATGGTGCTGAATTTTAACCCCGAGCCACACTCGGGAAAACCGCCAGGGAGGCTACAAGTCAGCAGCTGCAGTGTTTGTAGCTGCTGACTTAAAAAAAAAAAAAAAAATATATATATACACTACCGTTCAAAAGTTTGGGGTCACATTGAAATGTCCTTATTTTTGAAGGAAAAGCACTGTACTTTTAAATGAAGCTAACTTTAAACTAGTCCTAACTTTAAACAAATATACTCTATACATTGCTAATGTGGTAAATGACTATTCTAACTGCAAATGTCTAGTTTTTGGTGCAATATCTACATAGGTGTATAGAGGCCCATTTCCAGCAACTATCACTCCAGTGTTCTAATGGTACAATGTGTTTGCTCATTGGCTCAGAAGGCTAATTGATGATTAGCAAACCCTTGTGCAATCATGTTCACACATCTAAAAACAGTCTAGCTCCTTTCAGAAGCTACAAAACTGACCTTCCTGTGAGCAGATTGAGTTTCTGGAGCATCACATTTGTGGGGTCAATTAAACGCTCAAAATGGCCAGAAAAAGAGAACTTTCATCTGAAACTCGACAGTCTATTCTTGTTCTTAGAAATGAAGGCTATTCCATGCGAGAAATTGCAAAGAAATTGAAGATTTCCTACAACGGTGTGTACTACTCCCTTCAGAGGACAGCACAAACAGGCTCTAACCAGAGTAGAAAAAGAAGTGGGAGTCCGCGTTGCACAACTAAGCAAGAAGATAAGCACATTAGAGTCTCTAGTTTGAGAAACAGACGCCTCACAGGTCCCCAACTGGCATCTTCATTAAATAGTACCCGCAAAACACCAGTGTCAACATCTACAGTGAAGAGGCGGCTGCGGGATTTTGGGCTTCAGGGCAGAGTGGCAAAGAAAAAGCCATATCTGAGACTGGCCAATAAAAGAAAAAGATTAAGATGGGCAAAAGAACACAGACATTGGACAGAGGAAGACTGGAAAAAAGGGGTTGTGGACGGATGAATCCAAGTTTGAGGTGTTTGGATCACAAAGAAGAACGTTTGTGAGACGCAGAACAAATGAAAAGATGCTGGAAGAATGCCTGACGCCATCTGTTAAGCATGGTGGAGGTAATGTGATGGTCTGGGGTTGCTTTGGTGCTGGTAAGGTGGGAGCTTTGTACAGGGTAAAAGGGATTCTGAATAAGGAAGGCTATCACTCCATTTTGCAACGCCATGCCATACCCAGTGGACAGCGCTTGATTGGAGCCAATTTCATCCTACAACAGGACAATGACCCTAAACACACCTCCAAATTGTGCAAGAACTATTTACAGCAGAAGCAGGCAGCTGGTATTCTATCGGTAATGGAGTGGCCAGCACAGTCACCAGATCTGAACCCCATTGAGCTGTTGTGGGAGCAGCTTGACCGTATGGTACGCCAGAAGTGCCCATCCAACCAATCCAACTTGTGGGAGCTGCTTCTAGAAGCGTGGGGTGCAATTTCTCCAGCTTACCTCAATAAATTAACAGCTAGAATGCCAAAGGTGTGCAATGCTGTAATTGCTGCAAAAGGAGGATTCTTTGATGAAAGCAAAGTTTGATGTAAAAACAATGTTATTTCAAATACAAATCATTATTTCTAACCTTGTCAATGTCTTGACTCTATTTTCTATTCATTTCACAACGTATGGTGGTGAATAAGTGTGACTTTTCATGGAAAACACAAAATTGTTTGGGTGACCCCAAACTTTTGAACGGTAGTGTATATATATAGCGGCCGGAACCCCGCTTTAAAAAGGGAATCAACTCCAGAGATAAAACGATAATTCTCCCGCTCTACAAGACTATGGTCCGGCCGCACCTAGAGTATGCTGTCCAGTTCTGGGCACCAGTCCTCAGGAAAAATGTACTGTAAATGGAGCGAGTACAAAGAAGGGCAACTAAGCTAATAAAGCGTCTGGAGGATATTAGTTATGAGGAAAGGTTGCGAGCACTGAACTTATTCTCTCTGGAGAAGGAGACGCTTGAGAGGGGATACGCTTGAGACATGTGGTCACTCATTAAAATTAGAAAAGAGGTTTAACTTAAACTACGTAGAGGGTTCTTTACTGTAAGAGCAGCAAGGATGTGGAATGCACTTCCACAGGCGGTAGTCTCAGCGGGGAGCATCGATAGTTAAAAAAAACTATTAGATAAGCACCTGAACGACCGCAACATACAGGGATATACAATGTAATACTGACATATAATCACACACATAGGTTGGACTTGATTGACTCGTGTCTTTTTTCAACCTCACCTACTATGTAACCAAGTTCAAGTCCCAAGGACAGATAGGTGATCTAATGGGGGGAAGCAAGCGAGTTGCCCCTTGTATAAAGGGTTCGGACCAGTGAATGGGAGGCTAAAAGCCTTTGGAAGAATACTGATAGGGCCAAAACTTGACCTGTGATTGTACTCAAGGCCAATTTGATTTTCACAGCTGACTGTAGAAAAGAGAGAATTCTCCCAATCACGTATTTCCGAGGGTGCCATTTTTTGGCTTCACACCAAGCAATATAAGTCTTCGAGACCTTATGATAGATCTTCCTAGTGACAGCTTTTCTAGCATTCACTAGGGTAGACACCACTGGTCCCGAGATGCCACAGTCCTTTAACACCCTGGCTTCAATAGCCATGGCATCAAATTTAGAGACTGTAAATTGGGATGGAGTCTTGAGACAGTAGATCGGGGCGCCGTGGAAGCGTCCATGGCCCACCTATTGTCAGTCTCACAATCTCCAGGAACCAGGGCCTTCTGGGCCAGGCTGGTGCCACCAGAATGACTGGAACTCCCTCTCTCCGAATCCTGCGCAACAAATGTGGAAGGAGAGGGATCGGAGGGAAAGCATAAACCAGGGAGTACTGGCTCCATGGAACTACCAGAGCATCTGCTCAGATTTCCAGAGGATCTCTTGTTCAGGACACAAACTGCTGTAACTTGTTGTGGAACCTGGATGCCAGTAGGTCAACCTCTGGCCTTCCCCAGCGTTGGCAAATTTCCTGGAACACCCCTGGGTGTAGGGACCATTTCCCCGGGCAGATCTGCTGGCGGCTGAGATAATCTGCCTTCCAGTTTTCTACTCCCGGGATATGGACTGCCGATAGAATCGGCACATGTCCCTCTGCCCAGGCAACGTGTCCCTCTGCCCAGTGAAACACTAGAATATTTCTTCTGTAAATACGATGACTGAAAATATAAATGTGCAAAATGCAAAATGAACGGTGCAAAAACCAGCAAACAGTGTCTCAGTGCAGAGTGCAAATAAGTTAGTGCAAAACGGCAATACAGTCCTTTCTTCTGTGTGCACAGGACGTCAAAGTGCAAACACAAGATGCCAAGGAATAGTAAACTCCTCTTCGTGCAAAAACACACACTAGTAGCAATGGCCTCTTACCTTGCGGTAATGAGGTAACCGTATGTGTATACAAATCTGTAAGATTCACTTCTTCCTTCTACCATAGTGCTGGGCCATTGTAGATCTAGAAATGTCTTTGTCTCAGTGGATGGAAGCGAGATATCAGAAAAGAGAGGGGGTCCGGATTGTGTAGTATTTTGAATAAACGTAGCTTTTATTGATAACAATGAGGGTACTCACATACAATTATAGGATAATGCACAGAACTCCACGAGCGGCAAACTCGTCTGTCAGCGTCAATACAGGTGCCTTTCCATCCCTACATGTGGCGTCACGGTCACCTGACTTCATAAGGGGAAATGCGCGTCCTTTATATTGATGGAGGCTAAAAAGTCTTCCACCTGGAGCGAGGCTACAACTGAGCGGACAGACTCCATCCGAAAGGACTGGATCAGTAGATACCGGTTCAGGGATCTTAGGTCCAAAACTAGGCCCTGTGACCCCATTTGGTTTTTAAACCGTAAAACAGGTTCACTCCGGATACAGGAACCTGTACAATCACTCCTTGATGCACTAAATGATGTAGTGCCTGAAGCAATAAGTCTCCTTTTTGGAGGATCCAAGGGAACGCTGGATCTTACAAACCTCTAGGGGGGAACCCCCCCACAACTCCAGCTTGTAACTGCGGGATATAATTGTGGTGACCCACTCGTCCTGAATTATTGTTGTCCAAATGTCCGCAAAGTGCAGCAGCCTTCCCCCCCACCCATGGGGGCGTCTCCTAAAAAAGGAGGGCTTGGTGCTGGGTTTAGAAGAATTTCAGACCCAGGGCTTTTTCTGGCCCTGGCCGTTGTGGCTTGCCAATGGCCCTAGCACCCTGTTGGCGGCTGCGACATTTTGAGGAAGCAGTCCCTGAAGTTTTAAACGAGGGACCCCTGGTGCTTTTCTTCACAGGAAGTAGAGAACTCTTCCCTCCGGAAACCCTTTGTATATATTTGTCCAAATGATCACCAATAAACGTTCCCCATGAAAAGGGAAACCTGCCAATAACTTATCACAAGGAAGCTCGGCTGACCAGTTCTTAAGCCACAAAAGTCTGTGCATATGTACAGACAAGAGAGCCAAAACGAGAAACCTGCTGTATTGAATCCTTTTAAAGGCATCAACAGCAAAACACAGCGCTCGAGGAATATCTGTCTTATTTTCAGGCAGATCATCCTCCTGGTTAGGCCTATCAGCCCGTTTGACCTGATCCTTTACAGACTGGCAGATAACAATTGCTACAACAGCTGGCTGAATAGCTGAACTGGCCAAAGAAAAGGAAGCCTTTAATAATGACTACAAAAACTTTTCATCCATGGGATATAAAAAAGGGAAAACCTCTCAAGAGGAACAAAATCCTATCAGGATGTTCCCAATCAGCATACACCGCCTGTTCCAGCAGGGGGTGTAGCGGGAAAGCCTGTGTTGGTCTGAAGAGGCCTCAGGGATCCCAAGAGGTCCAGGGGGGCTCAGTCACCTCTGCTTTCTTAAGAGGCAACTTAAAGGCAAAACTAACCATTTCGGTCAGAGTCAGGATGAAAGCCTCTGCGACTGAGAGGCAGACATCAACTGGATATCTTTTTGTCCAGATTGCTTGGAAGCAGACTCCTCCGCCAGGCCCTCCACAGAATACTGAGCTTTTAGCTCTTCACCATTCTCAACCCATTCCTGCTCCAAACTAGGAGGCTCCAGGGAGGGGGATCTGTCATGCTTCTTGCCACCCTGCAGGATGGAGGAAATTGTGCCAGCAATTCTGTGCTCTAACCCCGTTAGGGCTGAGGACAGCTCATCTTTAGTGATAAAGGGTGAAGCAGCAGCGTTGACTGTAGGCACAATCCCAGATAGGTGCAGCGGCTCAGATTACCCAGAAGCCTCTGGTCCTTCAGGGGATACAATAGGGATACGACTAGGTTCATCAGGAACTACTGATGACATAGGTTTGCCCTTCCTGTAGTGTTAGTCTCGCTCCTCTTTTTTGAAGACATTTACTAGCCACAAAAAAGAGCACCTGGGTGTAGTATTAAAACACATCAGAAGGGAGACTCTATAATAGGGCTCACCAAGCCTCTATGCAACAATCCTGCTAAGCACCTTAGCCCGCCAAGGGGCACTTGGTGACTCGTGTGACCCGAGTAAGGAGAAATGAACCGCTACAAGTGCCTGCTCAGAGTCTGCTCTGTGTCCCACAGCTGCCTTCTGGAAGCACCGCATGCTTGGCATATACAGCTTAAATAAGCTGGCTGTGCACCGGAACGTTCTGTGCATGTGTGTGCATGTACGTGTGTGGTCCCGGCGAACGGGCGTGGCTGTATTCACGTGTGACGTGAATCCTCGTGTGCCCAGATAAAGGATACTGCGCATATGCGGCGAAGCCGTGTGTGCCATGACCAAACAAACTGCTTAGTCCAGTGGCGCTTTTGCACAAGCGCCATGGCCGCCAAACAACTGCTGAGTACAACGGCACTCTTGTGAATGCACGTGTGTCATCGTAAACCAAGGCGAAATGGCGCACCGTCATGCGTCATCATACAGGTAAAAAACAGCCAGACACAAGCAAAAAAGGTACACTGTGCAAACACCCACAGCTAGCCCAAAACTCCCCCGTATGGTCACCGCACACAGGTGTCAGCCTCTAGCTAGCTTGACTGATTGTTACAATCACTGGGACACCCCACAATATTAAAATAAAGGAGTTTCACTTACCCGTCCAAGCGCAGGGCAGCTTAGAAACTAGGAGCCCAATCTTCACCCTTCACGGCAGGTTCCTGTCACTTGAGGACCTTCAAGGACTGGGTACCCTTTTCATGTTTAGTGTCCACTCCCTTGGACCTGTATAGCACCCTGCAGGAATGCCTTAGTGCTGCAGTGTCCCGGATTCCACTTTGCAGGGTCCAGCGCCCAGAGGTCACATTACAGGCAAAACCTTGCAGGATCTTGAGTCTTCTTTGTGAGGTTTGGGTACCATTTATCTAAGCATATAAAGCCTGTGTCAAATGGATCAGATCGGTTAACCCCTTGATTAATTTAAGAACTGTTTGTGGGACTAGAGACCTGGAGATCAGAGGGCTCAAACAAACCGTGCCATCCACCTTGCAGACACTGGTAAAAAAACTGAAGTGCTTCCTGTATGGGAGGGGTTATATAGAGGATCATTTCCGGTCTAAAGACCTTTGGTCTACCAGTGTGCATTCACCTGGAGATGAAGTATAACCCAGCAGGTAATGAATATTAGCCTGACTCTGTGTCCCATGATGTATGAAAAATAAACACTGACCTAACCGTCCCCAAAATTTAACACTAAACACAAACATTGACAGCAAAAGTAAAGGGTTAGGGGATTCAGTTTAGCAACAAGCTAACCCAATGTTGCTTTAACCTCTTCTATAGCATACCTACTTACTGGGGCTGGAAATTTTATTTCGGAAACACAGTGCCCCATACTGAAGGATAGGGATGAGCCGAACACCCCCCTGTTCGGTTCGCACCAGAACATGCGAACAGGAAAAAAGTTCGCTCGAACACGCGAACACCGTTAAAGTCTATGGGACACGAACATGAATAATCAAAAGTGCTAATTTTAAAGGTTTATATGCAAGTTATTGTCATAAAAAGTGTTTGGGGACCTGGGTCCTGCCCCAGGGGACATGGATCAATGCAAGTTTTAAAAACGGCCGTTTTTTCAGGAGCAGTGATTTTAATAATGCTTAAAGTCAAACAATAAAAGTGTAATAGCCCTTTAAATTTCGTACCTGGGGGGTGTCTATAGTATGCCTGTAAAGGGGCGCATGTTTCCCGTGTTTAGAACAGCCTGACAGCAAAATGACATTTCGAAGGAAAAAAAGCCATTTAAAACTACCCGCGGCTATTGCATTGCCGACAATACACACAGAAGTTCATTGATAAAAACGGCATGGGAATTCCCCACAGGGAAACCCCAACCAAAATTAAAAAAAAAAAAAAATGAAGTGGGAGTCCCCCTAAATTCCATACCAGGCCCTTCAGGTCTGGTATGGATATTAAGGGGAACCCCGGCCAAAATTTAAAAAAAAAATGACGTGGGGTTCCCCCTAAATTCCATACCAGACCCTTCAGGTCTGGTATGGATTTTAAGGGGAACCCCGCGCCAAAAAAAAAAAAAAAAAACGGCGTGGGGTTCCCCCAAAATCCATACCAGACCCTTATCCGAGCACGCAACCTGGCAGGCCGCAGGAAAAGAGGGGGGGACGAGAGTGCGGCCCCCCCCCCCCTGAACCATACCAGGCCACATGCCCTCAACATTGGGAGAGTGCTTTGGGGTAGCCCCCCAAAACACCTTGTCCCCATGTTGATGAGGACAAGGGCCTCATCCCCACAACCGTGGCCGGTGGTTGTGGGGGTCTGCGGGCGGGGGGCTTATCGGAATCTGGAAGCCCCCTTTAACAAGGGGACCCCCAGATCCCAGCCCCCCCCCTGTGTGAAATGGTAAGGGGGTACTTACCCCTACCATTTCACTAAAAAAAAGTGTCAAAATAGTTAAAAATGACAAGAGACAGTTTTTGACAATTCCTTTATTTAAATGCTTCTTCTATCTTCCTTCATCTTCTTCTGATTCTTCTGGCTCTTCTGGTTCTTCCTCCGGCGTTCTCGTCCAGCATCTCCTCCGCGGCGTCTTCTATCTTCTCCTCGGGCCGCTCCGCACCCATGGCATTGGGGGGAGGCTCCCGCTCTTCTCTTCATCTTCTTCTTCATCCTCTTCTCTTCTTCCTTCTTCTCTTCTTCTGCGGGCCGCTCCGCATCCATGCATGGAGGGAGGCTCCCGCTGTGTGACGGCGTCTCCTCATCTGACGGTTCTTAAATAACGGGGGGCGGGGCCACCCGGTGACCCCGCCCCCCTCTGACGCACGGTGACTTGACGGGACTTCCCTGTGACGTCTCGGGGAATGCCACAGGGAAGTCCCGTCATGTCCCGTGCGTCAGAACCGTCAGATGAGGAGACGCCGTCACACAGCGGGAGCCTCCCTCCATGCATGGATGCGGAGCGGCCCGGAGAAGAAGAGAAGAAGAGAAGAAGGAAGAAGAGAAGAGGATGAAGAAGAAGATGAAGAGAAGAGCGGGAGCCTCCCCCCAATGCCATGGGTGCGGAGCGGCTCGAGGAGAAGAAGATAGAAGACGCCGCGGAGGAGATGCTGGACGAGAACGCCGGAGGAAGAACCAGAAGAGCCAGAAGAACCAGAAGAAGATGAAGGAAGAAAGAAGAAGCATTTAAATAAAGGAATTGTCAAAAACTGTCTCTTGTCATTTTTAACTATTTTGACACTTTTTTAGTGAAATGGTAGGGGTAAGTACCCCCTTACCATTTCACACGGGGGGGGCCGGGATCTGGGGGTCCCCTTGTTAAAGGGGGCTTCCAGATTCCGATAAGCCCCCCGCCCGCAGACCCCCACGACCACCGGGATCTGGGGGTCCCCTTGTTAAAGGGGGCTTCCAGATTCCGATAAGCCCCCCGCCCGCAGACCCCCACGACCACCGGCCACGGTTGTGGGGATGAGGCCCTTGTCCTCATCAACATGGGGACAAGGTGTTTTGGGGGGCTACCCCAAAGCACCCTCCCAATGTTGAGGGCATGTGGCCTGGTACGGTTCAGGAGGGGGGGGGGCGCACTCTCGTCCCCCCTCTTTTCCCGCGGCCTGCCAGGTTGCGTGCTCGGATAAGGGTCTGATATGGATTTTTGGGGGAACCCCACGCCGTTTTTTTTTTGGGTTTTTTTGGCGCGGGGTTCCCCTTAAAATCCATACCAGACCTGAAGGGTCTGGTATGGAATTTAGGGGGAACCCCACGTCATTTTTTTTTTAAATTTTGGCCGGGGTTCCCCTTAATATCCATACCAGACCTGAAGGGCCTGGTATGGAATTTAGGGGGACTCCCACTTCATTTTTTTTTTTTTTTAATTTTGGTTCGGGGTTTCCCTGTGGGGAATTCCCATGCAGTTTTTATCAATGAACTTCTATGTGTATTGACGGCAATGCAATAGCCGCGGGTAGTTTTAAATGAGTTTTTTCCTTCGAAATGTAATTTTGCTGCCAGACTGTTCTAAACACGGGAAACATGCGCCCCTTTACAGGCATACTATAGACACCCCCCAGGTACGAAATTTAAAGGGATATTACACTTTTATTGTTTGATCTTAAGCATTATTAAAATCACTGCTCCTGAAAAAACGGCCGTTTTTAAAACTTTTTTTTGCATTGATCCATGTCCCCTGGGGCAGGACCCAGGTCCCCAAACACTTTTTATGACAATAACTTGCATATAAGCCTTTAAAATTAGCACTTTTGATTTCTCCCATAGACTTTTAAAGGGTGTTCCGCGGCATTTGAATTTGCCGCGAACACCCCAAATTGTTCGGTGTTCGGCGAACTTGCGAACAGCCAATGTTCGAGTCGAACATGAGTTCGACTCGAACTCGAAGCTCATCCCTACTGAAGGATGTTGGAACTGAAAATGAAGGACACACACCAATAACTTGTACTGTTGGCCAAACTCTACCATGCCAAACAATCAACTACCAACCTGATTTTTACAAGGACACCAAGGCTAGCTTCAAACCTGGCCACTCTGGAATATGTTAACACATGTGCATTATGTCATGCATTACATTAAGGCAGCCAAGATGTTTGAATGAGCTGCCAACACACCAGAGGGCAAATAAAAAAAAAGATCACCTTTTTTTTTTTTTTTACAAAGCAGTGCACCACAACACACACAGTAGTGTGTTGCCATGCATTGAGGAGGTACTTTGGGGTGCCGTTCAACATCAATGGCACTGCAACACACCAATTCTGTTAAGTGAACCATCATAGTGCAACAGGGGCTTAAATGTTTGATATGAGCATCAGCAAATGTTACAATTAGCACATTTTTTTCATACATCCGGCCCCAAATGTGTTATAACCTATTGTTGTTACAGGGCAACCTGCAGAAACCATTCTATATGGATGACATTGATCAGCATAGAACATACAGAGACCCATATACATAAACAGAAACTAATAGGGATCATATTGCTGACGTGTAGCAGATACAGAATCTAGGGAGCTATTGCAAACCACATATACAAGTGTTCAGTGTTGGTGCTTCAAGGAGACCTTTTACTACCCAGTTTTGAGACCTATTCAGAGTCCACTAAAAATGCTGTTTTTTTTAATTGATGTATAGAGTACTAGCTGCACCAGAACACAATTTAAACTGGTGTCAAGCTATATCACTTTACTAGAAGTGTGCTTTTTTATTGTTGCCTGGATGCACTATATACACTGAGCTTCAAAATCCCATGTGATTTTCTTCTAGGGGTTTTACTTTCCTAGCAAACTTATAGATCATAGAATGCTTTATATTGTTTGATGGAAAAAAATGTCCTTCCCAAAGATATGTTCATACTCTTTTATGGGGATTTATATGTTAGAGTGGGTCTGAGAATTGCAAGAACATTAAAATATTTTCTGGAAAAACTGTTCCCTAAAATATTGAAACAGTGCACACAACATCAAAAGGTCTACTCCACCCAAAAGCCATCATTTGGATATTGGTGGAACCCCATTAGCTGTGTCTTCCTATGGTTTCTTATATATATTGGGTAACAGAGAATCATAATTTTCGTCCCTGTTATTGTGCAGCTGGGGGTTTTGGCTGCTTCGTCACATTTTCTAGAACGTGAAATATAAATCCGAACCTCTTCATGTTGGCCATTGTAGGAATGCAGACTTAAGAACTCAAGTGCAGGAGGTTTCATAGAGAATTCTTGAGTTAGAGTGCCAAGCGGCCTAATGTATATGTGAACCTTTGCCTAGTAAAACAACCCATTCAGTTTAAAATAGATATGAAAGGCAAACCATTTGTGTATATAGTATATATAAAAAAACATAAATACAATATTCTAACTATCTATATATATATATATAGATATATACACACACAGTATATAAAAAAGTGATCACACCTCTGTTCTCAGTTGAATAATGGGCTTAGAGAGCTGGCGGTAGAAAAAGCGCCGTACACTGATCTTCCCAATGAATGGCTGTGCTGGGTGGCATGTCAGCACAAGTCTTGGCTATTGGAGGACAGAAAGGCTGATCTCCCAGCACAGCCAGAAAACTGACCAAGCTGGGATTCTATGCCTGGTATGGTCAGTTTCAAATAGGAAAGCAGGGAAACTGGCAGAATCACCAGATATTTCATACAAAGAAAGCAATACAAAGAAAACAGGATAATTTTTAACACAAGTACATGGTACAACAGAAACATATCAGGAATATGAAATGTTGGGGTAACATACTTAACTTTCTAGCATATACTAAACACAGATATTTGGCAAGTGCACTTACCCTTTAATAATAATCTAAATTTTATATATTAAACTAGTATAAGCTGTGTAATTTTCTCGCACAAGGTCATGCATTCCATGACACCTTTACCACCTTTAGCATGCGTGCCATTGTTAATAAAGACATTAATACAAAAAGGTACCGGGGCACAAGATTGTTATGGGCAATTCTGATGATTATTTGTGTATGTGTGTGCACAGATCAGTTCAGAGTGCAATAGCTGGGCAGATGGTCTATCGGGTTAATTGGTACTAGAATAAGACAGTATATTGAGATGTCTGACATGGTCTGTCTGCCCACTCAGATGTGCAGGGAGCTGGAGGGAAGAGATTATTCTTGCAGTTTCTTTATGTACAGCTGACAATGAAAATGACCAGCTGTCACTTTCCACTATGGACATCATGCAAAACTACAGTTGTTTGGATGTCTGGCATTTAACAAATGAGTGTTTCAGCATATGTACAGCCGCCCTAAGAGAATTGAATTTAGTGAAAAAAATTCTATAACAAAAGTGTATATTTAAAGAGAATAAAAATACGTAAATTAAAATGTGTAATATATTGCAGCACACCAGTACTTGGATGTGGCAGAGGTTGTGGGGTTCCTTTTTTTCAACTGGTGTTCCTGCCCACAATACATTCAACACTTACTGTACTGCACCTATGGAGGTGCGTCATCATCCCAGGACATAACTACAGAACACCTCCCTCTCCATCACCATAACACAGTGGGTAGAGGTTTTGTAGTTCTCATAGACATCTGGAAGCAATGCTCACTGGTAAGGGTTCAGCACAGGCAGAGAGTTACCAGCTCACAAGTTTTCTGGCAAAATGAACAAGTATTTTTTTTGCACTTATCAAACAGATATAACAAAATGCTTTCCATGGCATCTTTAAACACATGAAAAGGGAGCAAATAAAGAGTTCATTGTTAGGGTTTACATACAATTTTTAACAGCATCCTGAAATTAAAGACAGAAAGCAAGGTCAGTATTCATATCAATATTATTTATTGTGTAAAATAGCGGACAAATGGGAACAATATACAAATATTTCTTGTAATAACACAAGAATAAAATTCTAAGAAACATGGTCACTCTGACTCTTCTTCGAACTCGACAAGTGGAGCATGTCGGCTGGCTTGTACACCTTCTCTGAAGTGAACCTTTTTGATGGTGCCTGCTTTGGGTGCTCGTATTGTGTGCTATAAGAAAACAGATGGTAATTCAAGATTTATTAGAAAACATTACTTTTAAGAGGTGAATATCAAGACAGATTCCTTTTCATAATCTGCCTGGAGTTCAAAGTTGCAAGGCCTGCTTTTTAGGTGTGCCCTCTCCACCTTTTGAAAAGTTGTGTAGCACCCTCTAGTGTGCAACTAGTGTAGGTAAATTTATTTTGGTATGAATCGTGGTAACTGTGAGAGTCTGTAATTAGGTCGGGTTACAGCAGGTCAGGCTGGATGGCTCTACAGGGTGGGTCTCTGGTACCTCCCCCTTGATCTTTAAGCTTGGAGAAGCTTCTGAAAGTTAGTGGGCAGAGGCCAGGAGGAGCTGATCTGCTTACTTGAGGGAATCTGGCCAATCTCCAGGCAGAGGGCCTAGCAGGGTGGCTGGGTGAGCCCTTAAAGTGAAACTATAGGCAAAACTTTTTTTTTTTAAATTTTGGATAGAGTAAGGGAGGGATATAACCCCTGTCGGGAGATTTCCCGTCCATAGCCAAACAGGAAGTGAGAGCAAATCCCTGCAAATTAAGGGAATTGCTTCGGAACCCCCAGGTCAACCAGAACTAGTATCCCCATTGGAAGATTTCCTCTCTGTTACTTTTCTGGGGACAACCCAAAATTTGGGATATTTTTTTTACATTCAATAATAATGGTAAACAGGACAAATAGAGGGGGAATCTCCTCAACAGGGGCACAGACAGCAATAAACACTGGGAAGCCTTTTAATCCCTCTGTTTGCTCTGTCTCCAGGCTGGAGCTGAGGAAAGGAAGGAGAGGAAGCCTGAGCCTTTGGACATCTGGGCTGGCATGGGAAGATCTGATCAGTTGGAGGCCTGAACAGGAATTTTGCCCAGTGCAGCAGGGAGCAAAGAACAGCGTGAGTACCTCAGCACACCTGGGGCCATACAAGGGGAGAGACTGACAGATGTAGCATACTTCCCAAGGACAGCTTTGCCCTGAATCTCGATCCCTTGTCCTGGGGAATTCAGAGCAGCCATATGGGTCAGGCAGCCAGGTGGGCTGGTAGTATCTGTGAATGTCAGAACTGGGTGAAGGTTTACAGTGGAAGCAAGATACTTCTGCATACAGTTTTCAACTTTGTGCTAATTCTTTGAAGGGGACTGAGAGCTCCTGGTCCGTAAGGGATCTTGTCTCTGATTCATAAAGACTGCGTTTATTCCGGAGGGAGTACAGCCCAAAATCTTCATTTTTGTACATAGGGAAGATAGTTATACTCATCTGATGTTTCTTCAAGTAAAGTTTGGCATCCCATAATCCCTTTACCCTATCCAAGTTGTTTCCCAAATAAAACAAAAAACAAAGCCCATGGACTGATTACTTATGTCTGGATGCAAGTTGGAAATGCGTGTTGCATGGCTGTGCAGAAATGGGGGGAATCAAGATATCCAGCGCCCTGCGGGGGTAGTGCTACAGTTGTATAATACTGTAACAAAAAAACAAAAAAAACTTGTGTGTGTGGGGGGGGGGGGGGGGGGGGGACACAGTTAGATAATATACTCACCATGCTCTGGTTACCATAGTGCAGGAGGTGACTGCACCATCCTGCTGACGAGATCCCATGGAATGCAAAGTACCGTATATACTCGAGTATAAGTCGAATTTTTCAGCACTTTTTTTGTGCTGAAAGTGCCCCCCTCGACTTATACTCGAGTCAAGCACTTTTCTGCAGCAAAAAATTTCATTTTCCGAACTGATTTTGGGGCCCCGTATCTCAGGGCCACTTGGTGCTAGGAACCCCAAATTTGGTGTGCAAACCCAGTGGAACTGGTACCACAACATATCCAAAGCTGAAGTTCCTAGCACTAAGTAGCCCCGAGATACGGGGCCCCAAAACCGGTTCAGAAAATGTCATTCTCTGCTGCAGAAAAGTGCTTGATATTTTCTGAACTGATATTGGGGCCCTGTATCTCGGGCCACTTAGTGCTAGAAATCCCAGCTTTAGCAATGTCATGGTGCTAGTTCCACTGGGTTTGCACACCAAATTTGGGGTTCCTAGCACTAAGTGGCCCCAAGATACGGGGCCCCAAATTCGGTCAACTGTGTCCATCTGCAGCAATGTCATTTCGGGACCCTTTGGGTTCAGAGACCCCAAATTTTGGCTGCAGCTAGGGGGCATCTAGGAACCCTTAACTACCGAGTTTGAAGTTCAGGGGACCTATGACTGCAAATGGGCATTGTTGAACCTCTTTTCCACTTACAGTAGCTGTGCATTTCTCACCCTCGTCTTATACTCGGGTCATTAAGTTTTTCCCATTTTTTTTGTTGTAAATTAGGGCCTCGACTTATACTCGGAACGACTTATACTCGAGTATATACGGTAGTTCAAATTTTGTGAGAAGATGCTTGCAGCACATTGCGGGCTTGTCTTCTTAGGCTTCACGTACACTTGGCCTACATTTACCGCGGCCACGGGAAAAACACGGCAAAATCGCATCACGATTTTACTGCGTTTCGTGTTTTCCCGTAGCCGGCAGTCAAAATATCCCTATCCTGAGAGGGAGGTTGAAGCTCACCTAGCCACAGCAGCTCCCTAACTCTGCTAAATGAAGTTGAGTTTGGGAGCTTTGGCAAAAAGACGCCAAAAGCTCCTAAACTCAAGTTTAGGAGCTGCTAGTGTACATGAAGCCTTAGAGAGATTTGGGCTATTAAACATCCCCTAGATTTCAGCAGAAAGATGACTTCACGCTCAACAAGGCGCAGTGGGCAAAAGCTGATGGAAAAGCGAATGTGTTATCCAACCTTTTGTCTTTTATGGGACTCTTTTGTAAGTTTTATACAGCGTTTTCTGCAAGGGAGAGGGAGACACCTTTAAATAGGAGGCCTTGCAATTTGGGTGCAAGGTCTGCTTTAAAGCGCATCTCAAAGAAAAAAACAAAACAAAAAACATTTGGTACATTTCTGGATTACATGCACATTTTCTATGATTTTCCCCTTTAAAACACACTACAAGTATATGAAAATAATAGTTAGTATGGCCATATATACTGTATGGTATGCTCCTCCTAGGCATGTGGTGTCAGCCCTGCCTACCTAATTTCAAATGCACTACAAAAAACACAGACCTCTCTTTACCACCGCCTCTCTCCATTTCCATACCCCTTCCTTGTCCACTTACAGACAGATAGGAAGTTATCAGCTCAAAAGACTTGTGGCAAACTCAACAGGTATTTTGTGCACTAACCTAATAAACAAAAAACTCTTTTAAATGGTATATTTAGCAGACGACAAGGGAGCAAATAAGAGACGTGAACTATTAGGGTTTACATACAGTTCAATATGCTTGAAACAAACGGTATAGTATACATGACAAAACTACTGCCAAAAGTACATTGAAAAGGTTTTATATCTGAAATATAAAGATTTCCAAAGAACCAAGGTAAAAAAATACACTCTGAGGTTTTGGCGCTGTCACAATACTTAGACATGAAGTTATTTCTGCCACTCCCAATGACAACAGCCACACTGAGCAACCATTGTCTATAGGCACAATCATTCAATTCTATGCATGAAGACTTACCTCCATTTTCATAGCAATCATGACCATCAGTGGATCTCCAGCTTCTACTTTATCTCCAACTTTTACAAACACCTATAAACAAACCATGAATAATAATTACACAGTAAAACAGCTAGCTGGGTTATTTACTAATTAATGGTTGGGTATTTTACCAGGTTATTGCACATAATTAGGAAACATAAAATCGCAAGGTTAAAAAAAAAAAAAAAAATACCCTTTAGTGCAATATGAAATGTTTGCATCTAAAATTGACTCAGATGACATATCATTCCAACTATGGGTCTCTAATTTTAACCCTGCCACTCATCTCCTGCAGCCAACTCTCTAGCAAGCTAAATACCTATAGTTTCTTATTTTTCTTTTGGATGGCCCTGAATTTGAGCCTGGTTTTGGTTCATCACCATCTCACGACAAACATTAGAAAATAAAGGGGTTGTAAAGGTTTTTTTTTTTTTTAAATAACAAACATGTTATGCTTACCTCCTCTGTGCAAGGGTTTTGCACAGAGTGGCTCCGATCCTCCTCTTCTGAGGTCCCCCAGCTCCTGGCTCCCTCCCGAATCGAGTGCTCCCTGCGAGACCCGCATTCCAAGGGGACACTCCTGTGGGCAAGCTCCTGAGTCCTGCTGCTGCGTCCATTGACACAGACAGCAGGACTCCCATGTCACTGGATTTGATTGACAGCAGCTGGAGCCAATGGCTCCTACTGCTGCTATCAATCTATTCAATAAAGAAACCCGAGACAGCGGCTGGAGCTGGTGTGCTTGTTCCCGTCGCTGGAAAGATCGGGGCGAGGTAAGTAAAAGGGGGGCTGCTACACTACAGAAGGTTTTTCACCTTAAAGCACAGAATGCATTAAGGTGAAAAACCGAGGGTTTGCAACCCCTTTAAAGTGGAACTATAGGCAAAACTTCCCCCCCATTTTGGATTATAGTAAGGGAGGGTTATAACCCCTGCTGGTTTATTTTTTGCCATGGGGAGATTTATCTTCACTTCCTGTCCCATAACAGAGAATGAGAAGAAATCACAGGATTTCACGCAATGTAAACAACACAGCCGGTGTTCTGCCGAGAAAGTTCCGCTCGGCGGATTAGTTCCCCCTCTACTGCGCATGCGCAGTAGAAGCCGGCGGAAATAGCCGAAGCGGAACAGCTGAAAATCAGCTGTACACGGCGGCTGTAAGAGGGCCCCTCGCGGGCTCGCTCCGCTCGCCACGCTTCGGGCACGGCCTCGCTGCCCTCGGCACTTTTAGATTCCCCCTCTAGGTCCACTTGGATAGAGGGGAAGGAACCTGGACCCAGAGCGCAGGCGCCGTGTACAGCTGATCGAAGCGTTTGAGCTTCGGCTATCTCCGGCGGCCGACAGTAGTACGTACTGCGCAGGCGCTGCGCCTGCGCAGTACAGGGGGGGAACCTATCCGCCGAAGGAACTTATTCGGCAAGACACCGGCTTTCACTTTTGCACCAAAAGGAAGCTTCCTGATTGCAGCCAGTACCAGGGTAAATTAGCGCCAATGTCCTCCAGTACCAGAAATAGTTATCCACCTCTCTACAGTATACTACCATCTACTATACTGTCTCCGATCTGACCTGTATATTAACACCTTCATCCTCCCACTGTATGTGACCTATACATGAACTCTTTAACCTCCTGATCCATCTGTGTATGACCTATAAATGTAAGGATTCTAGTACACCATTACTAAGCTCCATGTTTTAACATTTTCATTACCAGCATTTTTGTTAAAGTGTAAATTCACTCTCTTAAATCAATATTGCCTATTTTTAATCTTTATGCTGCTAACATTATTAAATAGATAAGTATAAGTATATCAAGTTCACTTGTTTTAAACTTGATTTCATATTCATTTAGTTCCTTCCTGGTTTCGATGCCTAGGCAAATGATGTCATCCATCCCAGGAGTTTTCAGGATGGGTTTTCCCAGCTTCTCAGCACACCCTCCTGCCTGCATGCCTGACCTAAGGGCAGATGGGTTCCAGGAAGTAACTTCTACATGAATCACCTGCCCCACTCAAAATGGCCATTGGCAGAAAAGCTAGCGGCTTGCCTTTCAATGTGATTTCTCAGCAAAAAAAAAAAACACACACACAACAGGTGACATGGATAGATGAGCGAGTTTGCTTTGAATAACAAAAATTAATTAAAAAACCTTTTTGGTTTGTGGTGGTCAGATGCAGTGTAGTTCTGCTTCAAGAAAAAAAAATATATATATATATCCGATCATCTTGGGCACTATACTACATGACAGAGTAGTTTGTTAAAAATAAAATTACAGTGCTGTAAACTGTAAAATGACCAGGACAGGAAGTCTCAAAGTGGTTAAATATATTCATTAACAGCCACTAAGGATTCACATTCATTTTGTGTGCATCAAATGCAAACACAGATACTATATTGTTAAATAGTGGTGGTAGTGATGACATCATCGATGTGCTGCACATAGCCTGTGCAGAGAAAAGAGCTGTGGGAGGGCCCAGCAGACCCCACCCACTACAGGCTGCCTGCAGAAAACTACAGAAGAGGGAGGAGATAAGACCTGTCACCCTGCACAAGGAGAGAGAGCGGCACTGACTGGTCTTGATAAAAGAAGTTTCTACACAGAGGCAAAGTTTCATACTGGTTTACTGCACCGATCTGGAAGAAATACACGCCTTGTTTACGCAGACAATGTTTGGCATTTAAGCATGGCTGTAAGGTATCCTGTATAGCCTTCACAGGTCACAAAATAATTTTACTTTGTATGAATGTATGTGCAGCCCCATACAATGATTGTGCTTTATTGCACATACAGGGGTCCATTCACAAAGCAGTATTTTACCGCATCAGAGTATGTGGTAAGAGGCCGCATAGAGTTTATCAAAAAGTTTTTTAGCATTCACAAAAAAAAAAAAAAAACCGCTGCTAAAAATACCACAGGCTGTCACTAGCTGGTTGTTAAGGAGCGGGCGGCCACCGGCATCCTTAACAACCAGTAACTTGTCCTTGTCCTGAAAAGTAAAAAAAAAAAACAATTGCTGGCAATTAAAAAAACAAAAAACAAAAAACAAAACCACAGAACAAAAAAAAACCCAGTGTGGAAGTAAAGGCTATGACCAGTCTGCTTAACCTCCCTGGCGGTATGATCATTTCGGATTTTAGGTGCTGAAAGCGGTACAATTATTTTGCATGGAAATTTGGCGTTTTATATTGTAGGTCTGTAATTCTTAACAATAACACACCTAAATCTGTCCCAACAAGAGTCTAGTAGATATCCCGGGTATGATAAAGTTTGAAACACAAAAACATAAATTATAATATAAAAAATAAAAATAAATAGTAATAAAATTAATTTCCCCACGATTCACTATCGCTCAATTCTGCAAGTGTTCTAATTTATTATCGCTGTTTTCTAGCTGGTCTAAAACCACTTTTGACGTAAAGGGACACTTTTTGGTTGCTATGGACAATCTCCAGTTTACAGGCAGAAAGAACAGTATATATCACATAAAACTGCATGCAGGGCATGGGCCAAAGCACTGGGGACAAAAGGGATGTGAAATCATTTCATACAGTACTGTAATCTGTAGGATTACAGTACTGTATGTGTTATGATTTTTACTTTTTTTTTAATTTGCCGCCAGGCTCCGCCCCCCGTGCGTCGCGACGCTCGCAGGTAACGGAGCCTGGCAGGGAGAGGCTTCGGACGAGGACAAAGCCCACGGACACTGCGGGGGACATCGCAGGATGCCGGGGACAAGGTAAGTAAAGCCACACCAGGATCCTGCGATGTAATCCCGAGTGTGGCTCGGGGTTACCGCTAATGGTCCTGAATTTTAACCCCGAGCCACACTCGGGAAAACCGCCAGGGAGGCTACAAAGGTCTTCTCCCCCCTCCTCATACCTATGTGGCTTACTATTTGTAAAAGATCTGTGTAAATACTTTTTTTGTAAATTAACTTTGGTGTGATCACGTGATCAAAAAGCTGCAGCTCCCCTGCATCAGAGCGCTTGAAAACAGGGCAGCAATGCCACCTGCCATTTTCCATTGCGTCCCCCCAAATACCATTGGTTGTGCTCCCTCCCACCTCCTGCAGAAGCTGCAGCATCTCAATCATGTAACCAGACCAAAGCAAATAAATAAATAAATAAAAAAAAAAAAAAAAAAAAAGGGGGGGGGGGGGCATTTACACGGATCTTAAAACTTTAAAGACACACAAAAGTTCATTACCTTTTCTATCGTTCCAGTCATGGGTGCTACAGCCCCTCCTTGACTTCCTGAGGTGCTTACTTCAGAGAGAAATTTGGGAACAGGAATACCCAACTGAACACTGTCCTCCTGCAGCAAGAAGACATGGATCGTGTCAGATACAGTAGATGAGCGCGAGATATACTGTACTAGTCACTTACAAAAATGTCTAATACAGAATAGCAATGTACATAGCTACTGTGATAATAGCAAAATGTACTTTTGTGTAACCAAAGCCTAACTGGACAAAGATTACTCAAAATTTTGTTATTGCTCATCGTTTTCTTTGCTCACTTAAAGCCCAAGTTTAGTCAAACTTAAAAAAATCTAAATGTGTAAACAATAGCGCTGCGCTATAAATATAAATTCAGATAACAGAAAAGAAAAAGTACAAAATGTATGAACGGCATATACAAGTCAAAAAACAACATAGAAATTTACCCCATCAATCTCAGACTAGTAATGTCCATAGATCTCAGTGTCACTATGAAAAATAAAGTCAATCAAGCAAGGTAATGTAAGAGCTTCCGTGCAAACCGCCACCAGGAAAGCCCCCAAGGGTGTATGCTCACCTTACTGATGGACCCCAATAAATGGAGCAACAGAAGCCTTGTGTTATAAAACAATAGCTGCAGGTAAACATTTCAATGAGTTTGGCTGTTAGCAATAACCGCTCCGCTCAAAAAAAGAAAAAACAGCATCATAGTGCAGACTATAATAAAGACATGGCTTTATTCAAACTATAACTGCACTCACATGTAAGAAGCGAATAATAAGCTCATCACAAGTACTGAGCCTTCACCTCCCTTTAGGTCTCTCTGCTTGAAGTACAGTCAAACCATGCCAAAGGAAAGAGTAACAGAAGCCGGAAAAGCATCAAACCAAACTCTCTCACCTGAGTGTCTCTCAGATGAGAGAGTGTTTGGTTTGGGGAGGGATGGGTTAGAGGCACAAACCGGCATTAATCTCAACCCCCCCCCCCATACAGTATAGTACTGAGGGTATTGGGCACCAAATGAAACTCCTTTTTTATGGGTATGGGGTTATAGCCAACCTGGTGGTAGGTAATAAAAGCAGAAAGGGATATTGGAGTGGTGGCAGGTCTAGTTATAAGTGGTGAGAATAAGGATGTTCAGTGTGGTGGTGGCATGCACAGTGGTAGGTAGCAGATAGTGTGCACAAGTGTAGTTGGGTCTGTTCACCAGCAGTGAAGTGAATTGAGGGTGGAACTGGCAGGCCCAGTCAAAGGGAGCAACAGCAGCTATTTACATGATAGAGCTCAGAGGGCACAGGCTGTATATGGCTACTGTGAGCAGTGTTCAGTGCCAGAATCAACATGTGAGAAATGAACAAAGGAACTGTAGATGCTGTGCAGGGGATGCAGGAAGCGCGGTAGGCACCAGGTTCCACAGGTGGAGAACAGAGGAGGCAAGATCCTGAGTTAATGTGCAGGACAGTCAGGACAAGGGATGGGATTGGACCATAAGGTGGAAGGCAAAGGAAGCAAGAGAGCTCTGGAGTCAGGTAAAAGTGCTTAGAAAGGACTTGTCATTACATTATTGAGGATCATTAGGTAGGTTAAAAATTACAATAGCCCTAAACATATTCCACAGCAATATATAGAAAATATAAAACAATATCCATTAGGTTTCTGCCCTAGAGGTGCTTACACCTCACACACTGGTAACATTTACAATATAAACTTACATGCTATACATAAACACGAAGTTCTGAAATATTTTGCAGTCTGCAGAAAATACTCAGCAAATCACATCAGTCTCTGCTGCCCTAGAGAAACTGACATTCTAATGTCCCAACCTTAGTAAGAACTATTATTTCAGTTCTGTGTGCACACGAGCATGGGGTGTGACAGAATAATCTCTGCAGCTTCTGCACAGGGAGATCACTGAGCTAGCGGTAGTTTGAGATGATTTGCGGTGTACCAAAAAAGTGATCTATAGGATTATATAATTTAAAAAAAAATAAAAAATGATTATATACACACACACACACACACACACACACACACACACACACACACAGTTGTGCTCATAAGTTTACATACCCTGACAGAATTTATGATTTCTTGGCCATTTTTCAGAGAATATGGATGACAACACAAACATTTTTCACTCATGGTTAGTGTTTGGCTGAAGCCATTTATTATCAATCAACTGTGTTTACTCTTTTTAAATCATAAATGGCAACAGAAACTACCCAAATTATCCTTATCAAAAGTTTACATACCCTGGTGATTTTGGCCTGATGACATGCACACAAGATGACACAAAGGGGTTTGAATAGCTATTAAAAAGGTAACCATTCTCACCTGTGATCTGTTTGCTTGTAATTAGTGTGTGTGTGTATAATGAGTTTCTAGACTCCTGACAGACCCATGCATCTTTCATCCAGTGCTGCACTGACGTTTTTGGATTCTGAGTCATGGGAAAAGCAAAAGAATTGTCAAAGGATCTGCGGGAAAAGGTAGTTGAACTGTATAAAACAGGAAAAGGAAATAAGATATCCAAGGAATTGAGAATGCCAATCAGCAGTGTTCAATCTCTAATCAAGAAGTGTAAAATGAGGGGTTCTGTTGAAAACAAACCACGGTCAGGTAGACCAACAAAAATTTCAGCCACAACTGCCAGGAAAATTGTTCGGGATGGAAAGAAAAACCCACAAATAACTTCAGGTGAAATACAGGACTCTCTGAAAATGTGTGGTGTAGCCGTTTCAAGATGCACAATAAGGAGGCACACTTGAAGAAAGATGGGCTGCATGGTCGAGTCGCCAGAAGCAAGCCATTACTACGTAAATGCCACAAAGTATCCCACTTAGAATATTCCAAACAGCACAGAGACAAGCCTCAAACCTTCTGGTACAAAGTCATTTGGAGGGACCAAAATTTCGCTTTTTGGCCACAACCATAAAACGCTACATTTGGAGAGGAGTCAACAAGGCCTATGATGAAAGGTACGGAGGTGGATTGCTGATATTTTGGGGATGTGTGAGCTACAAAAGGCACAGGAAATTTGGTCAAAATTGCTGGCAAGATGAATGCAGTATGTTATAAAAAAATACTGGAGGAACATTTGCATTCATCAACCAGGAAGCTCCACATGGGACATACTTGGACAGTCCAACATGACAATGATCCAAAACACAAGGCCAAGTCGATCTGTCATTGGCTACAGCAGAATAAAGTGAAGGTTCTGGAATGGCCATCTCAGTCTCCTGACTTCAATATCATTGAGTCAGTCTGGGGAGATCTCAAAACGTGCAGTTCATGCAACACAGTCCAAGAATTTACAGAAACTGGAGGCTTTTTGCCAAGAGGAATGAGCAGCTTTACCATCTGAGAAGATAAAGAGCCTCATCATTGATGTTAAAGGGGGCAATACAAGGTATTAAGAACTGGGG
The DNA here is from genome assembly GCA_037952835.1 of Lithobates septentrionalis. Taxonomy (NCBI): domain Eukaryota; kingdom Metazoa; phylum Chordata; class Amphibia; order Anura; family Ranidae; genus Lithobates; species Lithobates septentrionalis. The sequence continues at coordinate 2,382,999 of JBBDGP010000329.1, forward strand.
TATGTAAACTTTTGATCAGGGTCATTTGGGTAGTTTCTGTTGTAATTACGATTTAAAAAGAGTAAACACAGGTGATCAATAATAAATGGCTTCAGCCAAAAAAATTTGTGTAATGCCGCGTACACACGACCGGTTTTGCCGTCGGAATAAACTCCAAAGGTTTCTCCGACGGAACTCCAACGGAATTCCATTCAAGTGGTCTTGCCTACATACGGTCAACCCAAAGTCCGACCAAAGTCCGACCTTCCAGAACGCGGTGACGTACAACACTTACGACTGGACTAGAAAAAGGAAGTTCAATAGCCAGTAGCCAATAGCTTCCGTCTCGTACTTGCTTCAGAGCATGCGTCCTTTTTGGTCCGTCGGAACAGCATACAGACGATCGGTTTTCCCGGAATTGGGTCCGTCGGAAATATTTAGAACATGTTCCATTTCTAGGTCTGTCAGAATTTTTGAAAAAGAAAGTCCGATGAGGCCTACACACGATCGGAATAGACGATGAAAAGCTTCCGTCGGACTTTTTCTGTCGGACATTCCGCTCGTGTGTACGCGGCTTTATTCATATTCTCTGAAAAATGGTCAAGAATTCACAAATTCTGCCAGGGTATGTAAACTTATGAGCACAACTGTATATATTCATCAATTCAATGTTCAAATGCAGATATACTACTGTGTTACCATTGAGAAGAGATGGATAGTGTTATCAATAATAATAAGCTTGGATTTACAAAGTGTGCCATCCACAGAGCATCTTAGGAATGTCATGCCACCTTCATTCAGAAGTTCTCCAGAAACTTTCAGCACTTTATCTTGAACCTGAAACATAAAAAAAAAAAAATGCCCAGAAACTGAAATCCCCTTATGTCTAAAACTAGCCAATAATGTAAATATCTAGCTTTTCAGGCAGGTGCTCAGACAAACCAGCTCACTTTTTCCCTATATCTATCAGTTACATGGTCTACAGTAGCCTATTACAGTTGTGCACCTGATTATAATGATTATAATGATCTGATGATGAGTATTCAATACCTAATTCTGTATTCAATGGTTATCCATCTACGGCATACAATAATCTTACTATCAATTCTAATGAAGCCGTTTTGAACTGTCTAGTATGGCTTTAACCATTTCCTAATTACTTGCTAAGAAACTGAGTTTACAAGCAGTTCAAATATATAACCGTAACAAGATATTTTATCTTAATTTTGTTGCCTGTGAGCTTGCAAAAAAGTGTAATATCTCCAAGCCACAATTGACTACTCCTCAGTACACGTAGCTCAGTACATGCTCCCAGTTACCTGCATGTCAAATGATCCATCACGGTTGTAATTAATTTTCAAGTCCACTTCTGTTAAAAAAAAAAAATGTTACTAAATGATTGACAACACACAAGCAATGTACTTAAAGTATGGTTTTCTTTATTTTAAGAATCATACTTAAGTGGATGTAGCATCAGTCCAATACTGCACCTGTCCCCCGCCGGCTCCAACAGCGGGAACGGAGTGATCTCAGTGCTCCCTGAGCAGAGAGCTGGTGACTATCAGCCACCGACTCTTTGCTCTGCCGCCCCCTCGCTCACTGGCCCGCTGGGCTGTGGAGGGAACGGGAGCGGCCAGCTCATGGTCTCAGCGGCTCGCTGAGAGGCTGAGTCGGGTGCCAGTCCAGGCATGTGGGTGGATCCCGACTTCATTGTTGCGATCTTGCCCAAGCCTGGACTGGCTCTGTGACATCAGCAGACAGTGGGCTTCAGCCCGCTGTCTGCTGAAAACAGGTAACAGGAGTGCAGAACGAACCACACTCCTGTGAGCCACAGGAGAAGTAAAGCCAAAACAAGCTTTGGCTGTACTTGTCCTTTAACAGTAAAATTTTGCCTGAACAAAGATGACAAAATTACTGAAAGAAAGATCTGTTTTTACTAGATAAAAGGAAAAAAAGGGCACGGCTTCCACGGGATACATTTGGTGATAAGAAAGCAAGTCAATACATCTACACTATGATAAACTAAGTCAGTTTCTTATATTAGTAAATCTAAAATATTGTGTAAATACTGTATTAGATATCCGGATATAAAGAAATGTAATAGCCATTTGACATATGTGGCTTAAAAATTACATTTCGTGCCTAGTAGCACTGGGTTCCTAATACAGCAAGTCCCTACCATGAACATGGCTTATATGCCTTTTAAATGTATCTTCCCTTTGGGTATACTCCAAGTTCTCCAGTTTTCTTCCATAAAACCTACAAAGTAGGTTTATTGGTTTCAGATCAAATTAGCATTTACAATGCATTCATCATTGACTGAGGTAAGGAAACCGAATGCTATCCCCTCTAGAGCAGGAACTCACTTTGCAAGGTGATGCTTTATACAAGTTCACCAGTACAGGAAGTGGAGGGAGACCTCCCCAAAGAGATTTAAACAGAAATTTAAATACAAATAATGTTAGAACCATATCCACTCTATCCAAAAGTAAAAATGTTTTGGCTTGGGTCCCACTTAAATCATGTCTGACTGATGTGGGTTACCATTTAAAGATTTTTATTCTGTTTCTATTGCATTCGATCCATCATTGAAAGAAAATGCTTTGGATGGATTATTACTTTGAATTCACAAACATATGCCCAGTAAACAGAATGAAGCCATTACATAAACTAGTAATGCCCAAACTAAAATCCAATAGAAAAAAAAAAAAACATACACACACAACACTACAACACTACAACACTTTCAGGAGGGACCTGATTGGTCAGTGCCTGCAAATTAAATCGCTCTGGTATGCGCTGAAAGCTGTGGACAGAGAAGAGAGAGAAAAGGAGTAGAGATTTCAAATCCCTGGGCCACTGCACTGACAGCTCAGCATCTTCGGAGGCAAGTACAGCAGTGACTGTGGGTAGGAAGTACGATTTTGGTTCTCCTTTAATTTTCTTCTGAAAAGGTGATCACTTTAAGGACACCTTAACTTTGACAGGAAAAGGGAGATTAGAAAATAATCAGTCATGTTGACATGGAATTTTTACTGATGGGAACCCAGTTCTTTCATCATCTATTCAGTGCTAATTGCTACTGCTGTGAAGTAAACCTATCACAAACTTTGTCAGAGTGTTAGCCATTGATCAGTGTCAAAAGTTTGGAGACTAAGCGATATCCTTTATTAGCAAAGCTCCCACTTCCTACTCATTGCAGTGCTGTAGTAGAAATACAGCAGGGGGAAATGTCAAACCAAAGTAAAAGTCCATTACTCCCACACAGAACAGTCTTTAAGTGCATGTGCCTACAAAGAAGAGGAAGAGTTTCTGCTAGAGAAGGGGGAGCACAACAAGAAAAAAAAAAACAAAGACAAAAAACCCAAAAACAATAAGATGTACAACACTTTTGGAACCAGACTTGATTTCCATTATTTTTGCCGAGTCTACAATAAGGCATAGGGTCTTGTTCACACCATTAATGCAGAAAAAACTGATGAAAAAATGCGCAGATTTCACTTGCATAGACACCAGTTTACATCATTTCTTTTCATGCTTGTTTCAATGAGTTTTATATGCGTTGCAGATTCCTGCACAGAAAGAAATACACACGTGTTACCACTGTTGTGGTGTAAACAAGACACATAGAAAACAACTGTTTTCTTTGTGACCTTGCAGAATGCGTGCAGAAAAACTCATGTCTCTGCACACTGGTGCGAACAAGACCTTAAAAGTAGAAGTACAGCCAAAGCTCATTTGGCTGTACTCCTGTGGATCACAGAAGTGCAGTTTGTTCTGCACTCCTGTGACTAGTTTTCAGCAGACAGCTGGCTGGAGCCCGACGGTCGGCTGACATCACAGAGCCAATCCAGGCTGGGGAAAGATCATGACAATATGGTCAGAATCCGCCCACAACCCTGAACCGGTACCCGGCTCATCCTCTTCTTAAGCCACAGAGCCTAAGCTAGCCTCTCCCGCCACCCCCTCCAAGCCCAGTGGTCAAGAGAGCGTGGGGGGGGGGGTGGAGGCAGATGCAGCATTGGACTGATGCTGCATCCATCTAGTGAAGTATGATTCTGGAGAAAAAAAAAAAAAAAAAAACTATACTTCTCTTTTAAGGATTTCAAACATGCAAGTGTCTTCGCCAGACAAAAAAAAAAAAAGAAGAAGAGTATACAGCTTGAAAGCTTGCATTATTATAAATTAGTCAACAAAACCAACATCGTGTATCACTTATACTCCAGACAGTCTACTTTTTTTTAAGCTATCCACATAAAGGAAAAGTTCGCCTTTTATAGCTATTGGCTTGTAGTTGTAGAGCTGTTGACCACTGTGGTAGTCAATTGATGCTTCCTGTCAATGTGAAACTGCCTGTGCGATTTAACTATAGACAGCTTACACTGACAGTCTGCAGGAGACCTACATGGCATCAGCGATCTGCTTTCCAGGCTTCTAAATCAAAAAAAATAATAAATACAAAATAGTAAAATGCACATTTATTTTTTATTTTTTTGAAAAAGGTGAACTTGTCTTTTAGGTAGAATTTCAGAATTAACCTTTCTATGTTGGAAGGTATTTATGTGCCTCTACTTTTAATAGAGAAACGGAAAAAATAAAATATATCACACAATATATCCAGAAATACAAAATTCACTTACTATTGTCTCCATCCAGCAATGCAAGGTTCCTGGTATATAAAATATTTATTCTTCTGCCACTGCCAGAAGCAAATGGAGAAAATTTGTCTACAAAAGCAAAATAGTAAAACGTCACATTTTCACATTTTGCACTGTTTCTTGCAGACAATGCAAATTACATTTACCCTCACATTCTACGTGTCCTGAACCCACCTGGCAAGTCTCTCTTGCAATATTGCAAAATAGCAACACATTTTATAGATATCTGGGTTCCCACAAGCAGAAAATGGTTCAAAAGAATCATTGTTAAAAAGATCATGGTTTCTAACTCAGAAAGGAAACAATATACAGTATATTTACCCATAGTGGCGTTTTGAGCTAAACATGCAGATATATTTGGTCTTTGCACCACTAACTTCCTCTTCTGTGCTTTATAGAATCACAATATATAGGGGTTGATTTACTAAAGTAAAACAGACTGTTCACTCTGCAAGTGCAGTTGCAATTTGCAAGGGAATTTTCCCCAGAGCTTAGGGAAGGAGGTGAAGCTCTGCCGAGTTCCACCATGTAATCATGTGCAAGTAAAAATGCTGTGTGTTTTTTTTTTTCAATGCACATACAGTAATTGGGTATAATTTGCAAGTGAAATTTCACCACATTATCTAAGCTGTTGGGAAAATTCTCTTGCTGAATTAAAACATTACTTGCAAATTGAATAGTGTATCTATCTTTAGTAAACCAACCCCATAGTGTGAAAGGATGTTGTAGCACTGTAACAGAACCCCCAGACACTACTCGGACCAACACTGGCAGAAGACATGCTACTTAGGATCCTATTAAATAAATCGACATATAGGAATTTCTATTACCTACCAACAGCTGAATATTGCATTAGCATTTTCTGAGTAACTGACGTTTTCTGACTGCCGTTGTGGAGGGGGTGGGAGGATGGTGGGGGGGGGGGGGAGCGGCAGGATGCATCTTCGCCTAAGTAGATAAAAATCCTTGTACTGGCCCTACACAGAGCTTTGAAGGAACGGCACGGGTATGCCATTCCTTTTCAGCACAAGGGCCAGTGATGTCACCGACTGCCAACCAAATGAATATCTCCTAAATGGTGCAAGTTTAGGAGATATTATTTAATATACATGTAAGCTTTATTATACACGCTTACCTGTAGTTAAAAATCTGAAACTCATTAGGATTTGTATGGTATCATTTTAAGTATGACTGAGAAACCTATTTTTAAAGAACAAGTTAACCTTTTGGAAAAAATAAAAAATAATAAATGCACATTTTTTTGGATGAAAAAAAAAATATATGCATTTTTTTTTTTTGTAGCCTGTAAAGCATTGCACCAGTAATCAGCAGATCTCTGGTGCCATGCAGGTCTCCAGCAGATACAATCTGACAGGAAGCATGAATGAACTACTACGGCGCTCTACAGAGTAGTTCATTGAAAAACTACTAGCCGACAGCCATACAGGCTGCCGAACCTTGTAGCTTTCCATGCACAGAGCCCTGTCAATCAGTGACGTGAGCGGAGCCCCGCTTGGCCACTTTTTTTTTTTTTTTTTTTAATTGTGACAGCTAATGGGGAGGGAGAAGAAGCCCGCAAGTTGTCACAGTGGGGATCAGGGAGGTGCGGGGGCCGGTCCATTTGTAACATGTCACATCCTGAATATGGTTGCAACATGTTACGAAAGGTGAACATATCCTTTAACCTGGACTAACCATTCATGTTTTGAATTAATGTGGCTACAATTGTCTGATCTATAATATGGACTTTAAATCTCAAGTACATTATTTAAGGAAAAAGTTGCACACTACGGTCAGCCACAGCATAAACATGCCACAATGACAGCACCATAGTAGGCTCCACAGGTGCTAATATTTGCATCCACACTACATAAATGCACCCTTACATTATAATGGAGCCACACAATTTTTTAGAACCGCCTAATGGCCATAAAAATAGGCGTCGCGGTCTACTGCTTCTCAGGAGTTTACTGAATCTTTATCTGCATGCACGATTGTAAGATACTATGTGAGATCAGACTACATATTTCAATTAGTATAGAATACTGTATATAGAAAATAGGGAAGGAGAAACAAACCTTCCCAATGCATATTGAACTCATCAGTTAAGATTTGCTCCTTCAAGATGAGACCCAGAGCAGCCTGGCACAACATCTGATTGGAAATTCCTTTCTTAGGAGGAAACAGCTCGTTATAATGCTGGGGGATAAAACTGGTATGTACATCCCCTGCTTCAAATGCTGGATGTCCAGAGAGACTAAGGAGGAAATCAATATTGGTGCTCAGTCCTACAATCTGTAAAGACAGACCAGAAGGCAAATCAATAAACATATTAAGAGTACGAGAATGAAACGGAGAAGAACGCAATTTAAATATAGATTTTCTATTAACCTGAGCATTTTATAAACAGAGAATCAAAACAAAGCTAATAAAATGTAATCACACAATGTACATTACAAGACTGTTAGCATTCAAAAAGAATTTCATTGACCAAATAAATTTTGGTACTGCATTATTACAGATTGAGAAAAATCACAGAGGCTGCCATTGCTGGCCTCTTCTGAAATGCTAGCTGTATCGCTGTCATGTTGAGGAATTAAAGTGTAGAGGGCGCTCTAAAACAATAAATGGTACCTGAGTAAATGTGAATTAACTCAGACAACTAACATTAAATATGCTAATAAAGTGCAATGTGCCTATACATAAATATGCACAGGTGATATGCCACAAGCGATGCTGACAATAGATATGCCAGAAAGACGTGAAAAGGGTATAATAAAGTCCCAAAAACAATATATAAATCCAGAGAAACTTCTGTGTTCAAGATCTTCCAGAGAAATAGTGAATGTTCCTTCTCCGGCTGTTCAAAATACACCCAACGTGCTCTTATATATAATCTGTTGACCAGAGAAAATTGACTCCTTTAATTAAAAAGTGAGTCAGATAAAGCTTTAGCAAGAAAATGCTTGCTGCAATGATGGCCGGGGATATAGGAAACCTCTACCCTGCAGGGATCATAGCTGGGTTGTAAAAAGATAATAAGGAACCAATAGTGTAATCCTGTTTATTAAAAAAATTAAAATACAAATGCCGAATGGCTGCTTACATGGAGATGTGCCTTAGCCCAGCACTGGGGCTGCAAATGTGACCGTTATCGGGGGATGCCTCGTGGCCAGCCTCCTTGGCTGGCGTGCGTTCCACCGTCCCACCCGGAACAACCAAAGGGAAAGGAAGTGCGTGAAGGAAGGTGCCCAAGTACCGCCTCGACGTACGCTTCGTTATTATGTCAAAGGATTGCTCCCTTGTAGGCGTATATTTTTATAATGTGGAGCCAATACACACAGGTGGGGAGGGAAAATTACATAATTGAGCAGCCACAATGCCGGTTTACATGACTCAAGATTGCCTCAGAGCTAAATAACATCCAAGTGGGTGCAAACCATAATTAATATTATATATAAAAAAAGTATTAAGCTATCATAGGACATTAATCCTAAAAAAATACAATAAAAACTAAAATTTAAATAAAACTTTTACAATAAAGCATTTAAAAATAAATTTTAGTCACTGGCCAGAAAACAATTCAGGTGCAACTCTATATTGATACCCAGTGGCTGCATACTTCGTAATTTATACAACCACTGTGTTTCATTTTGGGAAACTGCTCTCAACATATGTGTGCCCCTCCGATGTTTAGAAATTTTGTCAATCCCCTAAAATGTAAGTAATGTGGGGACACTATTATGGTGGAGCCATAGTGTTTAGATACACTATGGTTTAAAAGCCCTATTCTTAAATGCTTATTGTAAGATCCATCCTCTCCTTTTCCCCCCCATTTCAAAATTCCTCCCCTTTTTTTAAAAAAAATATAAAAATCCTATTATTACAAAGAGGATACTTTTTAACAGCTTACCTGTAAAATCCTTTTCTTGGAGTACATCATGGGACACAGAGCCTAAGTAATAACTTAATGGGTTATGGGCCACCTTCAGGTGTTGACACTGATCTACCCAATACAGAAAGTTCATTCCCCTATATAACCCCTCCTCCTTCCAGGAGTACCTCAGTTTTTGTAGCAAAACAATATACTTAAACCCCATAAAGAGGGGAGGGACTTCTGTGTCCCATGATGTACTCCAAGAAATTTTTTTTACAGGTAAGCCGTTATAAAAACCCTATTTTCTTTATCGTACATCAAGGGACACAGAGCCTAAGTAATAACTTAATGGGACGTCCCATAGCAATGCTATTTGAGGGGAGGGAGAGACAACTCGTAGGGCAACCCCAGACCTGAGGAATAAAACTGCTGCCGGCAGCACACTGTGCCCGAAGGCGATATCCTCATACCTCCTTACACCCAACTGATAAAATTTTGTGAATGTATGTACTGAAGACCAATTTGTGGCCTTGCAGATCTGAGCCATGGAGGCCTGGTGATGCACTGCCCAAGAAGCACTAACCGACCTGGTAGAGTGCGCCTTAATGTGAAACAGGGGAATCTTAACCCTTAAATCATAAGTTTGAATTATCATTTGTCAAATCCACTTGACGACAGTGGATTTCGACGCTGCCTGTCCTTTCTTTGGACCCTCTGGCAGAATAAATAAAATCTGAACAGTTGCCTTTAAATAGATTTTCACTGCTCTCACCACATCAAGACAATGTAGTGACTTTTCTTCCCTGGAACATGGTTTTGGTTCAGGTGGAAACCTGAGACTACTTTGGCAAAAAACCCGGACGAGAGCGTAACACCACCCTGTCCTCATGAAAAATCAAATATGGCTCTTTACAAGAAAGAGCGGCAAATTCCGAAACCCTCCTTGCTGAGGATATAGCAACCAAAAATACCAGCTTCCTTGTCAGAAGGACTAAGGGAATATGCTGTATCGGTTCAAATGGCTGTTTTTGTAACACTGACAAAATTAAGTTCAAGTCCCAAGGGCTTAAAGGTGATTTAACTGGCGGATTAATCCGCATCACCCCTTGCATAAAGACTTGGCCCTTAATAGTACTCAGGGCCAACTTCATCTCTATGCCTAATTGTAGAAACGCAAGAATTCTGCCTATGATATATCTCTGAGGGTGCCAAACCTTGGATTCACACCAGGAAACATAAGCCTTCCAGACTCTATAGTATATAGTTCTGGAAGCTGGCTTCCTTGCATTAATCAAAGTATAGATAACTGACCCAGAAAGGCCACGCTTCTTCAGAATGTGGGTTTCAATAGCCAGGCCATTAAATTTAGCGTTGGTAAAGTAGGATGGAATATCGCCCCCTGTGAGAGCAGGGCTGGCCTTAGTGGGAGGGACCATTGACCCTCCACTGCCATCTTTACAATTTCTGCATACCATGACCTTCTGGGCCAGTCTGGTGCTACCAGAATTACCGGCTTTCTTTCCAGCTTGATCCTGCAAAGAAGTCGTGACAGCAACTGAATAGGGGGAATGCATAGGTCAGTAAGAGCTGATCCCACGGGGGTTACCAACGCATCTGTTCCGCATGCAAGTGGATCCCTTGTCCTTGACACAAAGTTGACTAACTTCATGTTGAATCTGGACGCTAGAAAATCTACGTTTGGAGTCCCCCATCTTTGGCAAACAGCCCAAAAAATGTCAGGGTGAAGAGACCATTCCCCTGGGAATAACTGCTGGTAACTTAAGTAGTCCGCCTACCAATTCTCTATTCCCGGAATGAAGACTGCCGGATAGGCACGGAATATTCCTTTCTGCCCAAGTTAGAATATGGTTCACCTCTCTCTGCGCTGAGAGACTCTTGGTGCCCCCCTGGTGAGTGATATAGGCCACAGTCGTGGCATTATCGGATTGGATCCTGACAGGACAATTCCTTAACCTAGAAGTCCAGGCCTTCAGAGCCAGACGCACAATCTAAAAAATATATAACAAAGTTGCGCTACCAGCAACAAATAAATTTAAAAATAGTGACAGCAGCCAGCATCAACAATGATTAGAATTGTGAAAAAAGTGCAAGAAATATATAATGCAGCGCTAAAAGAATATACCAATCCCAAAAACACTCTTGGGGAGAATATTCAACAAGTGAACTCGTGACTATAAAACTAAGAGTGAATAAGTTAGAACGTGTTCATAACGTTTGACAAAAGAGAGGAATCTAATATGAGCATTGCATAGTCACATATAGTAAAAAAAATTTTAAGAAAATCCATCAAGTGATTACACCAAGGAGTTCATCTAATTCAGGTAAGTCAACTTAATGGTTCAGCATGTAATGAACTTTCTAGATGTTTCATAAAAGCGATCAATATAGTCTCTTTTTAAAAAATAAATTGGTGCAATCTTCCTTAAAAGGCACAAATAACAGGTATGCATGGTGGATATGACTTCACATATGATACTTGTACATCAAACATCAGGGAAAGGCAATTATGCTTGAGTAAATCAAGCATAAAACGATCCTCCACAATAAATCATCCAACCAGTATCTCTGCAGGCAAGCCGGTGCGTAACAACATCAACTTCCAGGAGGTTCCATAAGAAGTAATCACCATCTGAACATCAGAGAGAAGGAGTGTTAGTTCTGATCACTAAGTGCAAAGAAGTTCCTCATTTCTCTTTCCAGGCTCCACACACTCTGTGTTCTGAATCTGTAGGATGTTAATGGGCAAGGCTCTTTCGGTTCTTGACCACTGTCCTTGGACAGTCGTTTCCTCTAGTACTGCTCCCCAGCCTGAAAGGCTGGCATCTGTCGTTACTACTTTCCAGATAATTGGTCTGAAGGATTTTCCTTTCAGCAGATAGTAACCACCAACAGAGGCTTTGGACACTCTTGGGGACAGCCGAATTGGCAAGTCCAGAGCTTGGATCGTTTTGATCCAAGCAGACAGGATACTGTTTTGCAACAGTCTCAAATGGAACTGGGCATAGGGGACTGCTTCGAATGAAGCCACCATCTTTCCTAACAACTTCTGCAAAGGCGAATTGAGGGATTTCTTTTCGACCTGACCATCTGCACCAGCTCTCGTATGGAGCTGATCTTTACCACAGGCAAGAACACCTTTTTCTGAACTGTGTCTATGATCAGGCCCAAATACTTCAGCTTTCTTAGCGGTTTTAAGGAAGACTTCTCTAGGTTGAGAATTCAACCCAGACTTTCCAAGTAACTGGTTGTAATGCGTACACTTTGCTCCAAGCGAACTACTGACTGGTTAATTAACAATAGATCATCTAGGTACGCCAAGACTGTTATGCCCTGTGCCCTTAACCTGGCTAGAGGTGGGGCCGGGGTGCTGTAGCTAGCTTGAAGAGCAAAGCTACAAACTGAAAATGCTGCTGTTCTACTTCGAACCGCAGAAACCTTTGGTGAGCGGGAAATATAGGGACATGCAGATATGCATCCCTGATGTCAATGGACGCCAGAAGTTCTCTTCCCTGTAGGATAGAAACTACTGACCTGATTGACTCCATGTAAAAGGAGCGGATATGCAGATATGCATCCCTGATGTCAATGGACGCCAGAAGTTCTCTTCCCTGTAGGTTAGAAACTACTGACCTGACTCCATGTAAAAGGAGCGGATTTTCAGGAATGGATTTAGATTCCTTAGATCTAGATTGGGTCTGACATCACCATTTGGTTTTGGTACCATAAACAGGTTTGAATGAAACCCCAAACCTTGCTCTTCTGTGGGGATCTGTATGATCACCCCCTGAGCCAATAATCTGTCTAATGCTTGAAACAGAGATTGCCTTTTCCCTGGATCTTTGGGAACGTTTGATCTCAGAAAATGAGACGGTGGAAACTCTCAAAATTCTAGTTTGTATTCTAGAGACACAGTGGAGATTGACCCATCTGTCCTGAATTTCCCTTTGCCAGACTTTTGAGAATTTTCGAAGTTTTCCCCCACTCTGGTGAGGGGGGGCGCCTCTTCAAGATGAGGCTTTAGTATTCTGATTTGCAGATTTGCTGCCCCAGGTCTTATTTTGTGCCTGGGTCTGATCCTGAGGTTTTCCTCTACAGTCTGACTGAGGAGGCCATCGCCACTGCCTAGAGGCGGATGCCCCAGGCGCAGGAGAAAAAGTCAGTTTAAGAGCCCTTGCACACTGGGACGGTTTGCAGGCGCTATTGCGCTAATAATAGCGCCTGCAAACCGCCCAGAAAGTGCCGCTGCTTTCATTCCAGGGTGCAAGCCCCGAGGGCTTGCACACTGGAGCGATGCGCTGGCAGGACGGTAAAAAAAGTCCTGCCAGCAGCATCTTCGGAGCAGTGAAGGAGCGGTGTGTATACCGCTCCTTTACCGCTCCTGCCCATTGAAATCAATGGGACGGCGCGGCTATACCGCCGGCAAAGCGCCTCTGCAGAGGCGCTTTGCGGTGGTATTTAACCCTTTCTCGGCCGCTAGCGGGGGGCAAAACCGCCCCGCTAGCGGCCGCATACCGACGGTAAAACGACGCTAATAATAGCGGCGTTTTACCGCCGACGCCGCCCCCCGCCCCAGTGTGCAAGGGTGTTTGGATGTATTTATCCAAATCATCAATAAATAAATCGCTCCCCATGAAAAGGGAAACTAGTCAGAAGCTTTTTGCAAGGTGCTTCGGCTGACCAACTTTTTAACCACAGGGTCCTACGCATGTGTACTAGCACAAGCACAAGTCGGGATGCTTGGTGAATAGAGTCTTTCGTGGCATCTATGGCAAAACATCACCTTTGGTAGTTCGGCCAACTCACGGGCCTGTTGTGCAGGGACCTCCTTAAGAGCCTCTTTGAACTGGTCCTTTAGGGACTGACAGATGCCTATTGCAGCAACTGCAGGCTGAGAAATGGCCCCTGCTAAGGAAAAAAAGAGGATTTTAACAGAAACTCCAACTTTTTATCTGTTGGATCTTTAGGCATTTGTGCATTGTCTACTGGACATGGGATAGAGAACTGAGAATCTCTTTGGAGGGAGAAAATACTTATCCGGGTGATCCCATTCAGAATAAATAAGCTTTTCTAGTGATGCATGGAACGGAAACGCATGAAAAGGCTGTAGTTTTAGTTTTAAAGAACCCAAGGAAGAGACCGAACTTTCAGCTGACTCTGTTAGGAATAGCATCTCCGTAAGAGTTTGTAACATCATTCTCTCAGATTGCGAGGTTGCAAAAGGTTCATCAACTGTTGTTTCCTCTGCAGAGGAATAATTGGCTTGTTTTTCCTCGTGAACGCCTGAGGGTAATACCTCATCCAGTGCCCACTGTTCCCTTGGTAAAGGGTTTGAGGTGGGGGAAGGGGATCTAGCACGCTTCCTATCCACTTGGATAGAGGATGCAATTAAAGGTGCTAATCTTCCTTCTAAGCACTGCAGGGCAGAGGAAAATGCATCTTCAGTCATGTATACAGGGGCTTAAGTGTGAGAAGCAGTTGCACCACCAATAGGTTCCAATGACTCACCCTGGCTTGCCATATCTGGTATCTCCAGAGAGGATGACAGAATGGAGGCATGACTGGAGTTCCCAGCACCTGGGGTGGAATTTTTGGCACGTTTGTGGTAGCTCTGGAAGTCATAATGCTAAGCACAAAAGCAGAGGCTTTAAGACAAATATACTATTTGCTGAGCAATAGTCTAGCAGCAAATGCTACCATACGGATCAGTTTTTGATGCTGAATAACAATTGCATTTCCTGTAATGGAAATGCCTGTATACACCCCTTACGTGCCCCAGCGATCCTGTGTCCTGTGTGACAGCCTCTTCGCATCAGATGCTCTGATAGAGACTTTCTGTCATAAGAGCGTCAGCTTTATAAAGAGACTTCAGGTGTGAGCCTGATTAGTGTCCCAGTGTGTGCGCTGCGTGCTCCACGTGGACGCTGAGTCCTGCACACAGCGCCGCCTGCCTCAGACCATGCCCTCTTTCAGTGACCCACCCTTCTCCTTTCAAATGAACCTTAGCCCGTGCGCGGACGGCATGGCATTCAGGTCTGTAATGCAGTCCCGAAGGAGAGGAGGCTGCAGCCGCCATCTGGCACTCTTGGCAGGTTTCACATTACATGGGCGCAACAAGGCTTTAAACAGGCAGGCAGAGGCGGCTCTCTAATTAGGCAAATAAGGCGGTCGCCTAAGGCCCTGCGCTCCCAGGGGCCTCGCGGCTGCTTTATTTCCCTGATGTGCGTGTGAAAGAATGGGAGGGAATGTCCCCGGCCAGTGTCCCCAAGCTGGCAGGGTGAGCGGGCCGGGATGGTAAAGCGTCACCGTCTTTAGTATACAGTGCTGCTGCAGACTAATTGTAGAGGAGGCGGAGCTGCCAGCCACTGCTGAACCCGCCAGGAGGTAGGGGTGGACTGGGCGGGGGGCCTCATAAAAATGGAGCTTGCTTTGCACCGCTGCAGACAGCCGTGACACCTGCTGGCCGCTGCTGCACTGTGTTAAATCTGCAGCAGAGCGGCGCAAGTATTCTATGGGTCTGTCCAAGAGACGCATTAACTTCCCTGTCAGGCGGAGTGATCTCTGCCCGACAGGAGCTTCCTAGTCCCGCCCGGCGTGATGTCATTCACAGGCCGGGAGGTGGGATGAAAAGGCAGAGGAGAGTGCTGCTGCACAGACCTGCGAGTAGCCAGTGAAGCCCCATGCAACAGTGCAAGTAAGTTTGCAGATGGTATTTGTAATATGCAGCATGGAGGGGGTTAATGCATTACTATTCATTAGTGACCAGTGGCAGTTAATGAACCTCTTTGTGCTGCATTAGTGGCAACAGTATCAGTGTTAATCAACCCCTATATAGTGCAGCATGAAAGGGTTCATAAACATTGATACTGTTGCCACTAATGCAGCACAAAGAGGTTCATTAACTGCCACTGGTCACTAATGCATCAGTGGTGTATTTGATACCACCCCCCCACCATACACTCCGCACCCCTCCCATGTACATACTACCCACCATAACCACCCCTCTCATGTACATACTACCCACCTTACACTCCGCACCCCTCTCATGCACATACTACCCACCATACATTCCGCACCCCTCTCATGTACATACTACCCACCTTACACTTCGCACCCCTCTCATGTACATACTACCCACCTTACACTCCACAACTCTCTCATGTACATACTACCCACCATACACTCCACACCCCTCTCATGTACATACTACCCACCATACACTCCGCACCCCTCTCATGCACATACTACCCACCTTACACTCCGCACCCCTCTCATGTACATACTACCCCCACCATACACTCCGCACCCCTCTCATGGACATACTACCCACCACACACTCCGCACCCCTCTCATGTACATACTACCCCACCATACATTTCGCACCCCTCTCATGTACATACTACCCACCATACACTCCGCACCCCTCTCAAGTACATACTACCCACCATACACTACGCACCCCTCTCATGTACATACTACCCACCACACACTCCACACCCTTCTACATACTACTTGCCTCCATAGACTCTGCACCCCTTTCATGTACATATTACTTGCCATTATACCCTCCACTTTCCTCTGCTACTGAAATTTACCGCCATTGTACAGTAGGGGTCCCTACTAGGGAGATGGTGACCCGTGGCATACAGAAAAAACAGTGAGTGTGGATAAATTATGCTACCTATTGGGCATGGCTTTTTAGTTTGATTAGAAATTTTAGTCTTTTTTTTATATTCTTTAGTTTTATTTTTTATACAATCTTTTTTATATATTTTTTTTACTTTTTTTGGTGAGAGTTCTTGGTTTCTTTGGTGAGATATCAGGGGTCTAAACGGACCCCTGAAGTCTCACTTTTGAGACAGAGAAAGGAATGAGGAAACACATTTCCCAGTTCTTTTTTCTATAGCGTCAGCTGCATTGCAGATGAATGAACAGGAGACAGAGGCTCCTGTTAATTCATAAACTAAAGCATAGTATGCTATGAATGAACACAGTGAGTGATCAGTTCCAACTGTGTTTTTTTAGAAAAGGTAGGGGCTGGTACAGGGCCGGTCCCAGGCGGGTGCACGGGGTGCAGTGCACCCGGGCGCCAGAGAGGTGGAGGCGCTGAAGCGCCAGAGTGCTCCCTTCCCTCCTCCTCCTCCTCTCCGTGTCCAGAGCAGGCTCCCTCCGCAGGTCACGGCCGCAGAGCGGCCGCTATGTTTTTTTCGCTGCTGCTAGAGCCCATCCCCCCTCCCTCCTTCTCCTGTCAGAGAAGGAGAGCAGCCGCCGGAGATCGGAGCGGCTGGTCTCTGTGTGGAGAGAGACCAGCCGCTCAGTGACTTCGCTGAGGGGGAGAGCGGTCCGTGCCTGCAGCCTGATAGGCTGACACACACAGGTTCTCCTCCTCTGTCTCTCACTCCCGCGGCCCGCCCAAGCCTGTCTAGACAACTGCTCTTCACCCGGGCGGCGCGGCTGCACACTGTCCTCTCTAGCTGCCGCCCGGGTTTTAATGGGTCTCTAGCTAGAGTACTAATAGAGGGAGGTTTGTCTCTGGGGCGGTCGGTCTGTACTAATCGAGGGGGATTTGTCCTGGGGGTCTGTACTAATGGGGGGGTTGTCCTGGTGGGGGGTCTGTACCAATAGAGGGGGGGGAATTGTCCGGGGGGGGTCTGTACTAAAAGAGGGGGCTTTGTCCTGGTGGGGGGTCTGTACCAATAGAGGGGGGGGGCATTGTCCCGGGGGGTCTGTACTAAAGGAGGGGGCTTTGTCCTGGTGGGGGGTCTGTACTAATGGAGGGGGGTTGTCCTGGGGGGGTCTGTACTAAAGGGAGGGGGGTTTGTCCTGGTGGGGAGTCTGTACTAATGGGAGGGTTGTCCTGGGGGGGGGGGTCTGTACTAATGGGAGGGCTTGTCCTGGGGGGGTCTGTACTAAAGGGAGGGGGGTTTGTCCTGGTGGGGAGTCTGTACTAATGGGGGGGTTGTCCTGGGGGGGTCTGTACTAATGCGGGGGCTTGTCCTGGGGGGGTCTGTACTAATGGAGGGGGTTTGTCCTGGGGGAGTCTGTATTAATGGAGGGGGGGTTGTCCTGGGGGGTCTGTACTAATGAAGGGGGATTTGTCCTGGGGGTGGCTGTACTAATGGAGGGATCTTGCCCTGGGGGGGTCTGCACTAATGGGGGGTTGTCCTGGGGGGTCTGTACTAAAGGAGGGGGGTTTGTCCTGGTGGGGGGTCTGTACTAATGGAGGGGATTTGTCCTGGTGGGGGGTCTGTACTAATGGAGGGGGGTTTGTCCTGGTGGGGGGTCTGTACTAATGGAGGGGGGTTTGTCCTGGTGGGGGGTCTGTACTAATGGAGGGGATTTGTCCTGGTGGGGGGTCTGTACTAATGGGGGGGGCTTGTCCTGGGGGGGTCTGTACTAATGGAGGGGGGGTTGTCCTGGGGAGTCTGTACTAATGAAGGGGGATTTGTCCTGGGGGTGGCTGTACTAATGGAGGGGGGTTTTGTCCTGGTGGGGGGTCTGTACTAATGGAGGGGGGGGGTTCTCCTGGGGGGTCTACTAATGGAGAGGGCTTTGTCCTGGTGGTGGTCTGTACTAATGGAGGGGGGGTTGTCCTGGGGGGGTCTGTACTAATGAAGGGGGGATTTGTCCTGGCGGGTCTGTACTAATGGCGCGGATTTGTCCTAGGGGGGTCTGTACTAATGGAGGGGGGGTTTGTCCTGGGGGGTCTGTACTAATGGAGGGGGGGTTTGTCCTGTTGGGGTCCGTACTAATAGAGGGGGGTTGTCCTGGGGGGTCTGTACTAATGAATGGGGGATTTGTCCTGGGGGGTCTGTACTAATGCAGGGGGGTTTCTCCTGGGTGGTGGTCTGTACTAATGGAGGGGGGATTTGTCCTGGGGGGTCTGTACTAAAGGAGGGGGTTTATCCTGGGGGGTCTGTACCAATGGAGGGGGGGTGTTTGTCCGGGGGAGTCTGTACTAATGGAGGGGGGTTTGTACTAATGGAGGGGGGTTTGTCCTGTGGGGGGGTCTGTACTAATGGAGGGGGGGTTTGTCCTGTGGGGGTCTGTACTAGTGGAGGGGGGTTCTCCAGGGGGGGTCTACACTGCAGCTGCGGGCTCTTCTTTTGCCCCTTCCCCTCCCTCTCCTCCGCACGTGCACTGCTATACTAGTGAGCGGTGCTGGCCGACACAGCCTCCCACTATGTTTCTTCCCCTGCCTTCATATCAGCCAGGGAAAAAATAGAATAGAAAAAGAAGCATAGAAGAGGATTGTGGGACATGTAGTCCCGAGGACTGACAGCCCCACTGTAACACGGAAACTGCAGCCCACACAGCATGCTCAGCTGAATAGGAGAGAGAGAGAGAGACAGGAGCCTGGGAAAGCTTTCAGGGAAGTACACCCTGGACTCCAGAGGGAGAGGGGAGTGCTGAGGGAACACCATCAGAGAGGGAACCCCGCTGCCCTGCGCCACCAGAGGGAAAGCCACACAGCCTAGCGCCATCCCTGGTGGAGAAAGGAATAAAGTCATTGCCGGAATACAGATCTGGGTGCTACCCAGCGGAGTCACCACGGGTAATTCAGAGTGAGCTGACTCCTGATCAGAGGAACCATTGCTGTATCGCTGGGTCAGGTGAGAGGGCCGATCGGCCATTATCTACTAACGTCCATAGGAACTGCAGTCTCTGACCATCTTCTTGTTCTGACCATCTCTTGTATAATGTCTGCAGTCTTTGACCATCTTCTGTATTATGTCCGCAGTCTCTGACCATCTCCTGTATTATATCTGCAGTCTCTGACCATCTTTTGTATAATGTCTGCAGTCTCTGACCATCTCTTGTATCATGTCTGCAGTCTCTGACCATCTCTTGTATCATGTCTGCAGTCTCTAACCATCTCTTGTATAATGTCTGCAGTCTCTGACCATCTCTTGTATCATGTCTGCAGTCTCTGACCATCTCTTGTAGCATATCTGCAGTCTCTGACCATCTCTTGTATCATGTCTGCAGTCTCTGACCATCTCCTGTATCATGTCTGCAATCTCTAACCAGCTTCTGTACCATGTCTGCAGTGTCTGACTGTCTCTTGTATCATGTCTACAGTCTCTGACCATCTATTCTATCTTGTCTGCAGTCTCTGACCATCTCCTGTATTATGTCTGCAGTCTCTGACCATCGCCTGTATTTTGTCTGCAGTCTCTGACCATCTCCTGTACTATGTCTTCAGTCTCTGACCATCTCCTGTATCATGTGTGCAGTCTCTGACCATCTCCTGTACTATGTCTGCAGTCTCTGACCATCTCCTGTATCATGTCTGCAGTCTCTGACCATCTCCTGTATCATGTCTGCAGTCTCTGACCATCTCCTGTATCATGTCTGCAGTCTCTGACCATCTCCTGTATCATGTCTGCAGTCTCTGACCATCTCCTGTATCATGTCTGCAGTCTCTGACCATCTCCTGTATCATGTCTGCAGTCTCTGACCATCTCCTGTATCATGTCTGCAGTCTCTGACCATCTCCTGTATCATGTCTGCAGTCTCTGATCATCTCCTGTATCATGTCTGCAGTCTCTGATCATCTCCTGTATCATGTCTGCAGTCTCTGACCATCTCCTGTATCATGTCTGCAGTCTCTGACCATCTCCTGTATCATGTCTGCAGTCTCTGACCATCTCCTGTATCATGTCTGCAGTCTCTGACCATCTCCTGTATCATGTCTGCAGTCTCTGACCATCTCCTGTATCATGTCTGCAGTCTCTGACCATCTCCTGTATCATGTCTGCAGTCTCTGACCATCTCCTGTATCATGTCTGCAGTCTCTGACCATCTCCTGCACTATGTCTGCAGTCTCTGACCATTTCCTGTATCATGTCTTCAGTCTCTGACCATCTCCTGTACTATGTCTTCAGTCTCTGATCATCTCCTGCACTATGTCTGCAGTCTCTGATCATCTCCTGTATCATGTCTGCAGTCTCTGACCATCTCCTGTATCATGTCTGCAGTCTCTGACCATCTACTGTATTATGTCTGCAGTCTCTGACCATCTCCTGTATCATGTCTGCAGTCTCTGACCATCTCCTGCACTGTGTTTGCAGTCTCTGACCATTTCCTGTATCATGTCTTCAGTCTCTGACCATCTCCTGTGCTATGTCTGCAGTCTCTGACCATCTCCTGTATCATGTCTGCAGTCTCTGACCATCTCTTGTATCATGTCTGCAGTCTCTGACCATCTCCTGTATCATGTCTGCAGTCTCTGACCATCTCCTGTACTATGTCTACAGACTCTGACCATCTCCTGTATCATGTCTGCAGTCTCTGACCATCTCCTGCACTGTGTTTGCAGTCTCTGACCATTTCCTGTATCATGTCTTCAGTCTCTGACCATCTCCTTTGCTATGTCTGCAGTCTCTGACCATCTCCTGTATTATATCTGCAGTCTCTGACCATCTTTTGTATAATGTCTGCAGTCTCTGACCATCTCTTGTATCATGTCTGCAGTCTCTGACCATCTCTTGTATCATGTCTGCAGTCTCTAACCATCTCTTGTATAATGTCTGCAGTCTCTAACCATCTCTTGTATAATGTCTGCAGTCTCTGACCATCTCTTGTATCATGTCTGCAGTCTCTGACCATCTCCTGTACTATGTCTGCAGTCTCTGACCATCTCCTGTATTTTGTCTGCAGTCTCTGACCATCTCCTGTACTATGTCTGCAGTCTCTGACCATCTCCTGTATCATGTGTGCAGTCTCTGACCATCTCCTGTACTATGTCTGCAGTCTCTGACCATCTCCTGTATCATGTCTGCAGTCTCTGACCATCTCCTGTATCATGTCTGCAGTCTCTGATCATCTCCTGTATCATGTCTGCAGTCTCTGATCATCTCCTGTATCATGTCTGCAGTCTCTGATCATCTCCTGTATCATGTCTGCAGTCTCTGATCATCTCCTGTATCATGTCTGCAGTCTCTGACCATCTCCTGTATCATGTCTTCAGTCTCTGACCATCTCCTGTGCTATGTCTGCAGTCTCTGACCATCTCCTGTATTATATCTGCAGTCTCTGACCATCTTTTGTATAATGTCTGCAGTCTCTGACCATCTCTTGTATCATGTCTGCAGTCTCTGACCATCTCTTGTATCATGTCTGCAGTCTCTAACCATCTCTTGTATAATGTCTTCAGTCTCTGACCATCTCTTGTATCATGTCTGCAGTCTCTGACCATCTCCTGTACTATGTCTGCAGTCTCTGACCATCTCCTGTATTTTGTCTGCAGTCTCTGACCATCTCCTGTACTATGTCTGCAGTCTCTGACCATCTCCTGTACTATGTCTGCAGTCTCTGACCATCTCCTGTATCATGTCTGCAGTCTCTGACCATCTCCTGTATCATGTCTGCAGTCTCTGATCATCTCCTGTATCATGTCTGCAGTCTCTGATCATCTCCTGTATCATGTCTGCAGTCTCTGATCATCTCCTGTATCATGTCTGCAGTCTCTGATCATCTCCTGTATCATGTCTGCAGTCTCTGATCATCTCCTGTATCATGTCTGCAGTCTCTGACCATCTCCTGTATCATGTCTGCAGTCTCTGACCATCTCCTGTATCATGTCTGCAGTCTCTGGCCATCTCCTGTATCATGTCTGCAGTCTCTGACCATCTCCTGTATCATGTCTGCAGTCTCTGACCATCTCCTGTATCATGTCTGCAGTCTCTGACCATCTCCTGTATCATGTCTGCAGTCTCTGACCATCTCCTGTATCATGTCTGCAGTCTCTGACCATCTCCTGTGCTATGTCTGCAGTCTCTGACCATCTCCTGTACTATGTCTACAGACTCTGACCATCTCCTGTATCATGTCTGCAGTCTCTGACCATCTCCTGCACTGTGTTTGCAGTCTCTGACCATTTCCTGTATCATGTCTTCAGTCTCTGACCATCTCCTGTGCTATGTCTGCAGTCTCTGACCATCTCTTGTATCATGTCTGCAGTCTCTGACCATCTCCTGTACTATGTCTGCAGTCTCTGACCATCTCCTGTAACATGTCTGCAGTCTCTGACCATCTCCTTTACCAAGTCTGAAGTCTCTGATCACCTCTTGTACCATGTCTGCAGTCTCTGATCATCTCCTGTACCATGTCTGGAGTCTCTGACCATCTCCTGTATCATGTCTGCAGTCTCTGACCATCTCTTGTATCATGTCTGCAGTCTCTGACCATCTCCTGTACTATGTCTGCAGTCTCTGACCATCTCCTGTACTATGTCTACAGACTCTGACCATCTCCTGTAACATGTTTGCAGTCTCTGACCATCTCCTGTATCATGTCTGCAGTCTCTGACCATCTCCTGCACTATGTCTGCAGTCTCTGACCATTTCCTGTATCATGTCTTCAGTCTCTGACCATCTCCTGTACTATGTCTTCAGTCTCTGATCATCTCCTGCACTATGTCTGCAGTCTCTGATCATCTCCTGTATCATGTCTGCAGTCTCTGACCATCTCCTGTATCATGTCTGCAGTCTCTGACCATCTACTGTATTATGTCTGCAGTCTCTGACCATCTCCTGTATCATGTCTGCAGTCTCTGACCATCTCCTGCACTGTGTTTGCAGTCTCTGACCATTTCCTGTATCATGTCTTCAGTCTCTGACCATCTCCTGTGCTATGTCTGCAGTCTCTGACCATCTCTTGTATCATGTCTGCAGTCTCTGACCATCTCCTGTATCATGTCTGCAGTCTCTGACCATCTCCTGTATCATGTCTGCAGTCTCTGACCATCTCCTGTACTATGTCTACAGACTCTGACCATCTCCTGTATCATGTCTGCAGTCTCTGACCATCTCCTGCACTGTGTTTGCAGTCTCTGACCATTTCCTGTATCATGTCTTCAGTCTCTGACCATCTCCTGTGCTATGTCTGCAGTCTCTGACCATCTCCTGTATTATATCTGCAGTCTCTGACCATCTTTTGTATAATGTCTGCAGTCTCTGACCATCTCTTGTATCATGTCTGCAGTCTCTGACCATCTCTTGTATCATGTCTGCAGTCTCTAACCATCTCTTGTATCATGTCTGCAGTCTCTAACCATCTCTTGTATCATGTCTGCAGTCTCTAACCATCTCTTGTATAATGTCTGCAGTCTCTAACCATCTCTTGTATCATGTCTGCAGTCTCTGACCATCTCTTGTATCATGTCTGCAGTCTCTGACCATCTCCTGTACTATGTCTGCAGTCTCTGACCATCTCCTGTATTATATCTGCAGTCTCTGACCATCTTTTGTATAATGTCTGCAGTCTCTGACCATCTCTTGTATCATGTCTGCAGTCTCTGACCATCTCTTGTATCATGTCTGCAGTCTCTGACCATCTCTTGTATCATGTCTGCAGTCTCTAACCATCTCTTGTATCATGTCTGCAGTCTCTAACCATCTCTTGTATAATGTCTGCAGTCTCTGACCATCTCTTGTATCATGTCTGCAGTCTCTGACCATCTCCTGTACTATGTCTGCAGTCTCTGACCATCTCCTGTATTATATCTGCAGTCTCTGACCATCTTTTGTATAATGTCTGCAGTCTCTGACCATCTCTTGTATCATGTCTGCAGTCTCTGACCATCTCTTGTATCATGTCTGCAGTCTCTGACCATCTCTTGTATCATGTCTGCAGTCTCTGACCATCTCTTGTATAATGTCTGCAGTCTCTGACCATCTCTTGTATCATGTCTGCAGTCTCTGACCATCTCCTGTACTATGTCTGCAGTCTCTGACCATCTCCTGTATTATATCTGCAGTCTCTGACCATCTTTTGTATAATGTCTGCAGTCTCTGACCATCTCTTGTATCATGTCTGCAGTCTCTGACCATCTCTTGTATCATGTCTGCAGTCTCTGACCATCTCTTGTATCATGTCTGCAGTCTCTGACCATCTCTTGTATCATGTCTGCAGTCTCTGACCATCTCTTGTATCATGTCTGCAGTCTCTGACCATCTCTTGTATCATGTCTGCAATCTCTAACCAGCTTCTGTACCATGTCTGCAGTGTCTGACTGTCTCTTGTATCATGTCTACAGTCTCTGACCATCTATTCTATCTTGTCTGCAGTCTCTGACCATCTCCTGTATTATGTCTGCAGTCTCTGACCATCTCCTGTATTTTGTCTGCAGTCTCTGACCATCTCCTGTATCATGTCTGCAGTCTCTGACCATCTCCTGTATCATGTCTGCAGTCTCTGACCATCTCCTGCACTATGTCTGCAGTCTCTGACCATTTCCTGTATCATGTCTTCAGTCTCTGACCATCTCCTGTGCTATGTCTGCAGTCTCTGACCATCTCCTGTATCATGTCTGCAGTCTCTGACCATCTCCTGTACTATGTCTACAGACTCTGACCATCTCCTGTATCATGTCTGCAGTCTCTGACCATCTCCTGCACTGTGTTTGCAGTCTCTGACCATTTCCTGTATCATGTCTTCAGTCTCTGACCATCTCCTGTGCTATGTCTGCAGTCTCTGACTATCTCTTGTATCATGTCTTCAGTCTCTGATCACCTCTTGTACCATGTCTGCAGTCTCTGATCATCTCCTGTACCATGTCTGGAGTCTCTGACCATCTCTTGTATCATGTCTGCAGTCTCTGACCATCTCCTGTACTATGTCTGCAGTCTCTGACCATCTCCTGTACTATGTCTAAAGACTCTGACCATCTCCTGTAACATGTCTGCAGTCTCTGACCATCTCCTTTACCAAGTCTGAAGTCTCTGATCACCTCTTGTACCATGTCTGCAGTCTCTGATCATCTCCTGTACCATGTCTGGAGTCTCTGACCATCTCCTGTATCATGTCTGCAGTCTCTGACCATCTCTTGTATCATGTCTGCAGTCTCTGACCATCTCCTGTACTATGTCTGCAGTCTCTGACCATCTCCTGTACTATGTCTACAGACTCTGACCATCTCCTGTAACATGTTTGCAGTCTCTGACCATCTCCTTTACCATGTCTGAAGTCTCTGATCACCTCTTGTACCATGTCTGCAGTCTCTGATCATCTCCTATACCATGTCTGGAGTCTCTCACCATCTCTTGTATCATGTCTGCAGTCTCTGACCATCTCCTTTACCATGTCTGAAGTCTCTGATCACCTCTTGTACCATGTCTGCAGTCTCTGATCATCTCCTATACCATGTCTGGAGTCTCTCACCATCTCTTGTATCATGTCTGCAGTCTCTGACCATCTCCTGTATTATGTCTGCAGTCTCTGACCATCTCCTGTATTATGTCTGCAGTCTCTGACCATCTCCTGTATTATGTCTGCAGTCTCTGACCATCTCCTGCACTATGTCTGCAGTCTCTGACCATCTCCTGCACTATGTCTGCAGTCTCTGACCATCTCCTGCACTGTCTGCAGTCTCTGACCATCTCCTGTACTATGATTGCAGTCTCTGATCATCTCCTGTACTATGATTGCAGTCTCTGACTGTCTCTTGTATCATGTCTGCAGTCTTTGACCGCATCCTGTATTATGTCTGGGGACTCTTTCTAACAGACAGCCCTCTCTGTGTGCATCAGAGAGACTCCCTTCCAGGTCTCATTAGTGTACTCTCTTCCTGTATTTTCTTTATTGTTAAGAGATGGTGGGAAGATCCTAGGGTAACAAAGACTTCTTAGGAGAGCAGCTCTGTGTTTGAGTCGTTGCCATAGAATCATTTGTAAAGGGGAGGAGTTGGTAATATGACCACGCCCATGTGGGGGCGCCAGAAATATTTCTGCACCCAGGCGTCTGTGACCCTAGGATCGGCCCTGGGCTGGTAAATGCCTCTTTTCCTGGCCTCTATCCTGAAGATCCCCCCAAAGCAGTGAGCTGGAGAGCAGAGGAGGGAAGTCGGCAGGGCTGTGGTGGGGGGGGGGGGGGGCACACCGTTATTTTTTATCACTTGAATTATTTTTCCCCATTATGGGCATAAGTGGGGCCTCATGTCTAAGTTTTGCCTAAGGCCTCACAAAGCCTAGAGCCGCCTCTGCAGGCAGGTAAAACATGATAAAACTGTTTATTAAAATGCTCTTCAACACTGCTGGCTGGCTGCTAAACCCCCAAACCACAGCAAAGCTCCGGTTCTCTTGATGTATAAATAAGCCCCCCGGCACCCCTATGGGGGGGAGGGGGGCGGGTTTATTTAGCAGTTGAGGCTTCTATTCTGTTTTATAAGTGAGAATCAGTTTAGCGCTGTCACATTTTTCCAATTACTCAAACATGCAACCCTACCCAAATGTAGGATGTAGTACAGCTTTTACTACTAGGACACTCACACGCTGTTGTAGCTGGACACAGAGCTGCTGAGAAGCAACGTAAAAAGGTATGTGTATCTTTACTCCCTCTAGAGGGGATTTTAAGGCACTACAATGTTTTCATATGGAAGAAAAAAAGGCATAGGTGGACTTTGCAGTTCCTAAGCTTCTTCCCTTACCTTTTCCTTACTGCAGGATACTGCTGAAACAGGCCGATCCAAACTTCACCCATCACGACGGGAAGCGTTAGTAAACCTTTAAAGACCGGGCCCCTATTATAGGGGTTCCACTCCTTTGGACCTGTAGAGCACCCCTTTAGGAGCAACTTTAGGTAATGTAGCATGACCAAAAAGAGTCCTTGTTCCTGGGGTCCAGCCCTCAAAAGAGAGGCTTACAGGCAAAACCTTGTTCTTCTATGTGAGGTCCGGGTACCAACCTCTGGCCTCAGTGGCTTGGATGGATCCGGTCAATGGAGGAATTTAAATCCAGCCTGGATCCCTCCTGGAGCTCCTCAGAGCACATCTTCACTCGTGACCAATACCTTAGACACTGGCGAAAAAACTGAGGTACTCCTGGAAGGAGGAGGGGTTATATAGGGGAGTGAACTTCCTGTATTGGGTATACCAGTGTCAACTCCTGAAGGTGGCCCATAACCCACTAAGTTATTACTTAGGCTCTGTGTCCCATGATGTACAATAAAGAAATTAAATTTTATTACATTTTAGTTTTTATTGTATTTTTTAGGATTAATGTCCTATGATATCATATTAACACATTTTTATATTAATGGTTTGCACCCACTTGGATGTTATTTAGCTCTGAGGCAATCTTGATTCATGTAAACCGGCATTGTAGCTGCTCAATTATGTAATTTTCCCTCCCCACCTGTGTGTATTGGCTCCACACTATAAAAATATATGCCCACAAGTGACCAAGTACGCTTCCTGATGACGTAATAACGAAACGTACATAGAGGCAGTACTTGGTCATGTTACTTCCACTTCTGGTCCCTTTGGTTGTTCCGGGTAGGGCGGTGGAACGCACGCCAGCCACGGAGGCTAGTCGCGAGCCACATCTCCATGTAAGCAGCCATTCGGCATTTGTATTTTAATTTTTTTAATAAAAAGGATTACACTATTGGTTCCTTATTATCTTTTTACATAACCCATCTATGATCCCTGCAGAGGAGAGGTTTCCTATATCCACGGCCATCATTGCAGCAAGCATTGTCTTGCTAACGCTTTATCTGACTCACGTTTTAATTAAAGGAGTCAATTTTCTCTGGTAAGCAGATTATTTAACAGCTTCCCGACAGGCGCATGCCGATGTACATCGGCAGAATGGCACGGCTGGGCAAATGGGCGTACCTGTACGTCCCTTTGAATTTGCCGCCGTGCCATTGCGTACGCGCCGGCCAAGAGCTCCGTGAGTCGGGTCGCGGGTCCTGTGGACTCCATCGCCATGGGGATACCCTCGATCGTCTCACGGAGAGGAAGAATGGGGAGATGCTAATGTAAACAAGCATCTCCCCGTTCTGCCTAGTGACAATGTCACTGATCATAGCTCCCTGTGATCGGGAGCTATGATCAGTGATGTGTCACAGCTAGCCCATCCCCCCACAATTAGAACACATCCCTAGGACACATTTAACCCCTACAGCGCCACCTAGTGTTAATCCTTTCACTGCCAGTCACATTTACACAGTAATCAATGCGATTTTGTTCTCCCTCTATTCAGGCTCTACAAATTACTTACTATTGTTATGGATTTAATATACTTAGACGTGTGTAACTCATAATTTTCATTACAGTCTATGTATAACAAATATCTCACTTAGATTTATTGTGATTTGTGTGTATTTTGATTATATTTTTCAAGCGCATTGTCTCTTTGTTCCACTGATCATATCGGCCTGTGAGTGGTCCTCCCCTTTCCGATCAGTTGCTTCTTTGATCTCCCTCCGCCTGGCTGCCCCCAGCTCCTTCCCTTACTGGCATCAGCGGGGCCTATCGCAACCACATGGACGCCCAGGGCACATCCATGTGATGTGCCCATCTCGCGCCACGCTGCCTGAGGGACTGGAACATTAGCGGATCACGACCGTGTCCCTCTTCCTTCCCCTGCAGCCCGGGCGTCGCGGAGGTACAATTGGAATCTCCATGCAGCCTAGTGCCCATGTCAATTCCCTGTATGACCGCGCTGCCCTATGGGATTTGTAGTAAGAAGGGTTTCTTTGCTCCTTGGGCATGCGCAATGGCGCCTACACGTCCGCATCGAGCTGGTGACATCACACGCCAGCTCGATGGGGGACAGCACTTAAGCCGGCTCATCTGACAGTGATCTCTGCCAGAGCCGGAGGGTGGAACTCATTTCCCAGCAGTGTTAGTGAATGGTAAGCTACCACACACTGCTCTAAAGTAAGCTCCTTTTTTCCCACTCTCATTTTACCTATCTGCTACATAGTATCAAACTGTTTTCTGCACGTAGTGCAAAAAAGCACCTAAATCATTGATTGGCTTCTCCATATGTACCCACTGTGACTATGTTTTCATTACTATCCAGATATATATACTGGATGATTTACACTTTAACTCTAATCATCCTATTGTATCTAGGCTACATTTATCATGCCCCCTAGTCCTCTAACTCTCCTTACCTTTAACTTAGTTTTATAATTCATTTTTTATTTTATTTCTTATTTTAATTTTTATCTTTATTTTTTTCTTTTCTGTCTCCCTTTCAAATATTAAATTTTTTTTTTTCATCAATTTATTGCCTATACATATACACAAATTCTGTTTTATTCATCAGTGTTATTGAACCATCCCCTGTAACCACTACTAGCAGGTGTGCTGAAGACTGCCACCACTCTACAGGTTTTGCTTTGAACTATATATATATATATATATATATATATATATATATATATATATATATATATATATATATATATATATATATATATATAGAGAGAGAGAGAGAGAGTAAGTACTCAATAGCTCTTTGTTTTGAGCGAACTAGCCGCCTTTTTGCGCGTTTTCTACGTTGTTTTGTTAGAACAATAATAAGTTTATATAAATAAATCTTTTACTTCATGGCTATATACAACTAGACATACATCTACTCCCTCTATATTAACAAGCAACCTATTTTGATACACTGCATTTTTTGTTCCATATATAGTTTTACCTTTCTGTCCCCTGTGGTTGCATTTCTGGCCCTATCGGTGTTGAAGTATTTCTTGGTTGGTGTATGCGGGGATTGACAGAGCCGGGGGTCACACAGGGGTAAGCACCTTATCTGTGCTGTTTCAGAGAAGACACTGCGCTTGTTGTTTGTTTTTTGTTTAAAATAATGTAATTTTTGTGAATATTGTCTACTTTGTAATTTTCTATTTTTCTAGAAAATATAAGAGTGTTGGATGATATCACCTTTCAGCTTGCATATCCCTTGAAAAAGCGACACTGCGAAACATGTCGGGCTAGTATGCAACTATATCATCTGCCAAAAAAATAAACACTCATATTCTATCTGACCACTGTAACTATATTGATATTGTGTTTTTATGAATTATGTACAAACTGTATGTTTTTTAATTGTTAAATTAAAAACTAGCTTTTTATCATTTTCTTTGTCCAGTCTATTTGCACCGTTAAAATCCCTTCATCTTTCTTTGCCATTTAACACTAAAGATGTGTTGTGGATGGGTCTTTCAGCATGACAATGACCCAAAACATACTGCCAAGGCAACAAAGGAGTGGTTCAAGAAGAAGCACATTAACCACTTCAGCCCCGGAAGGATTTACCCCCTTCCTGACCAGAGCACTTTTTACAATTCGGCACTGCGTCGCTTTAACTGCTAATTGCGCGGTCATGCAATGCTCTACCCAAACGAAATTTGCGTCCTTTTCTTCCCACAAATAGAGCTTTCTTTTGATGGTATTTGATCACCTCTGCCGTTTTTATTTTTTGCGCTATAAACGGAAAAAGACTGAAAATTTTGAAAAAAAATGATATTTTCTACTTTTTGTTATAAAAAAAATCCAATAAACTAAATTTTAGTCATACATTTAGGCCAAAATGTATTCGGCCACATGTCTTTGGTAAAAAAAATGTCAATAAGCGTATATTTATTGGTTTGCGCAAAAGTTATAGCGTCTACAAACTAGGGTACATTTTCTGGAATTTACACAGCTTTTAGTTTATGACTGCCTATGTCATTTCTTGAGGTGCTAAAATGGCAGGGCAGTACAAAACCCCCCCAAATGACCCCATTTTGGAAAGTAGACACCCCAAGGAAATTGCTGAGAGGCATGTTGAACCCATTGAATATTTTTTTTTTTTGTCCCAAGTGATTGAATAATGACAAAAAAAAAAAAAAAAAAAAAAATTTACAAAAAGTCGTCACTAAATGATATATTGCTCACACAGGCCATGGGCATATGTGGAATTGCACCCCAAAATACATTCAGCTGCTTCTCCTGAGTACGGGGATACCACATGTGTGGCACTTTTTGGGAGCCTAGCCGCGTACGGGGCCCCGAAAACCCAGCACCACCTTCAGGATTTCTAAGGGCATACATTTTTGATTTTACTCCTCACTACCTATCACAGTTTTGAAGGCCATAAAATGCCAAGATGGCACAAACCCCCCCCAAATTACCCCATTTTGGAAAGTAGACACCCCAAGCTATTTGCTGAGAGGCATGGTGAGTATTTTGCAGCTCTCATTTGTTTTTGAAAATGAAGAAAGACCAGAAAAAAAAATTTTTTTTTTCTTTTTTCAATTTTCAAAACTTTGTGACAAAAAGTGAGATCTGCAAAATACTCACTATACCTCTCAGCAAATAGCTTGGGGTGTCTACTTTCCAAAATGGGGTAATTTGGGGGGGGTTTGTGCCACCTGGGCATTCCATGGCCTCCGAAACTGTGATAGGCAGTGAAGAGTGAAATCAAAAATTTACGGCCTTAGAAAGCCTGAAGGCGGTGCTTGGTTTTCGGGGTCCCGTGCGCGGCTAGGCTCCCAAAAAGTCCCACACATGTGGTATCCCCGTACTCAGGAGAAGCAACAGAATTTATTTTGGGGTGTAATTTCACATATTCCCATGGCACGTTTGAGCAATATAACATTTAGTGACAACTTTGTGCAAAAAAAAAAAAAAAATTTGTCTCTTTCCCGCTACTTGTGTCACAATATAAAATATTCCATGGACTCGACATGCCTCTCAGCAAATAGCTTGGGGTGTCTACTTTCCAAAATGGGGTCATTTGGGGGGGGTTTGAACTGTCCTGGCATTTTATGCACAACATTTAGAAGCTTATGTCACACATCACCCACTCTTCTAACCACTTGAAGACAAAGCCCTTTCTGACACTTTTTGATTACATGAAAAAATTATTTTTTTTTGCAAGAAAATTACTTTGAACCCCCAAACATTATATATTATTTGAAAGCAAATGCCCTACAGATTAAAATGGTGGGTGTTTCATTTTTTTTTTTTCACACAGTATTTGCGCAGCGATTTTCAAACGCATTTTTTGGGGAAAAAACACACTTTTTTAAATTTTAATGCACTAAAACACACTATATTGCCCAAATGTTTGATGAAATAAAAAAGATGATCTTAGGCCGAGTACATGGATACCAAACATGACATGCTTTAAAATTGCGCACAAACGTGCAGTGGCAACAAAATTAATACATTTTTAAAAGCCTTTAAAAGCCTTTACAGGTTACCACTTTAGATTTACAGAGGAGGTCTACTGCTAAAATTACTGCCCTCGATCTGACCTTCGCGGTGATACCTCACATGCATGGTGCAATTGCTGTTTACATTTGACGCCAGACCGCCGCTTGCGTTCGCCTTAGCGTGAGAGCAGGGGGGACAGGGGTGCTTTTTATTTATTTATTTTTTTTCTTTATTATTTTTTTGCTTTTTTATCTTATTTTTAAACTGTTCCTTTCATTTTTTTTTTTTTAAATCATTTTTATTGTTATCTCAGGGAATGTAAATATCCCCTATGATAGCAATAGGTAGTGACAGGTACTCTTTTTTGAAAAAATTGGGGTCTATTAGACCCTAGATCTCTCCTCTGCCCTCAAAGCATCTGACCACACCAAGATCGGTGTGATAAAATGCTCCCCCAATTTCCCAATGGCGCTATTTACATCCGGCGAAATCTAAGTCATAAAATGCTCGTAGCTTCCGGTTTCTTAGGCCATAGAGATGTTTGGAGCCACTCTGGTCTCTGATCAGCTCTATGGTCAGCTGGCTGAATCACCGGCTGCATTCTCAGGTTCCCTGTTGAGACAGGAGAGCCAGAGAAAAACACGGAAGACGGTGGGGGGGGGGGGGGGGCATTCCCTCCCACTGCTTGTAAAAGCAGTCTAGAGGCTAATTAGCCGCTAGGATTGCTTTTACATGAAAGCCGACCGCTGGCTAAAAAGAATGATACCAAGATGATACCTAAACCTGCAGGCATCATTCTGGTATAACCACTCAAAGTCGTGAATGGCGTACCTGAAGACAAAAAAATGGTTAACAATAAAGCACAGTAAACGGTAAAGTATAAAAAATATTTACGTCCCTAACTAGCGTCACCAGCGACACTAATACAGCGATCAGAAAAATGATCGCTTAGCGACACTGGCGACAGGGGGTGATCAAGGGGTTAAAACTTTATTAGGGGGGGTAAGGGGGGTACCCTAGACCTACAGGGGGCTAAACTTTTATTTGGTAATAAACGGCGGGTGCCCTGACACTATAAAAAATAAACAAACTAACCAGCGTCACCCGTAACGGTTATACGGTGATCAGTGGTGAAAGGGTTAACTAGGGGGCAATCAAGGGGTTAAAACATTTATTCGGTAGTATATGGGGGTCCCTGTCGCTATAAAACACTGACGGCGAACCTAAATATTTACGTCCCTAACTAGCGTCACCAGCGACACTAATACAGCGATCAGAAAAATGATCGCTTAGCGACACTGGTGACGGGGGGTGATCAAGGGGTTAAAACTTTATTAGGGGGGGTAAGGGGAGTACCCTAGACCTACAGGGGGGTAACAGTTACTACCCTAACTGCTAACTGTCACAAACTGACACTATGCAGTAATCAGGAAAAAACAAACAAAAAAAAAAAAACCTGCTTGGTGTCAGTTTGTGACAGGGGGGGGGGGTGATTGGGGGGGGATCGGGGGGCGATCGGGGGGGATCGGGGGTGTAACGTATGCCTGGCATGTTCTACTGTGTGTGTGTGAGTGTTGGTGCACTTACATGTCATCTCCCCTCGGCGCTGGAACGGAAACTCCCGAGCCGAGGAGAGATGACATCACATCCTCTGCCTCTGTGTACTATACAGAGGCAGGGGATGTTTGTCATTGGCTGGGAGCGATCGCGAGGGGGGGGCCACGATCGGATGGCCTCCCCCTCGTCTCCCATCGCTTCCAACCAAATGCCGACCGCAGCTGGCACCGGGGGGGGGTCCGATCGGACCCCCCACCCGCGGGAAGGCAATCACGTTTCAGGTACGTGATTTTGCCTGCCCGTGCCGCTCTGCTCACGTATATAGGCGTGAGGCGGTCGGCAAGTGGTTAAGGATATGGTGGAGTGGCCTAACCAGTCTCCTGACCTTAATGCTATAGAAAATTTATGGAGGGAGTTGAAACTTCGAGTTGCCAAGCGACAGCCAAGAAACCTTAAAGATTTAGCGAAGATCTATAAAGAAGAGTGGGCCAAAACCCCTCCTGAGAGGTGTGCAAACGTCTTACTTCTGTGCTTGCCAACAAGGGTTTCTCCACCAAGTACTAAGTCATGTTTTAGTTACATAGTTAGTCGGGTTGAAAAAAAAAACAAGTTCATCTAGTTCAACCATAAAAAAATAAGTAAATAAAATAAAAAATATCATACAATCCCAATATACCCAATCCTATACCCACAGTTGATCCAGAGGAAGGCGAAAAAAACCCCCAGAAAAGCAGGATCCAATTTGCTACAGCAAGGGAAAAAATTCCTTCCTGATCCCAGAGAGGCAATCGGATTTTCCCTATAAATGTTAGTACCCAGTTATATTATGTACATTTAGGAAAGAATCCAGGCCTTTTTTAAAGCAATCTACTGAGCTGGCCAGAACCACCTCTGGAGGGAGTCTATTCCACATTTTCACAGCTCTTACTGTGAAGAAAACTTTCCGTATTTGGAGGTGAAATCTCTTTTCCTCTAGACATAAAGAGTGCCCTCTTGTCCTCAGTGTTGACCGTAAAGTGAATAACCCAATACCAAGTTCACTATATGGACCCCTATATTTAGACATGGTGATCATATCCCTCCTTAATCTCCTCTTCTCAAGAGTGAATAAATTCAGTTCCTCTAATCTTTTCTCATAGCTGAGCGCCTCCATGCCTCTTTTGAATGGGGATCAAAAACATATTTTACTCACTGAACTGCAACTCAATTAAGAACATTTGTATGTGCTTTTTTCTGGATTTTTGGTTGATATTCTGTGTCCATCATTTAAAATACACCTATGATGAAAATTATAGACCCTTCATTTCTTTGTAAGTGGGCAAACTTACAAAATCTGCAGGGGATAAAAAAATGACTTTCCCCACTATATGTTCCTGATCTGTGATTCAAAATGTATTGATGCCAGAGACAGCCAGGCAACTAGTATTTTAAAAGAGAAGGCCATAAATTGCCCCATTTCTCTCATGGCATTTATATCGCCTTAAAAATTAATGAAGGGTATAAAGTTGCTCCTTAGAATATTTTTACACCCAGATGAACTAAATGTTGCAAACCAAATTGAAATAACTGCAGTTTGGATTCAATAAACTAATAACCATTACTAAAGAGCTTACTAAAAACGTAAAGAAAAACAGCCATGATTGGTCTTATTCAAGAACATAAATGTTAAGCCTTAAATGATTATACTTGTGCAGGCTTACCTATGAAAAAGTTTTATACTTCGCCCTTATTTTAGCTTTATTTACTTTGTCAGAACATGACGCTAAAGCTAACATACATTTATTTAGTGTGAAGTTAGGCAGTTCACAGGCTAAAGCTGGCAATACACTGTTGGCAGAAAGAAAAAATGGATTTCTCTAACCATACAAGGTATATATTGGAATTCCCCACTACGCATTCTGACCGGCAGCACCCAACACTTTCAGAATACACTGATCAGCGGCTGCAACCAGCGATCAATGGAAAATTTTCAAACATGTACTTTCGACAGAAGTTGATTAGACAACGATGCTGTAGAAAACTGTTCAAAAGTTGTTTTACTCACATTGTACTGCCGTAAGCAATATCTCAATTTTGTCAGTGCTGCTTGCCGATCCTTTGCCCAAACCACCAATTTAGCAATCATGGGATCGTAATGTACAGAAACCTCATCACCTGTCAGTTTTTGAAGAGGAGAAAGAAAAATTACACAACAAAACTCCACTGCAAAACAGCATGATTTATATGGCGTTGCCTAAATCGAAGGCTTAAAGTGATACTAAAGGCTTTTTTTTTTCAAATAACAAACATGTCATACTTACCTGTTCTGTTCAAGGTTTTTGCGCAGAGCAGTCCCGATCCTCCACTGCTTGGGTCCCCTGCTTGCGCTTTAGACTCCTTTCCCCATGTGTGCTCGCTCCCGATCCCCGCTCTGCGTCCATAAGACACACAGAATGGGGCACGCTGCCACCCCCGGCTCACTGGCTGCGATTGACAGCAGCAGGAGCCATTTGGCTGTTTGAGTCAATGAAGCGGCAGAGAGCCGGGACAGCAGCCACTCTCGTGCACATCAGTATGTCAAGATCGGGCACCGGTAAGTATTAGGGGAAGCTGCCTCAGCATGCACAGAATGAACGAAGGTAAAGAACTTCAGGCTTTACAACTACTTTAAAAGGATAAGTTCACCTTTCATAACAGGTTACATCTGTTTTCAGGATGTACACTACTATCAACTATTGCGGCTGACATTCTGTACTTCTCAATGAACAAGGGCAATGGTGAGTGCTCTACTGTCATTCAGTAACCGCCTGCCTGTATAAGGTATAGGCAGACAGCTACACTGATAGTCTTCAGGAGCCTGACACTACACTTGTGATCTGCTCATCATGGGTGCAATGCTTTACAGGCTCCTAATAAAAAATAAAAAAAGAAATGCACTTTTTTTTTTACCTGCAAAAAGATGTGCATTATTATTTTTTTTTTTTAAGTTGAACTTGGACTTTAATGTGTAATTCATTGTTACATTACACCGCCTTGAAGGAGTAGTAAAGGCAGAAGGTTTTTTTTATCTTAATGCATTCTATGCATTAAGATAAAAAGCCTTCTGTGTGTAACAGCCTCCCCAGCACCCTCTCAATACTTACGTGAGCCCCATCTCTGTCCAGGGATGTCCATGAGTCCTTCGGCCAAGACTCTCCCTCCTAATTGGCCGAGACACAGCAGCGGCGCCATAGGCTCGCACGGCGGTCAAAGTCAGTTTGCCAATCAGGGGTGAGGGGGCGGGGCTGAACGGCAGCTCCATGTCTGAATGGACAGGCGGAGCTGCAGCTCGGCTGCCCCCCATAGCAAGTTGCTTGCTGTTGGGGCACTCGACAGGAGGGAGGGGCCATGAGTACAGAAGAGGGACCTGAGAAGAAAAGGATCCAGGCTGTTCTGTGCAAATCCACTGCACAGAGCAGGCAAGTATAACATTTTTTTTTTTTTTTTAAATAAAGCAAGACTTTACAATCACTTTAAAGTGGTATTAAAAGGAGGAGTAGTCCAGCCCAGGCTCATTTGGCTGGGCTTCTCCTATGGGTGCAGGAGTGCAATTAGTTTTGCACTCCTGTGACCCGTTTTCAGAAGAGTCGTCTGACGTCACACAGATCAGTCAAGGCACCGCGTCATCCCGACTCTGGGAGTCTGGATCCACCAGATGCTTGGACTTATGGCTGTCTCAGCGAGCCGCCCCTCCACAGCTCAACACTCCAGTGAGCGTGGAGGAGCAGAGCAGGAGAGCTGCTGATTGACAGTCAGAAGCTCTCTGCTTGGTGTTCATCGGCAGTGTTTGATGGCTCAGGTCTCAGTGGAGACGCCGGGGGACAGATGTAACATCGATCCGATGTTGCATCCACCTAGGTAAATATAATGGGGGAAGAAACCAGATTCCCATACTTCTCCTTTAAATGCAAAAGCAAACAGATATTATATTGCAGCTTACTATTTCTTATATGTGATGGCTGTATTCATTTTCTATTTTAGCATTTCTTTTTTTTCACCTGCTGATCCAGGTAGTATGTCTATTGCACTTCAAAAGAACAAGCTCGCCAGCAGAACCAGTTACGGAAATAAGACAAACGTTTAACATTAGCAAGGGACTTATAATGATCAGATTATGTAAAACCTCTATTCCACAAGAAAACAAATGTTTGCTGTAACTGCTTATAAAGTATCAGCTGGAGTTTGGCTTCAATTTGTTAGTGTATTTAAATCTGTGAGTATATCTAACACTCCCCTCCCTTCAGAGGGACAAGGCTACTGTCCAAAAGTGTCCCCTGTGCTCCTTCATCCAGAGTGCGGGCACTAATAAATAATCTAATAAAGGACGTGTGTTACTGACCAGATCACCAAGTGAAAACTGATGCAGCCAACACATCTAATGTTAGGTAAGCTGTAATATGTTACATTATTGGTTTGGGGTTTAATCACTTTTACGTTTCTTCATAAATATTCTCAGGCTAGCTAGCTCTCAAAAGGGGCATACCAGTCCAACCTGAAAGTATTGCATTTACCCTGACTCTGGGGACAAAACCTGCCTAGTGTCTTTATCTCCATCTTCATCTAGCTGACCTCACTATAGACTAATATCGTCATCCTATTGAGTAATCTGAACCTAGAAAAATGAAAACTAGTGTTTTCTAGCCTATTCTTTGTTTTCAGTTGTACATTTGTTGTACATTAAATAACCTTTTGACACCATACCCCCCCGGGGCTTTTATCCACATTGTGTGGTCCTGCCCGGTAATTACAGGTTTCTGGTCACAAATTCTTACGGAGATGAATGATCTACTAAGTATCTCTATCGTTCCATCCCCAAGAATATGCCTGCTGGGGCTGGTGGAGGACTTGGTGCCCAGGGTGGCTGAGAGAACCTTGTTGGGTCTCCTGCTGTTCTATGCCAGGAAATCCGTTATCCTATGCTGGAAGCGAAAGGCTCCTCCCTCTACAGGTCTATGGAAAACACTTGTTAACAATGTGATACCGCTCTACAGGGACACCTATATACATAGAGGCTGTCCGAAAAAACACGACAGAGTCTGGAGTAAGTGGTTAGCAGAACCCTCTACTGCTGCAGCAGATTAGGTGACCCCTTTGATGTATGATGGCTATCCTTGACATCCTAACAGACCATTCCTTGATAGCAGGATAATTTAGGTGAGCTAGCACATTTTCAGCCCACCCTTGGAGCAAGAGCCAGAACAGCCCATTGATGTTGATATACTACGGTAGTTATAAATATTCTAATGGTTTTTGATAACGTAAGGATACCATGTAACCCCTGCGTGGGTCCCTTCCCTGCTAATAGCCAGATGGTGGCTGTGCTGTTGTACATCTGTATTGTCTATGTGTTTATTAAAAAAAAATAACCTTTTGACAAGAAGCTGCAGACAAGACAAGAAGTCCTATTAGAAACCTGGAAAGTGCTCACAGTGGATTTTGTATAACCTAAATAAAGTGCATTTTTTGACCAGCATTATTTGTAACTTTTATTGGTTAAGATAGTTACTGACTTACTTAATTTACAAAATGTTACAAACTATACATATTCCTCCATACACAAAGAATTAACATGCGTGATCACCTTGCCTGACTCCAGTTTCAATGCGAGTGTAAAGATCAGCTGGTGGAGTAGAAAGATGTAGAAGTGGGCCGGCTCCAGGCATGAAGTTATTATTTGGATCTTCTGCATATATCCTAGCTTCAAATGCATGGCCACTCAGAGTAATCTCTTCCTGTGTTACAGGGATCCTTTCCCCAGCGGCCACCTGAAAAATACCAATGCTTTCCTTTACAGCCAGAACAGCAGAATGGAAGGTTTGGGAATGGTCAATGTGTTGCAGAGACAATACATTAAGGTGGATGTAAACCCTCACATATACCCAGTGAAGTGAACAGCCTCAGATGATACACAGAGATGAAACAAATCTCCCTATGTAAACTTTACATGTATATCTGCGGTCTTCAGCTTTATATACTGTTTAGAAAGTGCACATCCTGTTAGAATTTTCTCTTCCTGATTCACCTGTGGGTGTGGATTCTCTGCTTATGGCCCGTAAACACGATACGAAAATCAGGCGAAAAATACCGTTTGATGCGATCGTGCGATAATCGGATCATTAGTACAGAGCTTTCGAAAGCCGATCACGACAATTTATCCAATATTATTCGACCAGTCAAGCACAAAAATTTTCCTTTTACGATACCAGATCGTATGATTTTCGTTTAGTCAGTACAGTTGTCGTCCGAAAATACAATACAAATACATTACAACACATGACATCACTTCCGATTTTTTTTTCTGTCATACGAGAATTTGTGACTTTAGTTACCTATTCAAATTCTACTTGCGACTATTAACCACTTGCCGACCGCCTCACGCCTATATACGTGAGCAGAATGGCACGGGCAGGCAAAATCACGTACCCATACGTGATTGCCTTCACGCGGGCGGGGGGTCCGATCGGACCCCCCCCCGGTGCCAGCGGCAGTCGGCATTTGTCTGGGAGCGTTGAGAGGCGAGGGGGAGGCCATCCGATCGTGGCCCCCCCCCCTCGCGATCGCTCCCAGCCAATGAGAGACATCCCCTGCCTGTGTATAGTACACACAGGCAGAGGATGTGATGTCATCTCTCCTCGGCTTGGCAGTTTCCGTTCCGGCGCCGAGGAGAGAAGACATCTAAGTGTAACACACACACACACACACACACACACACACAGTAGAACATGCCAGGCATACATTACACCCCCGATCCCCCCCCCCCCCCAATCACCCCCCACCCCCCCCCCCCCGTCACAAACTGACAATAGCAGTTTTTTTTTCCCCTGATTACTGCATGGTGTCAGTTTGTGACAGTTAGAAGTGTTAGGGCAGTTACTGTTAGCCCCCTGTAGGTCTAGGGTAACCCCAACCCCCCCTAATAAAGTTTTAACCCCTTGATCACCCCCCGTCACCAGTGTCACTAAGCGATCATTTTTCTAATCGCTGTATTAGTGTCGCTGGTGACGCTAGTTAGGGAGGTAAATATTTAGGTTCGCCGTCAGCGTTTTATAGCGACAGGGACCCCCATATACTACCTAATAAATGTTTTAACCCCTTGATTGCCCCCTAGTTAACCCTTTCACCACTGATCACCGTATAACCGTTACGGGTGACGCTGGTTAGTCCGTTTATTTTTTATAGTGTCAGGGCACCCGCCGTTTATTACCGAATAAAGGTTTAGCCCCCTGATCGCCCGGCGGTGATATGCGTTGCCCCAGGCAGCGTCAGATTAGCGCCAGTACCGCTAACACCCACGCACGCAGCATACGCCTCCCTTAGTGGTATAGTATCTGAACGGATCAATATCTGATCCGATCAGATCCATACTAGCGTCCCCAGCAGTTTAGGGTTCCCAAAAACGCAGTGTTAGCGGGATCAGCCCAGATACCTGCTAGCACCTGCGTTTTGCCCGGCCCACCCAAGTGCAGTATCGATCGATCACTGTCACTTACAAAACACTAAACGCATAACTGCAGCGTTCGCCTGATCCCTGCGATCGCTAACAGTTTTTTTTGTAGCGTTTTGGTGAACTGGCAAGCACCAGCGGCCTAGTTCCCCCCCGGTCGTAGTCAAACCAGCACTGCAGTAACACGTGGTGACGTGGCGAGTCCCATAAGTGCAGTTCAAGCTGGTGAGGTGGCAAGCACAAGTAGTGTCCCGCTGCCACCAAAAAGACAAACACAGGCCCGTCGTGCCCATCCTGCTGCTTTCGCCAATCCTAATTGGGAACCCACCACTTCTGCAGCGCCCGTACTTCCCCCATTCACATCCCCAACCAAATGCAGACAGGTTCATTAGAGGCATTTTCTTTATGTCCTCCGGAGTACCCCTACCCAACAAACCCCCCCAAAAAAGATGTTGTGTCTGCAGCAAGCGCGGATATAGGTGTGACACCCGCTATTATTGTCCCTCCTGTCCTGACAATCCTGGTCTTTGCATTGGTGAATGTTTTGAACGCTACCATTCACTAGTTGAGTATTAGCGTAGGGTACAGCATTCCACAGACTAGGCACACTTTCACAGGGTCTCCCAAGATGCCATCGCATTTTGAGAGACCCAAACCCGTAACCGGTTACAGTTATAAAAGTTACAGTTACAAAAAAAAGTGTAAAAAAAAGAAAAAAACACAAACAAAAATATAAAATAAAAAAAAATAGTTGTCGTTTTATTGTTCTCTCTCTCTATTCTCTCTCTATTGTTCTGCTCTTTTTTACTGCATTCTATTCTGCAATGTTTTATTGTTATTATGTTTTATCATGTTTGCTTTTCAGGTATGCAATTTTTTATACTTTACCGTTTACTGTGTTTTATTGTTAACCATTTTTTTGTCTTCAGGTACGCCATTCACGACTTTGAGTGGTTATACCAGAATGATGCCTGCAGGTTTAGGTATCATCTTGGTATCATTCTTTTCAGCCATCGGTCGGCTTTTATGTAAAAGCAATCCTAGCGGCTAATTAGCTTCTAGACTGCTTTTACAAGCAGTGGGAGGGAATGCCCCCCCCTCACCGTCTTCCGTGTTTTTCTCTGGCTCTCCTGTCTCAACAGGGAACCTGAGAATGCAGCCGGTGATTCAGCCAGCTGACCATAGAGCTGATCAGAGACCAGAGTGGCTCCAAACATGGCCTAACAAACCGGAAGCTACGAGCATTTTATGACTTAGATTTCGCCGGATGTAAACAGCGCCATTGGGAAATTGGGAAAGCATTTTATCACACCGATCTTGGTGTGGTCAGATGCTTTGAGGGCAGAGGAGAAATCTAGGGTCTAATAGACCCCAATTTTTTTCAAAAAAGAGTACCTGTCACTACCTATTGCTAGGGGATATTTACATTCCCTGAGATAACAATAAAAATTATTTAAAAAAAAAATGAAAGGAACAGTTTAAAAATAAGATAAAAAAGCAAAAAAATAATAAAGAAAAAAAAAAAAAAAAAAAAAAAAAAAAAAAAAAAGCACCCCTGTCCCCCCTGCTCTCGCGCTAAGGCGAACGCAAGCATAAGTCTGGCGTCAAATGTAAACAGCAATTGCACCATGCATGTGAGGTATCACCGCGAAGGTCAGATCGAGGGAAGTAATTTTGGCAGTAGACCTCCTCTGTAAATCTAAAGTGGTAACCTGTAAAGGCTTTTAAAGGCTTTTAAAAATTTATTAATTTTGTTGCCACTGCACGTTTGTGCGCAATTTTAAAGCATGTCATGTTTGGTATCCATGTACTCGGCCTAAGATCATCTTTTTTATTTCATCAAACATTTGGGCAATATAGTGTGTTTTAGTGCATTAAAATTTTAAAAAGTGTGTTTTTTCCACAAAAAATGCGTTTGAAAAATCGCTGCGCAAATACTGCGTGAAAAAAAAAATGAAACACCCATTTTAATCTGTAGGGCATTTGCTTTAAAAAAAATATATAATGTTTGGGGGTTCAAAGTAATTTTCTTGCAAAAAAAAATAATTTTTTCATGTAATCAAAAAGTGTCAGAAAGGGCTTCGTCTTCAAGTGGTTAGAAGAGTGGGTGATGTGTGACATAAGCTTCTAAATATTGTGCATAAAATGCCAAGACAGTTCAAAACCCCCCCAAATGACCCCATTTTGGAAAGTAGACACCCCAAGCTATTTGCTTTGAGGCATGTCGAGTCCATGGAATATTTTATATTGTGACACAAGTTGCGGGAAAGAGACAAATTTTTTTTTTTTTTGCACAAAGTTGTCACTAAATGATATATTGCTCAAACATGCCATGGGAATATGTGAAATTACACCCCAAAATAAATTCTGTTGCTTCTCCTGAGTACGGGGATACCACATGTGTGGGACTTTTTGGGAGCCTAGCCGCGTACGGGACCCCAAAACCAAGCACCGCCTTCAGGCTTTCTAACGGCGTAAATTTTTGATTTCACTCTTCACTGCCTATCACAGAATCGGAGGCCATGGAATGCCCAGGTGGCACAAAACCCCCCCAAATGACCCAATTTTGGAAAGTAGACACCCCAAGCTATTTGCTGAGAGGTATAGTGAGTATTTTGCAGACCTCACTTTTTGTCACAAAGTTTTGAAAATTGAAAAAAGAAAAAAAAAATTTTTTTTCTGGTCTTTCTTCATTTTCAAAAACAAATGAGAGCTGCAAAATACTCACCATGCCTCTCAGCAAATAGCTTGGGGTGTCTAC
This sequence comes from Lithobates septentrionalis, assembly GCA_037952835.1. NCBI lineage: Eukaryota > Metazoa > Chordata > Amphibia > Anura > Ranidae > Lithobates > Lithobates septentrionalis. The sequence goes on from JBBDGP010000329.1 coordinate 2,427,252, forward strand.
TTTCCAAAATGGGGTCATTTGGGGGGGTTTGTGCCATCTTGGCATTTTATGGCCTTCAAAACTGTGATAGGTAGTGAGGAGTGAAATCAAAAATTTATGCCCTTAGAAATCCTGAAGGCGGTGCTTGGTTTTCGGGGCCCCGTACGCGGCTAGGCTCCCAAAAAGTCCCACACACGTGGTATCCCCGTACTCAGGAGAAGCAGCTGAATGTATTTTGGGGTGCAATTCCACATATGCCCATGGCCTGTGTGAGCAATATATCATTTAGTGACAACTTTTTGTAATTTTTTTTTTTTTTTTGTCATTATTCAATCACTTGGGACAAAAAAAATAAATATTCAATGGGCTCAACTTGCCTCTCAGCAATTTCCTTGGGGTGTCTACTTTCCAAAATGGGGTCATTTGGGGGGGTTTGTACTGCCCTGCCATTTTAGCACCTCAAGAAATGACATAGGCAGTCATAAACTAAAAGCTGTGCAAATTCCAGAAAATGTACCCTAGTTTGTAGACGCTATAACTTTTGCACAAACCAATAAATATACGCTTATTGACATTTTTTTTTACCAAAGACATGTGGCCGAATAAATTTTGGCCTAAATGTATGACTAAAATTGAGTTTATTGGATTTTTTTTATAACAAAAAGTAGAAAATATCATTTTTTTTCAAAATTTTCGGTCTTTTTCCGTTTATAGCGCAAAAAATAAAAACGGCAGAGGTGATCAAATACCATCAAAAGAAAGCTCTATTTGTGGGAAGAAAAGGACGCAAATTTCGTTTGGGTACAGTATTGCATGACCGCGCAATTAGCAGTTAAAGCGACGCAGTGCCAAATTGTAAAAAGTGCTCTGGTCAGGAAGGGGGTAAATCCTTCCGGGGCTGAAGTGGTTAAGCGAAAATGTCATACGATTGGTCGTTCAATATTCAGATCTTGTGTGCAGGCCATTACACAGAGACAGCTGATTGGAGGAAAGGTACACACCCACCCCACATAGGCAGAGACTTGCAGAGCTGTGAATAGACCAGCTCTCTGCTAATCTATTTATGGCACCCAACCCGACACAAAATTCAGGCTGGTTTTTTGACAGGTTTTATCGCAGTTGACAGAGAAGTTATCAGGCTGATAACAGAAGAACAGAGCAGGAGAAAGCAATGGGACTTAAAGGTTTGAGGGGGATAAGAACACAGTACAGATATATGTGCCCAGCTCAAATTTCATGAATCAGGTTCACATCCACTTTAAGTCCTGCAAAATAAAGATTAACCACTTGCTTTCGGGGCCCAATTCTGATATTTCCCACATACATGTAAAAACAAACAATCAGCATTTCTTTTGCTAGAAAATTACTTAGAACCCCCAAACAATATATATTTTCTGAAAGCAAAGTCTCTGGAGAATAAAATGGAAGTGGATGTTGCAGTTTTATGGTGGGAAAGGAGAGCCTGGTAAAGGCACCGGGTGGCGACAGGGTGAGGGATCCCTTTCAACCACCTGCAAAAGCGATCAACCGGCTGTATAGCCGTACAAATCACTTTTACAAGAAAGAAAATCGCTGGCTGAAAAGGATATCTGGATTATGGTTGCAGCTGCAGCCATGACCCCTATATCACCATGACTTCCCAAGGAGCGATAGAGAGAGAGAGAGAGAGAGAGAGAGAGAGAGAGAGAGAGAGAGAGAGAGAGAGATAGAAATCTATCTATCTATTTTTATATTATACACACGCACGCACGTATGGTGAACAGTACGTGGTTAACCACTTCCCACCCGCCGTCATACAACATCCTTGATTTTGTGCGGGTATATCCGAATGATGCCTGCAGCTACAGACATCATTCAGATATCGGCTTTTTCAGCCGGCGATTTCCTACACCATAACAATGATCATAGCTGCTGTTCCACCGCTTGATTGTTCTCATGGGCATCGAGTCGGAGACTGGATCCACCGGCCCCGGATAGTGACAATAGAGATTTCCAGCGGACCAGATGGTCGCTGGAGTCTCTATGATCGTTCAGAGGCCGGGTGTGATGTTACGACGATCTTATTGACCCCATACCTCACTGTAAAGAGGACCGATCATGCCATATTCCTATTATAAGGGATGTTTACATTCCTTGTAATAGGAATAAAAGTGATCAAAAAAAAAAGTTTTTTTAAAGCGCCCGTCTCTGTGTGGCGAACGCATACGCAAGTCCCGCCCACATATGAAAACGGTATTCAAATCACACATGTGAGGTATCGCCACGAACGTTAGAGCGAGAGCAATAATTCCCTAGACCTCCTCTATAACTCAAAACATGTAACCAGTAAAAATATTTAAAGTGACGCCTATGGGGATTTTTAAGTGTGTGCAATTTTGAAGTGTGACGTTAGGTATCCATTTACTCAGCGTAACTTCATTTTTCACATTTTGCAAAAAATCTGGGCTAACTTTACAGTTTTGTTTTTTTTTAAAGCACAAAACTGTTTTTTATCCCCAAAAAGTGTTCGAAAAATTGCTCCGCAAATACCGTGCGAGATAAAAATTTGCAACGACCGCCATTTTATTCTCTAGGGTCTTTGCTAAAAAAACATATATAATGTTTGGTGGTTCTATGTAATTTTCTAGCAAAAAAAGATGATTTGTACAGAGAAATGTCAGAATTGGCCTGCGTGGCAAGTGGTTAAAACCTTACAGAAGTAAACCATCCGCAAGCAACAAAAAATGTTTTCTTTAATATAAAAGTACTCCAAAATGACCATAAAATAAAGGGTGGGCACAGACAACAAATTTGTGTGGATCGCTTGGTTTAAATGAGCTCATTTAAATATGAACCGCACTCCCAACTTCAGAAAGTGACACTAAAATTATTAAACACGGGGCGTGGCCAAGATGGCGCTGTGAGAGGACGTGTCTCAGAGAGCTCCGCCGGGATCCGAGGCGGTTTCCCTGCTTTTCAGCAAATCAAGTGCTGTGCTGCCGGCAGAAATCACCTTTATGCGCCGCCGTTCGGCTCGGGCGTCCAGCGGTAGGGGTAAGAAGTTAAAATTCCCCTCAGAGACAGAGATACCGGAGGCGGCCTGTGCAGACCGTGTGGGGGACAAGAGAAGGGCGCACACAAACATGGCGACTCAGACTGAGCTGCCGGGACAGTCTACCTCCTCTCAGCCGGGTCTGGCAGATGTGTTGGCAGCTATAGCTACCTGCCAGGCCTCTCTCACAGCCCTTACAGGGAAAGTAGATGCTGTCCAGTCTGATGTGGGACTGATCAGACAGGACATGGATAAAATCCGTACCAGATTACACTCTGCTGAGCAGCGCCTGGGGCATGTGGAGGACACAGTGGAGGCTCATGGCGCTGACATCCGTGCCCTTCATACCAAAATCAAGGCACTGGAATACAAATCTGAAGATGCCGAAAATCGCAATAGGAGGAATAACCTCCGTGTAGTGGGATTGGCGGAGGGAGCTGAGGGTCACCGACCTACAGAATTTATTGAAGAATTGTTCCGCAGCCTCCTGCCCGCGGCCCAATTTTCGCCATTTTATGCAGTCGAACGGGCTCATCGAATCCCACCTAAACCAGGCCCCCCTGGAGCGCCACCGCGCACTTTTATTTTGAAATTCCTAAACTTCAGGGACAGAGATGAGGTGCTTCGCGCTGCCAGAGTGAAGGGGGATCTACAATTCCAGAATAATAAGTTACTCATTTTCCCTGACTACTCGGTTGAGACCCAGAAGCTTAGACGCTCTTTCGACCAGGTCAAGGCAGCCATGCGCCTTAAGGGAATTCGTTACAGCATCCTTTTTCCTGCACGCCTCCGGGTACAAGATGGGGAAACTACAAGATTTTTCACCTCTCCCAGAGATGCCTCCCAGTGGTTGGAATCGCTCCCTCCGAATCGCTGATGGGGGCCTGCTGTGTTACACCAGATTCCCTCCTCATATGCTGTGATCTGTTTTCTCATCAATCTCAAGTGAAGTTTATGTTGCACCTGTTGTGCGTTTGGAACGATCTTGATGAGGACTTTCAAGTACTGAGCCCCTGGTTAATCCAGGAGAATTAGTATCTGTGACTGCTGACAGCTACAGCACAGTGCGCTATTCCTCCCTTTACCTGATGTCAACATACTGATGAAGGACTTGCCGGAACGATCATGGAAGTGCTGCCTTGTCTTAGGCTGTAGATTAAGGGACATATCTTCTCCTTTCAATGTTTCATTTTCCAGCCACAGATGGTGCAGTGTGAATGAGTGCCCTTTGGCGGACTCCTGTGGCAGACCGCAGTATTGCACAGTCACACTGCCTACTTCACGTGTTCAATCCGACATACATAGCAGCAAATACATTGACCCTGCTATACCAGTTCATCCTGGGGAAAATGTGGCGCATATGCTGCAGTATGGGGCGGCAAGTGCCCCTGACGTCTGGAACCTTCTCTATTACTTGGGAAACTGATGGTAATAGCCTAATATTAATATGGTAACTTTGGGGAGATAACCCCTCTCCTATTTTCTACTTCTGTATGGCGGCGGAGACTCTCACCACTCTGAGTGGACTTTTCATCTCCACGAGTGACTGCACCCACTGGCCCGCGCTCCCTTTCAGTGGTGTTAATGTTTGGGGAACAAAGCATTCCTTGGTTGGGGTGGGGGATGCGGGGGGGGGGGGAATGTTCTTGGGGTTTTTTCTTTTTGTTTCCTTTTTGTTTTTTGTTACACGTGCTTTGGAGTATTGATACGGGGGGGAAATTTCTGGATATTGGAGTATGCATGACAATATATGTGGTTGAGTGTGCGGATGCTGATCCCTCGAGTTGGGTGATCCTTGTACCACCATTAACTCTCCCACCTAATGGCTGAACTTAAAGTAATCTCATGGAACGTACGAGGCCTTAATACTGCAGTGAAAAGATCCCTAGTGTTTAAGTTCTTACAAAAGCATCAACCACAGATCTGTATCCTTCAGGAGACACATCTGCAGGGTAACAAAACCATTTGCCTTAACAAGACTTGGGTCGGCCTACATTACCACTCCACGTTTTCCACGTATGCCCGTGGGGTCAGCATCCTAGTGCACAAGACTTTGCCATTTAGGCTCCTGGAAATCAAAACAGACAAGGAGGGTAGATTTGTAATCCTATATGCTAATATATATGACAAACCTGTGGTACTAGTCGGATTGTATATTCCCCCTCCAGCTAATGGTAGTATTCTTCATGATATCATGCAAACTGTGGTACAATATGATACAGCATTTGTTTATTTACTGGGAGATTTTAACATGGCCCCCTCGGTGGAACACGATAGGTTGCATCAGTCGGCTCGTGACACTCCGGACCTCAGACAGTGGGCTGATGTCTATGCCCTCACTGACGTCTGGAGACACAAATACCTGACTTCAAAGGTATTTACTTGCCACTCTGCCTCTCATAAAACTCTATCTAGAATTGATCTGATATATGCCTCATGTCCTGCCTTACAATTTGTTAAAGACATTTCTGTGCTTCCCAGGGGAATCTCTGACCACACGCCCCTCTGCCTGACGTTGACTTTGACTGCCCCCCCGGGGCCCCGGCTTTGGAGACTCTCCAAGTTCTGGGCTGATGACGAGCGACTACAGGAACCCCTCACAGCAGCCATTTGCAATTTTTGGACTGACAATGTGGACTCTGCCACACCATCCGTGCTGTGGGACACCTTTAAGGCTTGGGTTAGGGGGGAGTTTATGACCAGCATTGCTCGCCTTAAACGTGACTCAGCTCATGCATTGGAGGAACTTGAGAGACGGGCGACTACTCTGGAAGCTGACTTTGTCGCTGACCCGGGAGATGACCGATATAGGGTATGGAAACAGGCTCTACGCAGTCTATCCACAGCTAGGATGGCACAAACTGATAAGGCGTTACTCTTTTCGGCCCAAAGGGTGTTCGAACATGGGGGGAAAAATGGGAAACTCCTTGCATGGTTGGCCAAGGGTAATATCCCAGCTACCCCCATTGGTTCCATTAGAGACAGCTCTGGACAGTTACTTACATCCCCCCAAAGTATTAACACTCGGTTTCGGGAATATTTCCGAGAGGTTTACTCCTCCAGGACTGAAGCGTCCGACGCAGACCTGGCCGGGTTTCTAGATTCAATATCTATCCCTAACTTAACAGTGGAAGCCAGGGAAGAATTGGAGAAGGATATCTCGCTAGAAGAGATTCAGGTCGCTATGGGACATCTCAAGGGAGGGAAGGCTCCTGGGGTAGATGGCCTACCATCTGAAGTCTATTCCAATTTCAGCGAAATTTTAGCTCCTAAGTTAACCTCGCTATTATCTAACTTCAGGGACCTAGAATCTTTACCAGAATCTATGAACGAGGCAGTTATTGTATTGATTCCCAAGCCGGGTAAGGATCCGCTAGAGTGTGCCTCATACAGGCCGATATCGCTACTCAATGTAGACGCAAAGATCTTTGCGAAAGTTCTGGCTATCCGCTTATCGCATGTCATAGAAGATCTGATTGGTATAGATCAGACCGGATTTATGCCTGGCAAGGGAACCGATATCAATCTGAGGCGTCTCTTTCTTAATCTCACCATTCCACATGACAATTCAGGGACCAGAGTTATAGCCTCTCTTGACGCCGAAAAGGCGTTTGACTCTGTGGAGTGGAACTATTTGTGGCTGGTACTACAGAGATTTGGGTTTGGCCCTAAGTTTATACATGGCATTAGATTGTTGTACCAGGCCCCCAAGGCTAGGGTCCGTACGAACAATTGGGTCTCGGAACCCTTTGATTTATTCCGCGGCACGAGGCAGGGCTGCCCGCTCTCCCCCAGCCTGTTCGCCCTGGCATTGGAGCCACTGGCAATCTCAGTCAGGAGTGCTCCGGATGTCCTGGGCTTACGGGTGGGTCTGCTGGAAGAGCGGCTGTCTCTGTACGCGGACGACGCGCTTTTATACCTGCATGATGCGGGCCCTTCTCTCCTTACGGCCTTGAAAATCTTTGACAACTTTGGTGGGTTATCTGGTATAAGGATCAACTGGACCAAATCAGTGCTGTTTCCTCTGGACGATGCAGCTGCCACTGGGCCACCATCCTCCCCACTACAGTGGGTGACGGAGTTCAAATATTTGGGGATAATAATCACGAAAAACCCTTCAGACTTCATAATTAAAAATTTGAGCCCTATTCTGAGTATGTTACGTGCGAAATGTCTGGCCTGGGCTGACTTACCTCTAAATTTATTGGGACGCATCAACCTCCTTAAGATGATGATACTTCCTAAATTTAATTACGTTTTTAGAAATTCCCCGGTATGGGTCCCTGCTTCGTTCTTTAAGGAGGTTGATGGTCTAGTGGGAACCTTTATTTGGGGGGGTGGGAACCCCAGATTGGCGCGCTCTACCCTGTGGCTGCCTGCCAGTTTTGGAGGATTAGCCCTCCCCAACTTTCAGGTTTACTACTGGGCGGCTATGTTGGTGTCGGCCTACTGGTGGTTTCAGGGTTCTAGAATGAATGCGGCAGTCTGTCTTGAGGCAAACTATTTGGGCTCCCTTACTGATCTAAGAAACTTTCCCTATAGAGGTCCGGGTGCATATACGCGAGTCCCCGAGCCCACTCGGGCAACGTGGAGGGTGTGGGTGGCTGCAAGACGTAGATTCCTCTTACCGGGCCAACTATCGCCAGCGAACCCGTTATGGGGTAATCCAGCTCTGAAACAATTCCGGACTGTGCCAGACCCACAGCTTTGGGCCAGGTTTGGCATCACAACCATAGAACAAATTATGCCCAGGGGGGAACTACTCTCTATCACGGAAATAATGGCTAAATTTCAGTTGCCCAGAGGGATGTGGTTTAGATGCTCTCAATTAAGGCATGCGGCACGGGCTCAGTTTCCTCAGACGCCTCTGCTTCAGGCAGATCCAATTGAGGAACTTTTGGCGTCTGGAGATGTCTCTAAGCCCCTTTCCACCTTGTACGCTGTACTCCTGGGTAAGGACTCTCCTAAAATAGCAAGGCTGTGGGACAGCTGGCACACCGACATCCCATCATTAGACAGAGAGGACTGGGAGGAATGTCTGGATAATGGTCCTAGACTGGTGATTGCATCCAGGGATAAGTTAATCCAGGTCAAATTTATACATAGAATTTACTACACCCCTCAGAGACTTCATCGCATATTCCCTGACAGAGACCCTATGTGTAACAAATGTAAATGTCAAATTGGAACCTTTTTCCACATGTTCTGGGAATGCCCATTGATAGCAACATATTGGAGTGCGATATTTGCAGAGATAAATTCCAGGTTGCAATTATCCATACCAATTACTCCGGAGTTGGCCCTTCTTGGGATTCACGACAATGAACAAAGAACCTATCATTTAAAATTACTTGTTTCCTTCCTGCTATATTATGCCAAGAAGGAAATATTGATGAAGTGGACAGACCCCTCACCCCCGACCGTGTCCGCCTGGGAGGCACAGATTGAGGCAGCTATACCTATGTATAGAATCACATATATCAATCGAGGTTGTCCATGGAAATTTGAGAAAGTGTGGACACCTTGGCTCTCATCTTAGGGAACCACAGTGGATTTCTGTATTATGTGGGGGGGAGGGAGGGGAAGCCCCTGGTCACATGGGGTACTTTTCTCTGTGTTCATCTTGTTTTAAATATTGATATATAAGGATGTTGCACCTCCTACGCATGTATGACACTGTTATGCAATTGCTCATGCTTATTTGTCATGTAATGCTCTGAATTATGTCAAGAAGTATTCTGTAATTTGCCTCCCTATGATACAATAAAGCACACCTGTTTGTTAAAAAAAAAAAAATTATTAAACACATTATTGTTAGAGAGCTAAATCCTTCTACCATTAGAGATTATAGAAACATTTTTATTTAATTAGTGCTCTTCCTTAGAAATGTGGATTGTAATTCATTTATGCAGTTTACTATCACATCATCAAGAAAACAAAGCAAACCTGTAAACCAGCCTTCTTAACACCCCCCCCCCCCCCCCCCTTGAGGAACCCCTAAAATAATTTTCAGGTCATATCTCCAACCCTCTTCCCGGCTGTGAGTTTAACAGCAGCAGGCAGGCGAATACATATACAGAAGAGGAATCCGCCCTGCTGTGTCTCCCTCCCTCTGCAGTGCTGTGAATGTTAACATCAGCAGCGTCAGGACAGGAGTCCACTCAGGCTGCTAAGTTGTGCGGCTGCGGCCCGGACAGGATTGTTGCCAGAGCGTGTACCACCATTTAGTGATGCCTGCTCTAGAGGAACCCTAGCTGAGAATGGCTGCTGTAAGCAGTGCATATTAACTCGTTAACAAGGACTGTAACAGAGGTTCTCAAATGGTGTCAACTTGTCATTTATAAAGCAGTCATTCACTTCCTTTGGGACTTTCCTAGAATTGCAGCATTATGCAGAAAAAACTCCATGGGATCTCTCTAGCACCACACGCTGGCCTGCATTTTATGAATGACTTGTAAAATGCAGGCATAGTGTGGAGTGTTGATCAGTGAAGAATTGACAGTGGTATCGACTATAAAATGGGCGCTCTTTGAAAAAGTCTCAATGACGAAACTAGTCGGAGCTTGATATCACGGCAACCGTTATCACGTGAGGACGCAGTGCGCTCTAAGCCTGAAGCTTCAGACACGAGACGGAGGAAGTGCCGATCAGCTGAGACTGGTTGACACGCAGTGCGCTCCAAGCTCGTTGCTTTCTGTTACTAGTGGGATGAAGGGCTGATCAGCTGTGAGTGTGTATCATCCATCCAGTCTGTAACCAGCTCCCTTGTGCTTTGAGAGAAGCTATTTGAGTTATCCACTATTACCAACCAACTGAAAGCTAGAAGGCTATCCTCTGAAAGGACCTGCGCCCACTGATTTTTACAGTTTATTTTATTTTATTTTCCTTTATTTGTTTAATAAATTATCAAAACGGTACTGGACTATTTTGGGGTCTCTTTTTTACATATGGAAATTGTTGCTGGTGTTTGACTATCAACCCTGAAGGACTTTGGGAGTAAATCGGAGTGAGGATACTATCCAAGGCCTATTAACCTCTCGGTTCCGGTGAGTTTGAACCCCTTGCGGGTGTGTGCAGCACAAGGTGTCCTAACAGATGGTGAAAGGTGCACTCATCAGATCTACTATACGTTTAAGAGACTCCAGATTAAGTCCTAGCCTTTGTGTCTTTGCTGGAATTTTCCTGCTTGCATTTGTTTTGCCTGCATTTTACAAAGACTTTTTGATTTATCAGTCAGCATTTAGGACTGAGAATAGCGCCACTTTCATGGGTTAATGGTTGATATATAATGATTATTTACTCATCCATATTTATATATTTTTTTGTATTAAGTGGCTGCTGAGAGATATCTCATTTAGAATCAGGTGACATCAGGTCAAATCACTGCGGTTTTATATTTTCCATCTTCTTATACCGAATATCCTTAAGCGCTGAGATAGGATTGTAGTAGGGCATATTGTCTCCTTTTTGTCTGTTTATAAAATGGGCCTCTTAAAATAAAATCCAACAATTAAAATATAACTAATAGTAGTAATGGTATTTAAAAAAAAATCACAAAAATGCTTGATTTCATGGGCAGTGTACAAAACAGCAGATGCTCTGCCAGTGGCTACAGCTTCCAGGCTGTTGGAATAACAAACACAGCTGAGAAATATACGTAGGCTGCCACTGCAGACTAATTTGTTTTAACATTTTTAATGATTTTTGTTTGTTACATGCTTCTTTCAGATTAGCAACTCAAAAAGTATCAAAGTCAGACACAGCCAAGCAGCTAGCACCTTCAGCAGGAGAGTAGCAGCGGAAGACTGAATATCTTCCAATCTGAGTTTGGCTTGTTTGGAGAAAAAGGCAGCTTTGACATTAACAAAAGCTCATCCAATGTCACCATTTCACACGGCAGCTTTATGCCCCAATGGCTTCATTGATTTCTGTAACCACTCTACATAGAAGATTATAGAGACAAACTGTTGGAGGCTCTTTTACTTACTCGTAGCTGCCACTCCACCAGGTCAGTTCCAGTGATCATCTCTGTGACTGGATGTTCTACCTGTAGTCGCGTGTTCATTTCCATGAAATAGAAATTCTGCTGTGAATCCATGATAAATTCTACTGTGCCTAAAAGCAACAATGGGGCAATTTGTCAAAAAAGGACACTAAAAACATTTCTTGCAGCTAGACAACTCCATATCTGATATGCCTGCTTGCACATCAGGCTAAATGTCTCAATTGTATAATATAGAGACATACCTGCACCTACATAGTGGACTGCTTTTGCAGCTTTGACAGCAGCTTCTCCAAGTTTCCTCCTGACCTCAGGACTGATTCCAGGCTGTTAACATATTAAAATATAATCACAAAAATCCTTACATTGCTGTGTTGACTAAAACACATTTACATTTGAATAAGGTGGTTAGAACAGCTGCTGTGTGGAACAACAACGTTATCACAAACCTTTTTTCAACATATAAGCTAAAAGAAGCAAAGTTGTACACTAACCAATGATACAGTAGAACAGTCAGTAATACAGATCAAAAACAGTAAGGCCGGCCATAGACAATGCAATATCCTTTTCTGCAACAATGGGTTCGAGCCTCGATTCCCCAATTAAACACATTGATGACAGGGGAAGCCCTCCTGCACAGCCAATGTTTTCTCCGGGTGGGGGGGCAAACAGAGGAAGCCGTCCACCCCACCGGGACAAGACAGCGAATATTGCTAGCGGCTGTAACAGCCACTAGAAATATTTGTATGTAAAAGTCGGCTGGCTGGTTGTACCAAAGTTGATCGATCAAACAACTTGGGTGCATTCAGCCTGCCCATACATGGTTCTAATTTTGGCCGATTCCTGCTGAACCAGCTGAGAGTTGAACTGCCAATGGTCGGCTTAAGTCTCTTTAGATCAGGGGTCTCATACTGGCTGCCCTCTGGCAGTTGCGAAACTACAAGTCCCATGAGGCATTGCAAGACTGACAGTTACAAGCATGACTCCCCACAGGCAGAGGCATGATGGGACTTGTAGTTTTGCAACAGCTGGAGGGCCACCAGTTTGAGACCCTTGCTTTAGATCATTGGCAATGGCAACACAATGCCCTAAAACTGAAAAAGGATTTTTTTTTTAAAGAATACCTGTAATGAAACAGAATTAGTCTTACCCCAGGTGCTTCCTCTATGATTTTCTGATGTCTTCTTTGAACACTGCAATCTCTTTCAAATAAATAGACAGCATTTCCATGCTGGTCCCCAAACACCTGGACTTCTACGTGTCTTAAAGAAAAAAAGAATAAATAATAGGCAGTAAACTTAAAATGATTGTATGTGATTTAAAGACCTTTTTAAATATACAATAAGTTTTTGCCCACTTATCTTTGAGAGAAAAAAATAAATAAATAAAAAATTTTTAAAAAAAGGAGGAGGAGGATACCCATGTATTGCAAAATGCTGCACAAGATCACAATCCTTGGTTGTACTGCACAGAAGGAGACCTGTCTTGCTGGGGATAGAGTAACAGCTGGTACACACGGGCCGAATATAAGCTGGTACTGGCTGGTTCAACAGCAGCCAACTGCAGACATTTGGCCCGTGTGCTGGAAAACCAGCATGCGATTGGCATTCGATAAGCACTGACAGCCAATAGCTGTGATCACTGACGAATGTGTTCTGGTGGGAGGGGTGCTCCCCCTGTCAGAACACAATAGCTCAGCAGGGAGATCACTATACTAACATCGCATAGTTCGTACAGCGATCTCCTCAGTTTTCTATTTTCGTTCAGCCCGCTGGGTTGAAAGAAAAAAAAAAAAACAAAGTGTGTACCAGGTTTAAATCTTAAGCCAGCCTTTCAACCATGGTGTCCCTTGGCAAAATGGCTAGAAATCGCCCTAAATTGTCAACAAGCCAGCGGGTGGATGAAGCCTGCCTTTTAGTTACTCAAAGCCACATATTTTCATTGTGCGCCATTACAATCTTCCAGCCATATCATTGGTTGATAAGCAGGACATCAGGGGCCTGCACAGCATCCTTGTTTGCCTTTCCCCTGCCCTCTTCATTAGCACTGCAGTCACATTAGCTGAGTGAGGGAGAGAAAACTGAGGAAGAGAAACATTGGAATACTAGTCACTACCAGTGTCCAAAGGTCCGTTTGCTTTGGAAGAATTAAACACCTCTAATGTTGGGTGTCCCTCTTGTGTGGATGTTGCTGCGTTATGTAAAACTATTCATTTTTTTACACTTTAGAATGGGGTGCCTAGAGATTGTCCATAATTTTAAAGAGTGTCTTGACTGAAAGAAGGTTGAGAAATGCTGTCTTAACTCATAGGGAATAATGGCCTGGGACAATCTATTCCATGTCTGTGCAATGCTAGTATTTACATCCGCCATTCCATTGTGTCCTGTACAGGCTTGCTTGCGGAAATGTGGGTTTCTGCTTTTACAAGTTAAAGTGTAACTCCACTTTTGTTAAGAAAAAAAACATTCCCCTCCTCGTGATCTATGTACATTGCAAGGATCATAACAACTTTGTTGCAGATTCCTACCTTTTGTTATTCTGAAGTAATCCATGTGTGTGTTTGTCTATGCCTCTGTACTGAGTGGGTCTAATGGGAGTGGTTTCATAATTGTCAGGTGTGCAGTTGCAGGGCACTAATGAGGAAATCTGCAGGGCCTGCATCCCTTTAGACGTGTTCCTACTGAAAGCATCTCTCCTAAAATGACATTTTTTTTTGCAGGGGATGCCTGAAATCTGACTTGTATCTTAGGCAGACTTCTGGGAAAATTGGTGAGCCAATCACACAAGCAAGAAATGATGTTTCTGGGGAGTGGTCAGTACACACTCCCCTGTTCTGTGTACAGAACAACTCCATGTAGCAATGTTACGTTGCATTCTCAGAAAATTACAGTGGCTGCAGATTGAAAACGAAAGGTATTTTTTAATAACATTCAATTACAATATGATTCGTGACGCAATTATATGTGCTATATTATTTTTTTCTTTATTTGCAATTTTTTTCCCCCCATGAAAGTTGAGTTACCCTTTAAAGGTTGTTTTGCTTTACATGAGAGTTCTGCTTAAAGCCCAATGATGCTAGACTTTATACAACCAAGAGCAGCACCAACATTGGATCGCAAAGAAGGGAGCGTGTGGAGCAGAGCGTTGGACAGGAGAAGAGTAATGCAGAAAAAGATGTGCTTTTTTTTTTTTTTTTTTTAGTAGCTGGACAATGGACTTTTAAATGAACCTGCAAACTCAGCTACCCATTCAGACATATTGGTTCCTGTTTAAAAGGGGAACTTAAGCACTTCATTATATTTACAGTATGTGTGTCAATGAGATCACCCTTGTATGCCGGCCCCTTTGAGCCCTTCTGATTGGTGGCAATAAAATTAATTTGGATTTACAATTGGATTTTTAAGGTCAGAATGAAATCACATGCGTCACAATTTCATTGTACAAGCTACTGACCTTAGACAGAATTGTACAGAAAAGCAGTGTGAAACATTGACAGTATATAGTGGAGCATGTTTGCTAATCCTATGCAGATTCTAACTGTGAAAATTCCCTTAAAGCCACTATGCATGATACATTCTGGCTGCACAATCTCCTATAGATCTACTAACAACTATGCAGTGACACAACAGACAAAAAAAAGGTTCTATGCGCCGCACATCACTGAAAGATCCTGTGGATATGTAAAATGATAGTCTCAGCCTGGGCTCCAGCCAAGCCACAACCCCAATGTGTTTCACTCTGCCCCAGAGCTTAATCATGGGGCAGAGTGAAACGTATTGGAGGCCTGGCTTGGCTGGAGCCCAGGCTGAGACTATCATTTCACATATCCACAGGATCTTGCAGTGATTTGCGGCGCATAGAACTTTTTTTGTCTGTTGTATTATTAGACATTAGAACTGGGATAAGCTCAGTCTTTGCCAGCACTACCAGCGGTGTACTACAGGACAGTACCCGGCTGGAGCCTTGAGTGGCACCCCTTATTTGTTGTCTATGCAGTGACACAGCCTGTCTGAATGCATACAAAATAGTTAGGATTAGGGATCATGATCCCACCCAAAAGAAAACATGGTCCTCTTAACTACTCCCTTCTCTCCCCCTCCCAAATCCATGAAATTAAATCAGACCTCAAAATATGATCCTGATTATAACTTTCTTGGTTTGGCAAGCCTGAATATGGGTGTAACATGTTACTAAAGGTGATTTTATCCTTTAATGTGCTTGACTGGCTTGGCATTTTTTAAATTTAAATGTTGAATATCGTAAACAGTTACCCAACTCTGCCTGGACATCCTGTAGCACAGAGCATGAGGGAATGCCTGAGACAGGAGGTATGAGGCACGGTGAGTAGCAAAAAGGCCTAATGCACTGCGATTTATTACAGGCAAAAACTTTTCATTTTGCAAGTGAAGTTGCTGTCTGCAAGGGAAATTTACCATGGGTTTAGTAAATGTAGTGAAGTTTACTTTGCAAAGAATACCCAATTGTGTGCAAGGAAAACATAAACAAAAAAAACAGTGCATTTTGCATGGACATAATTAGAAGATGGAGTAAAAAGAGCTGACAATTCCCTTGCAAAGTGCAACTTCTCTTGCAAAGTAGCAAATCAACCCCTATATGTGCAATATAACGGTAGGAAAAACCTCTGGGGGTACTAGAGACACAGTGGGGTTGATTTATTAAAACTAGAGTGTGCAAAATATGTTGCTACTCTGCATAGAAACCAATCAGCTTCCAGGTTTTGTTGGTCAAAGCTTAAACAAGTTGAAGTTAAAAGCCAATTGCGTACCATGCACAGGTGCACCAGATTTTGCACTCTCCATTTATCAACCCCACTTAGTATATCAACCCCAGTGATACAAGTTGACAAAATAGATGGTAATCAATATATATATGAAACCTTAAAATAAGATATTTTTACCTTGGGTTGTCCACAAATTTTTCAATCAACATGACATCATCATTAAATGACTTTCTTGCTTCTCTACGAGCAGACTCTAGTTGCTCCACAAACTCTTCCTCAGACCTTGCAATTCTCATGCCCTGTGGTGGTAAAGATAAATCATACATGTTTATTGTAGTGGACAATTCCAATAAACTATTAGCTATGCCCCCCCCCCCCCCAAAAAAAGTTAAATGAAAAATTATACATTCAGAGAAACTTTCTTCATGTCATTAGTAGTCTTCAAACAATAGCCACATTACTGCCCTGGCTAAAGAGAAGGCACAGAAGGCACTGAAGAGTGCTGGCTTTATTAGCCTGAAAACCCCTTCTGTGTGCCTCTGCAGCCTGGCTGTACTTCTGTCACTGGGGTAAGCTCCACTCACACATGGGCCTACCTTCCAATAAAAGCTCCTCAGAAGGGCTATCACATTAAATAGTGATAAGGCATAGCATATATGATAAATACATCTGAACCACTACAATGAGGGAAAACAGCATTTGTAATAATCTGAAACAATGTCTCCCAAACAAATCAGAAAATAAAGCATTACTCTCAGCAATACTACATAAGAGGAATCAAAAAGATACACTATGATTAACAGTTTGTGGATACCCGACCATCACACCTACACTACATGGCCAAATGTATGTGGACATTCAAATGTTTCCAGTAATGGGTACTATTAATGTCACAGAATATATAAGTAAAAACAGGTATGGGATCCAATTTCCAAAATTTGGAAATAATTGATTTTTAGTTATCACCGATTCGTCAAGTAGATGGGATACCTCCAATGCTATAGGGATTGTAAAAAGAATTGAAAGGACAAAGGAATGTCCAAAAAAAGATAGCAGCGGTAAGGAGGATCAAAAACAGTTTATCAAAAATTAGTAAATACTTTGAGAGTAGAAATATCAATGATTAGATCCACCATAGGTATAATATTACCATAATAGTGGAAACACCCCCCAGTGCACCCAATTTAAAAACAAACAAAACAGGACAACGTTATCACAATATGGCACCACACCCGGGGCCCCACACATACACCTTCATACAAGGCCTGCTAGGAAGGAATTGGTGCGGCTTTCCAAAATAAGTCCAGTGTGTAATACTAGTCACGAATCTTCCAAAGTACCACACTACACACCTTGCATGTCCATTTTTGGGACTTGTGCTATAATTGTGTAGATAGGTTGTACTCACAGATGTATTTATCACACAGGGAAGAAAATTAGAGGTATCCACGATTAATTATGCAGCATGCACATACCAGCATTTAGCAAATATAAGCGCCCCTAGATATATAAGGCGCTCAATAGATATAGAGCAGTTCAGTCCCGTAAGATATAATAACGGACTGTTGACATACTATGTATGCAAGGAACTTGACAGTCCAATACTAGCAGGAAAGAAGTAATGTGGCTGGGCTCAGTGAGGAAAACTCCAGCGGTAAACCGATGAAAAGAGGGGATTTGTTGCCGGAAGGCGCTCACCACTCCAGGGTAGTAGCCATCAGGTTTTGATCGTATTCCTTTCGTGGACACTGCAAACGGGGTGTAGGTGAATTCTTATGCCGCGTACACACGGTCGGACTTTTCGTCTACAAAAGTCCAACGGACGCTGACGGACTAAAGCTGGCTGGTAATCCGATCGTGTGTGGGCTTCTCCGGACTTTCAACATACTTTTTTAGCCTCAAATCCGACGTACTTTAGATTTGAAACATGCTTCAAATCTTTACTTCGTAACTACGACGGACCCCGAAATCCGCTCGTCTGTGTGCTAGTCCGACGGACAAAAAGCCACGCTAGGGCACCTATTGGCTACTGGCTATGAACTTCCTTATTTTAGTCCGGTGTACGTCATCACGTAAGAATTCGACGGACTTTTGTGTGATCGTGTGTAGGCAAGTCTGTTCGTTAGAAAGTCCGCCGCAAGTCCGTCGAAAGTCCGCCGAAAGTCTGCCGGAAGTCTGTCGGACAGGCTGTCTGACTTTTGTAGACGAAAAGTCCGACCGTGTGTACGCGGCATTAGAGTTTCCTCATGTTCGTTGTAATAATGGTCTGGTATGTAGTAGTTGCTTGCTGAACATTCAACCGAATGTTTGGTATGTTTTGCTACGGAGGCGATATGGAACAGGCTTATCCGATCACTCCATGCGAAAGTGGCGACACGATGTTATGGCACCCACTTGGAGTGCAAGGTGGGGCGCAGACGGGGATGCGCCCCACCATGACACAACTGCAAACCTACCAAGACATGGCCATTCACCTAAACTGACAGGCCGGGCAAGAAGAGCATTAATCAGAGAAGCAGCCAAGAGGCCCATGGTAACTCTGGAGGAGCTGCAGAGATCCACAGCTCAGGTGGGAGAATCTGTTCACAGGACAACTATTAGTTGTGCGCTCCACAAATCTGCCCTTTATGGAAGAATGACAAGAAGAAAGCTGTTGAAAGAAAGCCATAAGAAGTCCCGTTTTCAGTTTGAGAGAAGCCACATGGGGACACAGCAAACTGTGGAAGAAGGTTCTCTGGTCAGATGAGACCAAAATTGAACTTTTTGGCCTAAAAGAAAAACGCTGTGTGGCGGAAAACTTACACTGCACCTCACCCTGAACACACCATCCCCACCGTGAAACATGCTGGTGGCAGCATCATGTTGAGGGGATGCTTTTCTTCAGCAGGGACAGGGAAGCTGGTCAGAGTTGATGGGAAGATGGATGGAGCCAAATACAGGGCAATCTAAGAAAACCTGTTAAAGTCTACAAAAGACTTGAGATTGGGGCGGAGGTTCACTTTCCAGCAGGACAATGACCCTAAACATACAGCCAGAGCAGCAATGGAATGGTTTAGATCAAAGCATATTCATGTGTTAGAACAGGGACGTGCAGTCAGGGGAGGCAGGGCCTCCCTGCCATGAACATTAGATTAAAATTAAAAATTTAAAAAATAAAATAGAGCTTAGTGGGTCGTAGCTTGGCGACCTGAGGTCACAGAAACCCAAGTCCTACCCTACCACTTGTAAATTTGGGGCTTCTACGACCTGTGGTTCCAGAGACATGGGGCTCCTTGCACAGCCTGTCAGAAGCTAAATACAGAGCAGCCACTTTAAATACAAGCTGACACACTGGGGTTGATTTACTAAAGGCCAATCCACTCTGCACTACAAGTACACTGCAAGTGTACTTGTAGTGCAGTCGCTGTAGATCTGAGATGATGATTTGAAATTAGGGAAAGCTCTGCTGATGGTATCACCCAATCATGTGCAAGCAAAAATGCTGTTTTTTATTTTCCTTGCATGTCCCCCTTAGATCTACAGCGACTGCACTTCCAATGCACTTGCAGTGCAAAGTGGATTTGCCTTTAGTAAATAAACCCCACTCTGTTTGCAGCAGACAGAGATTGAGCTCACAGTGCCTCACACTTCTTGACAGAGGCACTGAGCTCAATGAACAGCTTGGAGTTTTGGACCAATGGTTCCAGCTGTCCAATAAAAATGCTACAGTGAAGGCACACCTCTCACTGCAGTGTCGTGGAAGGGGCATGTGACTAAAAGAGAATTGCTCCCCTCCAGCCCAGCCCTCTTAACTACAAGGAAAAAACGTGTTTATGTGTATAAGATTTACCCACAATCCCATGTTTCTCTCACACAGTTAAGAGTGAGAAACGGATTCTGTTGAAAATGTACTGCTATATCCAAGCTAAATCATAATAATTTATTATTTATCTATTTACTGTGAAATTACTGTTCGGAAGTTATAACTTTAAACTTCAGTCATTTGTCTGTTAAGCCACCTGCTTTAGTACAGATTTTGAAAATATAATTACCTTAAAAACAATATATAATAATTATTTATATATTACTTATGGTAATTAACCCCTTGCCACCCAGACACTTCTCTCCTACATGTAAAAATCATAATTTTTTGCTATAAAATTAAATCAGAACCCCCAAACATTATATATAGCAGACACCCTAGGGAATAAAATGCCGGTAGTTGCAACTTTTTATGTTACACAGTATTTGCGCAGCAATTTTTTTAAATGCTTTTTTTGGGGGGAAAAAACGTTCATGAATTAAAAAAAAAAAAAAGAAGACGACACAAACGTTAGCCTGATTATTTTGTATAATGTGAAAGATGATGTTACGCCAAGTAAAATAGATACCGAATATGTCACACTTTAAAATTGCACACACTTGTGAAATGGCGCCAAACTTCAGTACCTATAAATCTCCATAGGCGACGCTTTTTTACAGGTTACATGTTTAGAGTTACAGAGGAGGTCTAGTGATAGAATTATTGCTCTCACTCTAACGATCGCAGTGTATATAACCTGTGTGTATCTGGTTTTGATACGAGCCAGTGCCTCACCAGCCACTGACCTCACCGCACGTCCCTGTCCAGTTAAAGACCTAAGTCCAATTGAGAATCCCTTTGGTTGGAATGGAAACACAATTGCAAGCCAAGTCTTTTAATGCAACTTCACTGCCTCACCTTACAAATGCTCTTTTGTCTGAATGAATACAAATTCCCACAGACTAAGGTGGGGCTTGATGGATTTGTGTCTTTTTTCAACCTCACCTACAATGTAAGGTGATCAGATTTTAAAAAATGAAATCCGGGGACATTTTTTTAATTTTATTTTTAATTGGCAAATGGTAAACTATATTATAAGCATATTTTCCTCAGATTATATATGTAGTGTATGTGGTGTGTGTTTATGGAATGATTGTATGATACAATGCATCCGGAAAGTATTCACATCGCTTCACTCTTTCCACATTTTGTTATGTTACAGCCTCATTTCAAAATGGATTAAACTCATTGTTTTCCTTAAAATTCTACAAATAATACCCCATAATGACTACGTGAAAGAAGTTTGTTTGAAATCTTTGCAAATTTAATAAAAATAAAAAAAAAAAAAAGGAAAAAAAATCCCATGTACACAAGTATTCACAGCCTTTGCTCAATGCTTTGTTGCAGCACCTTTGGCACCAATTACAGCCTCAAGTCTTTTTAAATATGATGCTACAAGCTTGGCACACCTATTTATGGGCGGTTTTTCCCATTCTTCTTTGCAGGACCTCTTTTTTTTTTTTTCCACTTCAGCGAAATTTTTCTGAGAGACATTATTTCAACTTTATGTGTCAAACTTTATCTCTTCTCATTTTTCACATCATTGTGGATTGTTTCCGTCACTTCTTTATTATTTATTCCCTTCAAGGGTATTATTTATTATTTTTAAAAGCCAACAACGAAGCGCCTCCCATATCTGTAAGCCCACTATTATATAATTTCCTTTTTGTCCCCCCCCTCCTCCTCTCCCCCTGTACCCCTCCTGTGTCTGATCCATTCTTTTATGTTATTCATTTATCCACTAGGCTCTGCACCTATTCTTTCTTTCATCTTATCTAAATAAATGTCTGAGGCTTTGTATTTTTTCCAACTTTCCCATCTACTATTATCCCTTTTCTTTCCTCCTTCCATTTTATAGTAATATTCTATTTCCTCTAGCCAATTTCTTATCTCTGGTTTTCCGCATTTTAACCAATTCTTAGGAATCAATGCCTTGGCCGCATTCAAAAGGTTAGGCACTATTGATTTCATGTATTGTTTCTTAGGTTTGTTATGTATATGGAAAAGACAAGTCCAGATGTTTTGTTCTATTTCTTCTCCAGTTATTTCCTTTATGATCTTTAACACTTCCTTCCAGTATTCCGTTATTATTGGGCATTCCCACCATATGTGTATGATCGTTGCTGATTGGCCACATTTTCTCCAACACAAGGGTGTTTTGTCCTGTTGAAATTTATGTATTCTTACTGGGGTCATATACCATCTTGATACTAATTTATAGTTCATTTCGATAGTCTTCATATCCCAGGCCTTATTATATCCCATTTCAATCATTTTTTCCACTTTTTGGTTATCTATTTTTAAGTTCAGCTCTTTTTCCCATTGTTTTATGTATTCTGGTCTTTCTTGTGCTTCCAAGTCTGTCAGTATATTGTAAATTTTTGATGTTCCGTTTTTTAATGGTATTTCCTTACTACATAGCTTTTCCAGTGCGGTTAGTTTCGTTACATCTCTCAGTGGGTGTGGAATTGTGCTTACTAAGTGCCTTAATTGATTGTAGTTCCATTCATTCATCTTCCATCCGTTCATTTCCTCTAAGTCTGCTCGTGTTCTTATTTTGCCATTTCTGGTGATATCTTTTAATTGTGGATTACCTATACCTTGAGTTCCAAATATTTCCTTCCCGGGGGTGAAAAAGTTCGATCCTGTGAGTGCTAACAGTGGTGAATTGTATTTCCATTCATTCTTTAGGTGAGTGGTGTCCCAAATTTTTAAAACATTTTTTGTTATTTCATGTGTATCTGTGTCCAGTGTTCTGTATTTCGGTGGTATCCAAATAATCTTATGCAGTGTGACTCCGCTTATTATGTTTTCCATTTCAACCCATTTTTTTTCACTTTTCTCGTTTGTCCACTCTAACATTCGTGTTAATACTATGGCTTTATAGTACCTGCTTATATCTGGAGCGGCCAGGCCTCCATGCTCCCTTTTCCTTGTAATCAGCGTGTATTTAATTCTTGGTTTTTTGTTAAACCATATGTATTTTATCAACATTGTTTTAATTATTTTAAAAAAGCTCTGGGGGATTTTAACTGGTAGCATCTGTAATCTGTAATTTATTTTAGGTAATATCATCATCTTAAACATATTTATTCTTCCTATCCATGAAAGTGGCTGTATTCTTAACTTTTTCATTTCTTCTTTGACCTCATTGATCAGTGGAATAAAGTTTGCCTGGTAGATCTTTTCAACTCTGGAAGTTATTTTTATTCCAAGGTAGTTCAGTTCTTTTACCCAGGTAAATGGGAATTCCTTTTGTAAAAACTGGGCTTCCTTTTTCTCTAATCCTATATTTAATATTTCCGTTTTCATTGGGTTAATTTTAAAGTTTGACAATTCTCCATATTTTTTTATTTCTTTCAGTATATTTGGGAGTGACACTCTTGGGTTGGAGACGTACATCAAGATGTCGTCCGCATAGGCTGCGATCTTATGCTCTTTTCCTCCTACTCTCGCTCCTTCCACCTCTTTGTTATTTCGGAGTGTTGCTAATAGTGGTTCTAAGGCCAGTACGTATAGTAGTGGAGACAATGGGCAGCCTTGCCGTGTTCCGTTCTGCATCTCAATTCTTGGAGAAAGTCTACCATTTACTTTTACGACTGCTGTCGGGCCGTTATACAAGTTTGTTATCCATTTCATCATTTTTGTCCTAATACCCAAGTGCCGTAATGTATCCATCATGAAACCCCAGTCTACCCTGTCAAATGCTTTTTCAGCATCCAATGACAGGAATAGAACTGGGGTCTCCTTCTGCACCTTCTTATGCAACATCAGTATTGATTTTAGGCTGTTGTCCCTCCCTTCTCTCCCCGGGACAAAACCTGTCTGGTCCGGGTTGATCCACTGTGGGATTAATTTTTTCATCCTGGTGGCAAGGATCTTGGAGTACAACTTCGTATCGGCGTTCAGTAGGGCTATTGGCCTGTAGCTTGAGCAGTTTACTTTGTCTTTTCCATCTTTTGGTATTATTGTGATATGTGCTAGTAATGATTCACTTCTTATTTCTTCTTCTTCACCTATGGAATTCAGGTATTCTGCTAATTTTGGTATCAAGTATTCTTCAAATTTTTTATAATATTTGACCGTAAACCCGTCTGGTCCTGGACTTTTTCCTACGGGGGTTTCCTTTAATGCCAGTTTTATCTCTTCTTGCGTGATATTTTTTTCCAGTTCTTCCAATTGGTCTATTTTTATTTTTGGTAGGTTTGCTTTTATTAGATATTCTTGTATCTTCTTTGTTCTTGTATTCGCTTCTTTCCAACTTTCCTGTCCTTTTATTGCATATAGAGAACTGAAGTACTTTTGAAATGTTATCGCTATATCCGTAGTTTTATTTACCACTTCTCCCTTTTCGTTTTTAATCTTCTCAATATAATTCAAAGATTTCTTTTTTTTTACCAAATTTGCTAGATATTTTCCTGATTTGTTACCCCATTTGAATTTTTCTTGTACTACTCTGTTATACTCCTTCCTTTCTTCTTGTTCCATCCAGTCTTTTAATTGCTCTCGCTTTTGTGATAATAGGCCAAAAATTTTATTATTTATTTGGTTTTTGTGTTTTCGTTCCAATTCATAGATTTCCTTAATCAATTGCTGCATATTTTTTTTCCTTTCTTGTTTTTTTTTTGCCCCTATGGCTATTAATTTGCCCCTAATAACGGATTTGTGCGCCTCCCATATTGTTGCTTTCTGTACCTCTGGTGTGTCGTTTTCCTCGAAGTATCTTTTAATTTCTTCTGTGATACTTTTTTCGGTCTCGGGGTCTTCTAACAGATTTTCATTAATTCTCCATGGCCCCCTTTCGTGTACTTCTCCTTCTATTTTCATTCTCAGCGTTACTGGGCTATGATCTGAAGCAGTTATTATCCCTATTTTTGTTTCTTCTATTTCTTCTAGATTTCTATGTTCGACCATGATATAGTCCAATCTGGAGTAACTTTTGTGTACTGATGAATAGTATGTATAATCCTTTGTACTGGGGTGCTGGATTCTCCACGGGTCTATTAGTTGCTGTTCATATAGTATTCTTCTTAATTTCTTTAGTTGTTTTACTTCTCTGTCCCTTACTATTGAGGTACTGTCCATTTTATTGTCCATGCTGAAGTTGAAGTCTCCAGCTAGTATTAATTTTCCTTGTTTGAAATCCATTAGTATTTTTATTATATCGATCAAGTATTTTTTAGGGTTCTTGTTAGGGCAGTAGACGTTGGCCAATGTATATTTTACTCCCTGTATAGTTCCTGTGATAAAAAGATATCGGCCCTCCGGGTCTGTTTTTCTTTGATCTATTAGAAAACGTACGTTTTTCCCTATACCGATGGCTACTCCTTTAGCCCTTCTTATTGGCGAGTCTCCTTGATACCATGTTGGTATATTTCTTGAATATATTTTGGTATTTGAGTTTTGGGATATGTGTGTCTCCTGTAGGAAAATTATTTCTGCATTACTTTTTTCTAGTTCTCGTAAAATGATGTTTCTCTTCCCCGGGGAATTTAGACCTCGGACATTATAGGAAGATATTTTTATACTGTTTACCCTTTCCATTCTTGTTCCTTTTTTTTCCTTTTCCCTTTTTCCTTCCCTTATCTCAGAATAGGTGCGCCTCTGTAACCACTCATATGGATCAGACCTTCCCACCCTCCCTTCCCCTCCCCTCCCCCCTCCCACCCCCCCCTCCCTTTTTTTTGATATGGGTTTTTTACCCCCATATTCTCTAGAGCTGAGAGCGTTTTACTTTGTTTTGTGGGGCACGCTCTGCCCCCTCTGCTCTATTTATTGTGAGGCGGAGCTCTGTAAGACACCCTATTCCCCCCCTGCCTAAGCACTAATAGGGCGACCCCCTGTCCACTCCGTGCGTCCCTGTCTCCCTCTCCCTGCATTTTTGTTGTGTTTTACCAATCCTTTCACTTTCCTTTTTTCCCATCCCGTCAACCCCAGCCCCCCCCCCCCCCCTTTCCACTCTAAGGCCCCTTGCACCGTTGTGTGGTATTTTCTCAGATATTAATTTCCTCGAGAGTCCACATCTTGATGTCTGATCCTTGAATTTACTTGCCACTGTAGGTCATCTCTTGCCGTTATTCGCTCCTGACTATTTGCGTATTTTTCCAGTTCTGGGGAGGGGATTTCTAGTTTGTTGCAAAAGTCCGGAATCTCCTCCACATGTCTTAGCCTCGCACTTATTCCGTTTTTCCTTGCTATTAGACATGCTGGAAAACCCCAGTTGTATTGAATTTCTTGCTCCCGGAGGATTTCTAATAATGGCTTTAGTATCCGTCGTCTTTTCAACGTTTCTTGAGATAAGTCTTGAAATATTTGTAATTTACCTCCCGCAAACTCTATTTGTGTTTTCCTCTTTAGGTTTATCCAGATCTGTTTTTTTTCTTCCCATTTTTCGAAGCGTACTATTACATCTCTAGGTGTTTCCCTTGCGAACCTTTGAGGTTTTTTTACTCGAGAGACACTTTCTATTCCTATTGTGTTAGTTGTTTCCTTTCCCAAGATTTGGTTGAAGAGATTGTTCATTTTTTCTATTAGATTTTCTGCTTGTTCTGTTTCCGGTAACCCACGTATTCTCAAGTTTTTCTTTTTATCTCTATTTTCTTGCTCTTCTATTTTATACGATTGTTCCTGTTGTTCCCGTTTTAATTTCTTTATTTCGTCTTCTAGTTCCTTTATGTTTTTTTTATGTAGGTCTACTTTGATCTCTACTTCTTCCACTCTGTTTAACATATATCCCATATCTTTATGGAGTGTTGACATCTCTGCTTTTAGGGAATTCTCTAGTGCCGCGAACATTTTTTCCATATCCTGTTTTGTTGGCAACTGTGGCCCTTGTTGTCCTTCCTCCTTTCCTCTGTCTTCCTCTCCCATTTCTGGCTCCATTCTGGGTTCTGAGAGGTGGCTGGTTTCTGTTTGTACTTTATACTGGCCTTTTTTATCCTTGTTGTCCTTCTCTTTTGTATCTGTTTGTCTGCCCTTTGAACCCACTTGTTTCTCTCCTTCTCCGATTCCTTGCTGTATATACTTGTTCATAGGGCCTGGACTTGGGCCAAGGCTGGTCCTAGGTGATTTCGGTATTGCTCCCGCACTTCTTGTTGTTTTCCCCTTCATGTTTGTTTCTATGGCTGGATTTATAAGATCTTCAAAGCTGCCTTCCAGAATACCCCTTGATTGGGGTCTCATAATGATGAAAAAATCTCCCAGCCTTTTTAAATTGACTTATTTTTACTAATGTTTCTATTATTTCGTTCTCATACCCGGCATCCTCCCCACAATCCAATAATAGAAATAATGAGATATGAGTAGTCCCCGTTTTCCAGAAGTTATGTTACTACCTTAAGTACATTAAGCATTCCTTGTTGCTGTTCAATTGTTTAAGCGTTCTTAAGCTGTAAAAAAAAAAAAAAAAAAAAAAAGCGCTCAAAAACGCTATTGCAAAAATGCTAAAAAAAGCTGGAAAAAGTTAAAAAAAAAAAAAAAAAGTCACTGCAAAGACTCCGGCGTCTTCACAGCGCTTTTCCAGCAGCCCGTGTGCATGGGGGCCCACATGCTCAGCAAAATAATTCAAATGTTTTAGCGATATAATGCAATCTAATTCAAATATTCAGCAAGATGATTTATGTATTCAGCTGTATAGTTCCAGTATAAGCTTATATGTTCCACATTTTTGTTACTGTGAAATTTCTTCTTATTCTATAGTTTGTACTATCAAGCCTATAATTAGTACCATTTGCAAAAAAAAAAAAAAAAAAAAGAATTTCACAAGAAAGGGGGGGTACTGCAGCAGCAGCAGGCAGGTGGGGGCTGGGAGACAACTCTTCCGTTGGCTTGTCTTTCTTCTTGTCTTTCTTTCACCTTCTCCTTCTCTTCTCCCCTGTTCCCCCCCCCCCTGTTTTTATTGTTTTTCTTAGCTCACTTGATTCTACTTTTTCAGCTCTTTCGCCTTTTCCCCTGCTTGTTCACTTCAAGACAATTGCAATAGAAAAGAGCCAAAAGAGGAGGAAAAAAAAAAAAAAAAAACGCTC
Source organism: Lithobates septentrionalis (assembly GCA_037952835.1). Classification (NCBI taxonomy): domain Eukaryota; kingdom Metazoa; phylum Chordata; class Amphibia; order Anura; family Ranidae; genus Lithobates; species Lithobates septentrionalis. Next base: position 2,454,870 of record JBBDGP010000329.1, read on the forward strand.
AAAAACGCCCACAGACGCCATTGCAAAAACGCAGAGAAAAGCCAAAAAAGTTAAAAAAAAAAATGTTCTCCCAACAGCCCATGTGCATGAGGGCCCAGGTGCTCATAAAAATAATTAAAATGTTTTAGCGGTATAATGCAATCTAATTCAAGTATTCAGCAAGATGATTTATATATTCAGCAGTATAGTTCCAGTATGAGCTTATATGTTCCACATTTTGTTACTATGAATTTTCTTCTTATTCTATAGTTTATACTATCGAGCCTATAGTTAATATCATTTGCAAAAAACCAAAACAAACAAAGACCAAAAAAAAAAAAAAAAAAATCACAAGAAAGGGAGCTACTGCAGCAGCAGCAGCAGCAGCAAGCAGGTGGGGGCTGGGAGGCAACTCTTCCGTTGGCTTGTCTCTCATTCACCTTCTCCTTCTCCCCTGTTTTTATTGTTTTTCTTAGCTCACTTGATTCTACTTTTTCAGCTCTTTCGCCTTCATTTACTTTCATTTACTTTCGCTTTTTATTCCATTTTATTTCGTTTTATTTCAATATGTTCTTTCCCTTTCCCTTTCTTTTGTTCTATTACTTTTCCTTTGCCTTTTCACTTCAGGACAATTGCAATAGAAAGAAAGCCAAAAAAAAAAATAAAAAAAAAATACGGTACTTATCTTTTAGTTGTTGTTGAAGTTGGGACAAAAAGAGACACTCACTACAGCTTGTTGCAGTCAGACGCAGGTACAAACTTCCTCTGGCTTACACCACAAGACATCTCAGTGAGTGATCTTTGCAGGACCTCTCAAGCTCCATCAGGTTGGATGGGGAGCATCGGTGCACAGCCATTTTCAGATCTCTTCAGAGATGTTCAATCAGGTTCAAGCCTGGCCTCTGGCTGGGCCACGCAAAGACATTCACAGTTGTCCCATAGTCATTCCTTTGTTATCTTGGCTGTGTGCTTAGGGTCATTGGGACCTTCAATGCTGCAGAAATGTTTCTATACGCTTCCCTAGATCTGTGCCTCGATACAATCCTGTCTCAGAGGTCTACAGACAATTCCTTGGACTTCATGGCTTGGTTTGTGCTCTGACATGCACTGTTAACTGTGGGGCCTTAAATAAAGACAGGCGTGTGCCTTTCCAAATCATGTCCAATCAACTGAATTTACCACAGGTGGACGCCAATGAAGTTGAAGAAACATCTCAAGGATGATTGGTGGAAACAGGAAGCACCTGAGCTCAATTTTGAATGTCATGGCAAAGGCTGTGAATACTTATGTCCATGTGATTTTTTTCATTTTTTTAAAAATTTGCAAAGATTTCAAACTTCTTTCACGCTGTCATTATGGGGTTTTGTTTGTAGAATTTTTTAGGAAAATCATGCATTTAATCCATTTTGGAATAAGGCTGTAACATAACAAAATGTGGAAAAAGTGAAGCGCTGTGAATACTTTCCAGATGCACTGTATATACGTTATTTCTCACATTTCCTCCACGAGATAAAAAAAAGATACTTCTTAGAATTTTTTGAGATATGACTACCAAATGTTATGAAGATAAGATAGAGAAAAAACAGAGTGCAGGGCTCAGGAGTGCGCTACATAAAGAATGCAGGGCTCAGCAGTGCCCATCCAATGCAGCCTCGCCAGTGCCCATCTATGCAGCCTCGCCAGTGCCATGGATCAGAGAGGAGGGGGAGAGGAAGAGGAGAGCCAGCCGGATCATCACGCAGGCCGGCGTCGCCTGCTGTAACCGCTGCACACAGATGTACCTTGGCAGAATGGCACAGGCAGGCAAATGGGCGTACCTGTACGTCCCTTTAAATTTGGGGCCTATCTGGCACGCGTGCAGCGGTAGCGTGCCCACATGTCCTGGGATCTCGATGTAAGCCGGCGGCCCGCGATTGCGGGGTGGAGAAGCCTATGTAAACAAGGCATTTCCCCGTTCTGCCTAGTGACATCACAGCGATCTACTGCTCCGTCATTGGGAGCAGTGATCGCTGTAATGTCAGTGGAAGCCCATCCCCCCACAGTTAGAACACCTCCCTAGGACACACTTAACCCCTTGATCCCCCCTAGTGTTTAAACCCTTCACTGCCATTGTCATTTACAGAGTAATCAGTGCATTTTTATAGCACCGATCACTGTATAAATGACAATGGTCCCAAAATGGTGTCAAAAGTGTCCGACGTGTCCGCCATAAAGTCGCAGTCACAATAAAAATCGCAGATAGCTGCCATTACTAATAAAAAAAAAAAATGTATTAATAAAAATGCTGTAAATCTATCCCCTATTTTGTAGATGCTATAACTTTTGTGCAAACCAATCAATATACGCTTATTGCAATTTTTTTTACCAAAAATATGTAGAAGAATACATAATCGGCCTAAACTAAGAAAAAAAAATTGGTTTTTTTACATATTTTTGGGGGACATTTATTATAGCATAAGGTATTTTTTTCAAAATTGTCGCTTTTTTTGTTTATAGCGCAAAAAATAAAAACCACAGAGGTGATCAAATACCACCAAAAGAAAGCGCCATTTGTGGGGAAAAAAAAGAACGTCAATTTTGTTTGGGTGCAACGTCGCACGACCATGCAATTTTAAGTTAAAGCGACGCAGTGCCGTATCGCAAAAAGTGCTCTGGTCAGGAAGGGGGTAAATCCTTCCAGGGCTGAATCGCCGGGTGCCCGCCGTCACACAAGTCCTGCCTCCTGGATCGGCTTCTGCCTATGATAGACAGCACACATCCTGGCATTGGACAAATGTGCTGTCTATCAAAGGAGCCAAACTAGGAGGCGGGCACCCGGCAATTCAAACTAAAGCTGGGGATATCTGGTCACCATACCACAGACGCACTCCACTACTCTGGAAGGCTTTCCATGAAATCTTAGAATCAGTGAGCATGTTATAGCCACAACAGGGGCCAACTTCATATTAATGCTCATGGGTTTGAAATAGAAGTCTCCACTCACATTTCTCAGCATGGATGTCACACCACTTCCTCAAACTCAATCTTTCTAAAACTGAGCTCATAATCTTTCCTTCTGCCCGTGCCCCTCCCCTGAAATCTCCATCAAGATCAATAATACAACCATCAGTCCCTCCTCTCACGCCAGAGTGCTAGGTGTAAACCTGGACTCAGACCTGTCCTTTCAGCCCCAAATCCACTCACTGTCAAAATCTTGCAGACTTCACCTCCATAACATCTTCAAAATATGCCCTTTTTAACTGTTGAAACCACTAAGCAACTTATTTACTCCCTTGTTCTCTCTGACCTTGACTACTGTAAAGCCTGGTACACACGGCAAGTTATTTTTTTTTGTATAACCCAGCGGGTTAAACATAAAAGCAAAAAAAATAAAATAAATAAACTGTCAGCTCCTGTCCGAGATGCTGTATTAACCATGCAAGGTTAGTACAGCAATCTCACCCGCTGAGCTGTTGTGTTCTGACAGGGGGACGGCTCCGCCACTAGAACTCTCTGATCAGCACTCTCTGCCATCTGATCGGGAGTCGGTCAGCTGCTGGTTTTTCAGCATACACGGCCCACTTATGTCGGACAGACCGACAAACAAGGGCTGAATGGTTTTTTTAACCGGCCGATGTCTTCTGACATTCGGCTTGTGTGTACCTGGCTTAACTCCCTTCTCATAGGCCTACCTCTTTGCAGGCTATCCCCACTTCAGTCTATCATTAATGCTGCTGCCGGACTCATCCACCTTACCAACTGCCCAGTGTCTGCCACCTCTCTCTGCCAATCCCTCCACTGGCTTCCCATTGCCCAACAAATAAAATTCAGAATAATAACAACATACAAGGTCATCCACAACTTTGCCCCGAGCTACCTCACCAATTTTGTCTCCAGATATCACCCAAACTGTCCTCAAGACCTCCTGCTCTTTAGCTTCCTTGACTCCTCCTCAGCCTCTCCCATCCTTTAGAACTCCCTACCCCAATCTGTCCAGCTATCTCCTTCTCTGTTCACTTTTAGGCAATACCTTCAGCTAACAGCTGAATCTTATTTCTCCCATTAGTTCATCCCTCACAGTCATTACCTTTTCTTTCACTTGCCCTTCCCTATTAGATTGTAAGCTCCCAAAAGCAGGGCTTTCCCAACCCTCTTGTATTGTTGCTGAATTGTCTCCCTTTATATAGTAAAGTGCTGCGCAAACTGTAGGCACTATATAAATCCTGAATAATAATAATAGTAACAATAGTCAGGCGTCCACAAACATTTGGCCATTTAATTTCACTGCCCACCTGCATCCACAGCATACCACAATTCTCTTGCTCAGATGTCAAGTTGCTGTATTAGTCTACTTCATACCTTACCACCTCCACCACGGACAGCTTTGATCATCACAGGGTAGCCAATCCTCCTGGCTTGTTCTTGGAGATGTTGGTCAGACTGCTCTTCCCCATGGTAACCCTCTATGATAGGAACTCCTGCAGCAGACATAATTGACTTTGATGTGCTAAAAAGACAGATAGATGTGTAATTGATCTCTATCAGGAAAGAGAATTGTTAATAAGATCTTAAGCACAGAATTTGTGTTACCTCTTAATCCCCATATCTCGAATAGCAGAGGAGGGAGGTCCAATAAAAATTATATTTTCTTTCTTACACAGTTCTGCAAATTCAGTGTTCTCAGAGAGGAAACCATACCCTGGGTGAATAGCCTAATATCAACAATAAGGATTATTAAATACGTAGAAGAATATTCTATATTAAAATACACAGATCTTACGTCTCATACAAAGTACAAACTAAAATGAGATTTAGCATGGTACTTTCCACTGTAATCCATTACCGTCGATCTTGATTAACTCAGTACTTTAAAGTCATTAAGGCCCCTTTCACACTTGTGTGACTTGTCCTACGACTTGGGACTGCAAAGTCGAATGATAAGTCGCACACCATGATAGCCAATGAGTACCATTCATATCTGTGCGACTTCAAGACGCAGTGACGTTAAAGTAGTCCCTGCACTACTTAGGTTCGAGTGGAGATCCATAGACCTCAAGATTACACAGGCATTGCTTCAAGTCGTGGCAAAATCGACTTTCAGGTTGCACAAGTGTGAAAGGGTGCCTAAAGCTGCTTACAGATATTTAATCTGACAAACAGCTTAATACATGCATGTAAACTGTTACCTGGCAAACAATTTGCAATTATATAAAGCCATTTCTGCAATCATAGCACTCTTGCCACAATATAACCTGAAGACTATACTGCAACCAGCACTACAGTCTGGTCCATGATTCCCAGGGTTACAGACAGAAATAAAAAGTTGATGGGAGTTCTAGCTTTCCTCTACTCAACTATAAAACAAAACATTTTTATTGCCGATTCGCAGTCAAAAAGCCAGCAACTCGGTGGACTTCTCCTGCAAAAATCTTTATTGGCTACTGATCAACGTGTTCAGCGTCTATAAATGCGAATGCGTTTCAGCCACAATGGCCTTTTTCATAGCATATTTTGACCATTGTGGCAGAAACGCATTGGCATTCATAGACACTGTACATGTTGATCAGTAGCCAATAAAGATTTTGCAACGAGAAGTCCACCGAGTTGCCGGCTTTTTGACTGTGAATCTGCTACATTGGGGGGCGAGAAACCGTTCTCCAGCCTTCGAAATCTGATTAGGCAGCTGTGCAAATGTAATTTACTTCCTATTTTTATTGCAGTCTCTGTTGCTTTTGTAGCCTTCACATCACTAAGGGTCGGTTCACACTAGGGGCGGCACGACTTGCAGGTCGCCTCACCGACACGACCTGCACACGACTGCCACGGCGACTTGCAAAACGACTTCTGTATAGAAGTCTATGCAAGTCGCCTCAAGTCGCCCCCAAAGTAGTACAGGAACCTTTTTCTAAGTGGGATCGACTTGCGTCGCTCAGATTAGAACGGGAGGCGACTTGTCAGGCGGCTAGGTCACCGGACAAGTCGCCCCCGTGTGAACCGGCTCTTACTGTCTGTTGATGCAGTTGCCACAGAGACAGTGAATGAATGGATCTCTCTAACGGATAGTGGTAAAAACCTAACAAGGATAATGCCCTCCCACTCTGCCTAAAGCTAAAAGTAAAGTCATGGATGGATAGCTTCAATACTCTAAATGCATAAGTCCTAGACACTTCTTGAGGTTTTTAGTATTATATGGTCTATGTTTTAGCCATTATTAAGCCCAAACAATGCTGTTATTGTGATGTGAGAATAGTTAGCAGTATGTCTGTAGACAAGAAATGTCCTAATTGGTGGGTGGAAGAAGGGTGGATGACGATCAATAGTCAAATTCATTCCTTTACATATAATGTCAAAATGTTAAACCCTATGATTTACATTACAACTTCACATCCCCTTAGGGGACATGATCACTATGTTCTGAAATATACATTCCTTCCTGTCATTTTAGTGCTGATAAAGGCTCATCAAGTTTCGGTTTTAATTTTCTTGCATAAAACCTTCGCCATACAATCTTTACCACACTTCATATGGCAAAAGCAAAGAGTGTTGTGTGTCTGCAAAGTGTGGGCTTTCACATGTTAATAACACACAATGAGTTATAAAGCACATCACACATTACAATAATATTGTACAATCTCCTTCAGATCTACCAACTATGGAGTGCAAGGCCTGGCCTGATTGCATACAGATTAATTGGATACATTAGGTAGCACTTCATATTACATAGTTTTGGAAAATCTAAACTGGATTGTACAAAGATTGTTTGGCCAGATTGTAACATGTATGGCAACTTTAATGCACACAAATCAGTTTCTGTAAATCTTAAAAATAATCCTATAATATGACTTATACCAAACCAAAGTGCCTTTGCCAGATCCAGGAACATAGTCATCATGTGACTAACCATGATATTCCCTATACAATGTAGCAAAGTAGAACCTAATAAAAAGCAGAGTTCTGCCCCCTCCAGCAAAAAATGAAAAATCAGCAGCTACAAATACTGTACACATACTGTAGCTGCTGACTTTAAAAATTAGAACACTTACCTGTCCTGGAATACAGCGATGTGGGCACCCCAGCCGATGTTTCCATCAGCTCTCGGGTGCTGCCACCGCCATTGCCTGTAAGGGAAACTGCCGCGCATGCGTGAAGCACACTCCGCTTTCTGAATGGCCAGGCGGTGGGGGAAGGAGGAGGGGGGGCGAACTTCCGACTGATCTCAAAAACAGGTACCCACCCCCCAAAATGTGGCACTGGAGGGGAAGGGGGGGGGGCTGGGGAGGAGGCAGGTGAGCTGAGCTTCAACTTTTGGGTGGAACTCCGCTTTAATGTAAAAATGAACGGTTAGATTCTAGAAAGTATTACCTGAGCACATGATGATTTTGCCACACGCATTATTTTGTCCATGGCGAGATAGCTTTGTTGAGAAGCAGCGGGACCAATAAGGTAGGCTTCGTCTGCCTGCAATAACACTGAGGCGTTAACATTGGCAAAATAATGTACTAACAAAAGCAGACAGTTTTACTGCAAGCAGGGTCCAGTCCAGGCATAACAGGGTGGAATATTCCATTTGATTCCTTACTGAATTTATAAAGTATATCTAAAGCCAAAAAACAGTTACAATCCCTGTCAGTTTAATTCTGCCATCTGTGCCCCATTGGGGACATATCCCTTCACTACCTGTCCTGGAGACACACCAGGAAGTGAGAGGAAAGGTCTCTAAAATGAGTTACAGCTGTCACTAGAGTATGTGTCTCCATTGTAGGTTTTCCTATCAATTCATGTTCTGGTGACAACTAACAGTTTTGGAATTTGACCCACATAGAGTCCCAGTCACAATGGTCAGCAGGACAAATAACGGGGCGAATCTCCCCTAAAGGGGACACAGACAGCAATAAAAACTTGACAGGTGTTCTAACCACTTACCAGTTTATCCAAAACTAATAAATGATACACTTTAGAGGCTCATGCACACAGATGTAAAACACGCGGTTTTCAGATCCCAAATTATTATTTTATTCTGTGTATCTGAAAGCAGAAGTATTATATGTAATGGCTCAAGCACGCAGCCTTATTTATATCAGTAATATTACTCTGATTTTTTTGTCTTGTTTTAGTGTTTGGCATATTTATATTGAATTTTTTATTTTTTTTGTATAACAATGATTTAAAGTGGTTGTACATGCAAAAGGTTTTTTTATCTTAATGCATTTTGTTTATTAAGATAAAAACCCTTCTGTGTGCAGGAGACCCCTCAACACTTACCTGAGCCCCATCTAGATCCAGCGATGTTGCAGCGGTGTCTCGGGTGCCCAGGACTCCCCTTCTCATTGGCGCCACTGGCTCCCACTGCTATCAAAGTCAGTCAGCCAATGAGAAGAGAAAGGGGACGGTTTAAATGTGTAAAAGACGCACCAAGGATTGGTGCGTCTTTTACACATTTAAACATATGTAAAGGTGTCTCAATTTGGGCTAAAGAACTGGAAAAAGAATTTTGATCTGTACCTTTTTTGTGTCTAAACACGTGTTTACGGGAGCACTTTACTGACAATCAGTTGCGTTTTTTAGGCAGGATATTGCTAGGAGAGCCTCTGCCAGCAGGATGTCAGTAAATAATTACAGCCATGTGCATAAAACCTAAAGCATCGAAGGGCTGCAAAGCGCTGAGAAGGCTTTGTTGTGGTTAAAAACAGCACTTTGCTCTAGACTCTGAAATGCACATATTAAAAAGATGCAAGTGACCCACAAATACTAACAAACACAGTGTACCAGAGAGACGTGCATGGAATTCCTGTCTGCCTCACTGTACACAGCCACCGACTGCACGCCCATCTTCTTTGCTGTGCGCATCACTCTGCATGCTATTTCCCCTCGGTTTGCAATGAGGACTTTCTCGATCTTGGATTTGCCTGAAAAACAACCACAAACACAAGTCGACTTGAAATAAAGATCAACAAGCAAAATCAGCTGGTGTTCCATTAGATGTACATACATATACAGTACAGTGCCTTGAAAAAGTATTCATACCCCTTGAAATTTTTCCCTTTTTGTCATAATACAACCAAAAATGTAAATGTATTTTATTGGGATTTTATGTCATAGACCAACACAAAGTGGCACATAATTGTGAAGTGGAAGGAAAATGATAAATGGTTTTCAAACGTTTAAATAAAGAAAAAAATAATTATCAGATAAATAATTATCTGAAAAGTGTGGTGTGCATTTGTAGTCAGCCCCCTTTACTCTTATACCACTAACTAAAATCGAGTGGAGCCAATTGCCTTCAGAAGTCGCCTTATTATTAAATAGAGTACACCTGTGTGCAATTTAATCTCAGTATAAATACAGCTGTTCTGTAAAGCCCTCAGAGGTTTGTTAGAGAACTTTCGTGAACAAACAGCATCACGAAGGCCAAGGAACACATCAGACAGGTCAGGGAAAAAAAATTATGGAGAAGTTTAACCACTTAAGGACCAAGCCTCTTTTTTTACACTTGTTGTTTACAAGTTAAAATCATTTTTTTTTGCTAGAAAATTACTTGGAACCCCCAAACATATATATATTTTTTCTAACACCCTAGAGAATAAGGGTCGTTGCAAAAAACTTTGTCACACTGTATTTGCACAGCGGTCCTACAAGCACACTTTTTTGGGAAAAAACACACTTTTTTTTATTAAAAAAAAATAAGACAACAGTAAAGTTAGCCCAATTTCTTTTTATATTGTGAAAGAAAAATGTTACGAATAAATTGATACCTAACATGTCACGCTTCAAAATTGCGCCCGCTCGTGGAATGGCGAAAAACTTTTACCCTTAAAAATCTCCATAGGCGATGTTTAACTACTTCCCACCCGGCCAATGTACATAAACGGCCGGGTGGGCGCTCTCTCCTTCTGAGTGGACGTTCAGGAACGTCCCTCAGATGGAGCGGGATTGCGCGCGTGCGTGCCCGCGCAGCGGCACGATCCCGATGCGCTCGTGTCACCCGGACACGGCGCATCTCGGATCGGCAGGAGGGCTCTGTGATTGGCCCTCCTGATCACATGACGGCCGTGTCCAATCACAGCCATCATGTGATGTAAACACAGCCGGTTGCTAGGCGATCAGCTCTCCTCACACGGAAGTTGTCGCTGAGGAGGAGAGGAGAGGGGATCGCTGCAGCCGGCTGATGATCAGTGAGTATGAGCTGTTTTTTACAGCTTTTTACTCACTGATCACCAACCTAGTGTCAACACACATGTAAATACATACATGTAAAACACACACATGTCCCCACATAATGTAAAACACACATGTCCCCAAAACACATGTCCCCAAATAATAAAAAAAGCTGTCCCCCACATATGTCACACTAAAATCACATGTCCCAATAGTAATCTGCACACATATGTACGTGATCACCTGCACACATCTGTACATGATCATTTGCGAACATATGTCCGTGATCACACAAACCAATTATTATACGCTTAACAGGATTTTTTTTATCAAAAACATGTAGCAGAATACATTTTGGCTTAAATTTATGACAAAATTTGATTTTACTGGATTTCTTTTAAAACAGAAAAAAGAAAATATTGTTTTTTTTCCAAATTTCCACTATTTTTGCGCTTATATCGCAAAAAAAAAAAAATGGAGTCGTGAATAAATACCACCAAAAGAAAGCTCTATTTGATAAAAAAATGATAAAAATTTCATTTGGGTACAGCGTAGCATGACCGAGTAATTGTCATTAAAAGTGTGAGAGCGCTGAAAGCTGAAAATTGGTCTGGGAAGGAGGCGAAAGTGCCCTGTATTGAGGTGGTCAAACATTTCTACAGGTTACAAGTTTTGAGTTACAGAGGAGGTCTAGGGTTAGAATTATTGTTCTCACTAACGATCAGGGCAACACCTCACATGTGTGGTTTGAACACCGTTTTCATATGCGGGCGCTACTCATGTATAAGTTCGCTTCTGCACACAAGCTCGTCGGGACAGGGCACTTCTTATTTATTTTACTTTATATTTTTTTTTGACACTGTCTTTTTTTAAAAAAAATTTTGGGTCACTTTTATTCCTATTACAAGGAATGTAAACATCCCTTGTAATAGATAAAAAGCATGACAGGACCTCTTAAATATGAGATCTGGGGTCAAAAAGACCCCAGATCTCATATTTACACTACAATACAATAAAAAAAAAATAAAAAAAAATAAATTCTCCTTTAACCACCTCAATACAGGGAACTTCTACACCCTTCCTGCCCAGACCAATTTTCAGCTTTCAGCACTCTCGCACTTTGAATGCCAATTACTCAGTCATGCAACACTGTACGCAAAACAAAATTTTTAGCATTTTTTTCACACAAATACAGCTTTCTTTTGGTGGTATTTAATCGCCACTGGGTTTTTTTATTTTTTGCGACATAAGTGAAAAAATGTGAAAATTTTGAAAAAAACATCACTTTGTTTTTAGTTTCTATAATAAAATTTTGCAAATAAGTCATTTTTGTTTATAAATGTGGGCCAAAATTTGTACTGCTACATGTCTTTGATCAAAATAACCCAAATAAGTGTATATTATTTGGTCTGTGTGAAAGTTAGAGAGTCTACAAGCTATGGTGCAAATTATTGAAAATTGATCACACCTGATGCACTGGCAGCCTATCTGAACTCTTGAAGCCCTGAAATGTCAGGAAAGCACAAATACCCCCCAAATGACCCCTTTTTGGAAAGTAGACAGTCCAAGGTATTTAGTAAGAGGCATAGTGAGTTTTTGAAGTCGTAATTTTTTCCCACAATTCTTGGGAAAATAAAGAAATGTTTTTTGGTTTATTTTTTATACAAAATTTTTAGAACAAGTTATTTCTTACACACAGCATATGCATACTTTCATATACATCCCAAAATACAATTTGCTACTACTCCCGAGTATGGCGATACCACATATGTGAGACTTTTACACAGCCTGGCCACAAAGAGAGGTCCAATATTGAAGTAGAACCTTCAGGCATTCTAGGAGCATACATTTCATTCCTACCTATCACACTTTTGAAGGTCCTGGAGCACTAGGACAATGGAATTACCCACAAAATGACCCCATTTTGGAAAGTTAACACCCCGACGTGGCAGTGGCATGGGCGGGTGATAGGTACTCGGATGGGCTGGTGACAGGTACTTGGGTACTCAGATGGGCTTGTGACAGGTGCTTTGATGGGTTGTAACAAGTCCTCTTTATTGGGGGGAGGGGGGGCAATCAGCGTGTTTGGTGTATACTGTAGGCAGTAACAAGCTGTTACCGCAATGGAGGAGAGCCTGTTAACAGCTCGTTACCGCGGTTAGTTGACATTCTGTGACTGGCTGTGACTGGACACAGCCGGTCACGTGGTAAAGAGCCAATTTCATTGGCTCTTTACCGCGATTGAGGATGGGCTGTGTCAGTGTGACAAACCTCGTCCCCGATTGCTGCTCATGCGCACCTGACGTGCATGAGGACAATGCATGTGACCGGCTGTGATTGGACACAGCCGGTCACGTGGTAAAGAGCTGATTTTTATTGGCTCTTTACACTGATTTGGGATGGGCTGCGTCCCGATGGAGAGAAAACATTAAGGGTCCTTCCACACTGGGGCGGGGGCTTTACCGTCGGTATGCGGCCGCTAGCGGGGCGGTTTTACCCCCCCTGCTAGTGGCCGAGAAAGGGTTAAAACCACCGCAAAACGCCTCTGCGGAGGCGCTTTGCCGGCGGTATAGCCGCGCCGTCCCATTGATTTCAATAGGCAGGAGTGGTAAAGAAGCGGTATACACTCCGCTCCTTCACCTCTCCGAAGATGCTGCTAGCAGGACTTTTTTTACCGTCCTGCCAGCGCATCGCTCCAGTGTGAAAGCCCTCGGGGCTTTCACACTGGAATTAAAGCAGCGGCTGTTTCGGGTCGGTTTGCAGGCGCTATTATTAGCGCAATAGCGCCTGCAAACCGCCCCAGTGTGAAAGGACCCTTAGTGAAAGGTTTTTTTCCTAATGTAGGCAATTCATTAAGGTAAAAAAAAGAATGTCATACCTGCATCGGAAGCATATCTCAGTGATATGGAGCCAAATGCCCATTTCCTGCAAATAACACAATAAAAACAGATTACACGGGATTTATATAGCGCCAACAGTTTACGCATGAAACATGCTGCATTTAATGAGAAAAGATTTTACTGTAGATAATAAAGATGACTTAAACAATCATAATGTGTATTAGCAGCAGGGTGGGTTTGAATTTAATCATGATTTAAATCACTAGTAAAAAGGCTTTATTTAAACCAATTCGATTTAAATCATAATTTTTAAAGAGCAACTGTCATCTGTCCTCTGACCCGCTGTTGACTGACCGACCGTCCCATTCACTTTAATGGGGCGGCTGGTGATGCGGCAGTGACACAACAAGGTGAGGGACATGGCGGCAGCAGGTGAGTGAATGCCCACTAACAGATGCTGACATAATGGATGACAGGTGCTCTTTAAAATGTAAAGACTTATTCTTGCTGGTAGTTAAAACCTTTAATATTTGCAAACAAAATGAAGGTTTCCTATTTAGAATAATGAGCCGTCAGGTTAGTAAAACAGCGATATCAGAATTGATTCAATCATACAGTTTTATAGTGTACATAGATTTGCAAAACAATGGGATAAAGGAATATTCCTGAACTTTGTTTTATCTCATGGTTACTGTAAAATTGTGTGAATGCATCAATGCAGTGCAGGTTATCTCAGCTTGGATTTACTGAATGAGTGTGCCAAAAATGTAAATATTGCAGAATATACAGCCTCATGCTATAAAACTAAGCTCCATTTCATGCTGAATAAACTAAATTATTAATCTATCTTAAATTGAAAACTATCTTTAGATAGATTTTTACTCCAAAAGCATTTTATAAATCTAATTTAAATTAAAAAAAATTAAAAAAAAAAAAAAATCAGGATTTTTTTTTTTTTAAATCATTAGTAGGAAACACATTTTTCAAACATGGTAATATAGCAATAAAGTTAAGATTTTGTAGGAACATTGTCAATTTTCAGGTTATCATGTATATTCCTATGAATCATTATTTTGCATTTATAACGTATTATTTTTAGTTCTAATTTTTGAATGGAAAGGTCTGCCTTCATTATCATGTGGTGCAGCCTCAATGTTGTGATATGCGGCATCTGTAGCCCTAAGTGAGGACTAGTGAGAACAAGTGGGAACTAGTGAGAACAACAGTGGCAATAACACAAGGAAACAACACTTCTTATGGAGTTCTGCATACAGTGTACAAAATGCCTTCAGGTTCTCAGATTGCAAGTAGGTGACATCTGAATTTTTTGTTAATTTAAGAAAACTGCACACTGAAGCTGTAATTTTATTGAAGCAGAACTAAGCAATGTAAAAGTGCAATAAAAATAAATAAATAAAAAGCAAAAACGGACATCAAGAGGCAGCAGTGGAGCCTCCTGAATGTCTTTCAGACACTGTTATACTGTCTGCTGAAAAGGTATCCACCACAGGTTGCTTTTCAGAGGAAGGTAAGCTCACCGCCTGTCTGAAATAACCCTTAGGCCTCATGCACACGGACGTTTTTACAGCCGCTTTTTTGAGCATTTTTTGCAGCTTAAAAAGGCCTGTCTATGTTAGTCTATGGCTTCATGCCCACCTAGGCGTTTTTGAGCTGCAAATGGCATAGGCGTTTTTAAGCTGTAAAAAAAACCCAGGACCAGTGGGTTCTGAGAGACGTTTTTCAGCTGTAAAAACGTTCTAACGCTCAAAAACGTCATTCACCAACATTTTTTAACGTTTTTGATCCATTGAAAAAAAAAAAAAAATTTTTGAAAAAAAAAAAAATGCTAAAAAACGCTAAAAACCGCTAACGCGGAAAAACGCTCAAAAATCCCCAAAAACGCTATTGCAAAAACGTTGAAAAAAGCTGAAAAAAAATCACTGCAAAGATACTGGCATTTTCATAACGTTATTTTAACATCCCGTGTGCATGAGGCCTTACTTTTGAAGCTGCTTCTACTGTGACCTCCTCCTCTCCATTTTTCTCCATTTTTCTGTTGAATGCGCAGCCCCAACACCTCCCAAACAAGCTATGAGAACTCAGCTTGCCTAACCATGCATGTGCAGTCTGCTCTCTCACTCGCCCTGCACTGAAAGAGAGAGCAGACTGAGCATGCATGGTTAGGAAAGCGGAGTTCTTGTAGCATAGAGCTCATTGGTGAGGTGTTAGGGCCGCACATCCAATGAAGGATGTGCCCATGGTAGAAGCAGCTTCAAAATGAGCAATTTAAAAAAATGGAGGACAGTATTTTAACACATATACTGTACATTAAAAACTAACACTTTACATGGGAGTACTTGTAGCACTTGATGTCTAATGCCCCTTGCACACAGGGATGTCTAGGAGCAGCGAGTCTCAATGGTACCCATGTTTGGGGCTCTATGCAGTTAGGTACGAATGCCTGCAAAAACCCGCATCTTGGGCATTTGTACTTGAACATATAGGGACCTAAATATGGGTACCACACAGCACAGCATTCAGCCCCATACAGCTGCAACCTGCCATAGCCTTAAAATTACATTAAAGTGTTGTTTTTTTATTTTATTACCACTTGCCTGAAGGCACTTTTACCCCCTTCCTGCCCAGGCCATTTTTCAGCTTTCAGAGTCATATTTTTTCCCACAAATAGAGCTTTGTTTTGGTGGTATTTAATCACTGCTGGGTTTTTTTTTGCGGGGAAAAAAAAACGAATTAAATTAAAAAAAAAAAAAAAAAAAAAAAAAAAACAGTTTCTCTTCATTTCTGTCAGAAAATTTGTGTAAATAAGTGATTTTTCTCCTTCACTAATGTACACTGATGAGGCTGCACTGATGAAGGGGCACTACTATGCGGCACGGATAGGCACTACTAATGGGCATGGGAAGGCAGTACTGACTTGCATCACTGATGGGCACTGTTGGCGCTACTCTGATAATCAGGGTATAGTTACATAGTAAGTGAGGTTGAAAAAAGACAAGTCCATCAAGTCCAACCTATGTGTGTGATTATATGTCAGTATTACATTGTATATCCCTGTATGTTGTGGTCGTTCAGGTGCTTATCTAATAGTTTCTTGAAACTATCGATGTTCCCCGCTGAGGCCACCGCCTGTGGAAGGGATTTCCACATCCTTGCCGCTCTTACAGTAAAGAACCCTCTACGTAGTTTAAGGTTAAACCTCTTTTCTTCTAATTTTATTAATGATAATTAGTGCCCCGATTATCTGTACAGGTCTCCCCTGTGGGGGGATACCACTAATCGGCTCTCTTCTCCTCACACTCTGTCAGTGTGAGGTGAGGAGAGCCGATAGACGGAATTTCTGCGTTTACATGTGATCAGCTGTGATTGGACACAGCTGATCACATGAGTAAAGAACCGCATCATCAGCTCTTTACCAAGATCGGGTCACGCCGTGTCGAAGGGACACAGCGTGATCGCCGCGCTGTGCGCCTCTGCAGGTGCGTGATCGCAGTAAGACTGAGCAATGTCATTTGATGTCGGCCCAGAACAAGAGGAGAGGATATTGCCTGCCGTCATTTGTCTATACAACGGGTAGGAAGCAGTTAATATAACAAACATATCATACTTACCTGCTCTGTGTAATAGTTTTGCACAGAGCAGTCCAGATTCTCCTCTTCTCGGGTCCCACCAAAGGTCGGGGCCCCTCCCTCCTACCTAGTGCCCCATAGCAAGCAGTTTGATATGGGGGGCTCTCAAGTACGCATGTTGCAGAGCTGCTGCTCCGTGTATCCATGAGGCTCTAGTGCACATCGCTGGATCGAGATGAGGCACAGGTATGTATTTGGGGGCTGGGGGCGCTGCTGCATACAGA
The DNA here is from genome assembly GCA_037952835.1 of Lithobates septentrionalis. Classification (NCBI taxonomy): domain Eukaryota; kingdom Metazoa; phylum Chordata; class Amphibia; order Anura; family Ranidae; genus Lithobates; species Lithobates septentrionalis. The sequence goes on from JBBDGP010000329.1 coordinate 2,471,694, forward strand.
ATTTTTTTTTACATTTATGCAGAGAATGCACGAAGGTAAAAAAATCCTTGAAACTTTACAACCACTTTAACCAATTCAATACCGGGCACATCCCCCCTTCCTGCCGAGGACAATTTTCAGCTTTCAGCACTGTCGCACTTTGAATGACAATTGTGCGGTCATACAACACTGTACCCAAACTAAATTCTTATCATTTTCTTCCCACAAACAAAGCTTTCTTTTGGTGGTATTTGATCACTGCTGGGGTTTTTATTTTTTGCTAAACAAACTAAAAAAGACCGAAATTTTTGAAAAAATAAAAATTCTTTGTTTCTGTAATGAAATTTTGTTTTCTCCTTCACTGAGGGGCACTGATATGTAGACTTGATGGGCACTGATGGGCAGCACTGTTGATGAGGCACTGACAGGCGTTTCTGATGGGCACTGTTGGTGGCACATCTGATTGGGCTGTGCTGATAATCAATGTGCTGATTAGCAGCACAGACACCCCCCCCCCCCCCCCCGCCCTCAGACAGAGAGAGCCACCGATCGGCTCTCCCTGTCAGCACGAACCGAGGAAAGCCATTTACCGACACTTCCTGGTTCACGCTGTGATTGGTCACAGCTGATCACTTGGTAAGGAGCCTCCGTCAGAGGCTCCTTACTACGATCGGAGATGCAGTGTCAGAGTGACACACAGCACCACTGATCGCTGTGCTGCGGGCACACGCTGGCATTTTATCCTGCTGGACGTCATATGATGCCCAGTCAGGATAACTGAACCACTGCCCAGCTGTCAATCTGCTATAGGCTGGGTGGGAAGTGGTTAAAGTGTTACAAAACCCACAATAGAAAAATCAGTCTGTATATGCAGTAAAGCATGCTGGTTATACTCACTGTGGAACATAAGGGGTCTTTTCTGATCCTCCCCTTCTTCCACAGTCCCAAATCCATCTACTGATAGTACAGAACCCTGGGAGGCACTCTGCACATGTTCAGTTTGGTGTGCATTACTAGAGAGGTTTTTTTTTTTGGAAGGGTGCATGTGATCAGCACAGGGCCAATCGGCACTGGTCAGAGGGTCAGGGGTCAAGCAGCCTCATAGGACAGTCTGAGGAGAATGAAAAACGTCTCCTACAAGATTTAACCAGACACTGATAGATATCACAAGACTGCTATATACTACTGATGAGAAAAGGTATTTAGCATTTTATATTTACTAAAATAATTGCATTTCCATGTTCTGTGGGAGACCAGATATAGTGAATGCAGGCTCCTGGGTTTAGTAACACTTTAAAGTGGTTGTAAAGCCTATGCATTAAAGTAAAAAACCTTCTTTGCTGCAGCTGCCCCCAGACCCCCCCCCCCCCTTTTTTTTTCATACCTGAGCACGATCCAGCAATGTGCACAAGCGCAGGTCTCTCTCCTCATTGGACATATTGATAGCAGCAGGAGCCATTGGCTTCCGCTGCAGTCAATCAAATACAGTGACATGGGAGCTGGGGGCTGAGTCCAGCTGTCTGTGTCAATGTACATAGCAGCGGGACTTGGAAGCGCACCCGCACAGGTGCCCCCCCAGGGAAAGCGGCTTTCCGTGGGGGCATCCGATGAAGGGGAGGGGCCTGGAACACCAGCAGGGCACCCCAGATGAAGAGGATCAGGGCTGATCTGTGCAAATCCCTGCACAGAGCAGGTAAGTATAGGCATGTTTTCATGCATTTTAAAAATGTGCACAAGTTTTGCGCATGTTTACAAAACGCTCACGTGTGAATGTAACGTGCTAACAACATACTCCTGGTGTCTCCTATCAGACTGTAAAGCAGTGTTAGGAGCATGCATGTACACAGATATGATGGTGTAGGACTGTAGGTGATCCTGTCATTGGGTGTGATATCCTCTTCATAGGAGCGGACTGACCCTCTGATAACACAACTCTTCGCTATCCTGTACCAGTCACACAACCCTCCTCCATATTACCGAGCCTGCAGTACGGCTACCAGCCCAGGACATCGTCTCCTTCTGACACAGACCAGGGAGGCCGCCATGTTTTGGTCTCATTGACAACTAGGTCACACCTCCGCCCCGCCCCTTCCGGAACTCCATCCCGGTGCTCTGTGGAGAAATGCGCATGTTTACAAAACGCTCACGTGTGAATGTAACGTGGTGCATGGAAGGGGGCACTTCCCGACAGAACACTGCCTCGATAGCGGCTTGTTTGTTGCTAGGTATGATGTCATATCTCCACGCCTCCTTGTACGGGGAGCTGGGGTGACATGGAGGAGAGCGGTGAGAACCCCACCGATACCGAGCGGAGTGCTATAATACCGACTGTTATATCACCGCACTGTACATGTACACTCAGTGACCACCCATCTACTCATACCTGATACTCCTACCTACCCCCCTCTACACCTACTGACCCCTCTATACACCTACCTACCCCCCTATACACCCACTGACCCCCCTATACTGCTACCTACCCCCCTATACACCTTCTGACCCCCCTATACACCTACCTACTCCCCCTATACACCTACCTACTCCCCCTATACTCCTAGCTACCACCCATATACTCCTACCTACCCGCTTTTACACCTACTGACACCCCTATACACCTACCTACCCCCCTATACACCCACTGAACCCCCTATACACCTACCTACCCCCCTATACACCCACTGACCCCCCTATACTGCTACCTACCCCCATATACACCTACTGACCCCCTATACACCTACCTACTCCCCCTATACACCTACTGATCCCCCTATACTCCTAGCTACCACCCATATACTCCTACCTACCCCCTATACACCTACTGACACCCCTATACACCTACCTACCCCCCTATACACCCACTGACCCCCCTATACACCTACCTACCCCCCTATACACCCACTGACCCCCCTATACTGCTACCTACCCCCATATACACCTTCTGACCCCCTATACACCTACCTACTCCCCCTATACACCTACTGATCCCCCTATACTCCTAGCTACCACCCATATATTCCTACCTACCCCCCTATACACCTACTGACCCCCCTATACACCTACCTACCCCCCTATACACCCACTGACCCCCCTATACTGCTACCTACCCCCATATACACCTTCTGACCCCCCTATACACCTACCTACTCCCCTATACACCTATTGACCCCACTATACACCCACTATCCCCCCTATACTGCTACCTTCCCCCATATACACCTTCTGACCCCTCTATACACCTACCTACTCCCCCTATACACCTACTGACCCCCCTATACTCTTACCTACCCCCCATATACTCCTACCTACCCCCCTATACACCTACCTACCCCCCTATAAACCCACTGACCCCCCTATACTGCTACCTACCCCCATATACACCTTCTGACCCCCCTATACACCTACTGACCCCCCTATACTCCTACCTACCACCCATATACTCCTACCTACCCCCCTATACACCTACTGACCCCCCTATACACCTACCTACCCCCCTATACACCCACTGACCCCCCTATACTGCTACCAATCCCATATACACCTTCTGACCCCCCTATACACCTACCTACTCCCCCTATACACCTACTGACCCCCCTATACTCCTACCTACCACCCATATACTCCTACCTACCCCCTATACACCTACTGACCCCCCTATACACATACCTACCCCCCTATACACTCACTGACCCCCCTATACTGCTACCTACCCCCATATACACCTTCTGACCCCCCTATACACCTACCTACTCCCCCTATACACCTACTGACCCCCCTATACTCCTACCTACCCCCCTATACTCCTACCTACCCCCCTATACACCTACTGACCCCCCTATGCACCTACCTACCCCCCTATACACCCACTGACCCCCCCTATACTGCTACCTACCCCCATATACACCTTCTGACCCCCCTATACACCTACCTACTCCCCCTATACACCTACTGATCCCCCTATACTCCTACCTACCACCCATATACTCCTACCTACCCCCCCATACACCTACTGACCCCCCTATACACCTACCTACCCCCCTATGCACCCACTGAACCCCCTATACTGCTACCTACCCCCATATACACCTTCTGACACCCCTATACACCTACCTACCCCCTATACACCCACTGAACCCCCTATACTGCTATCTACCCCCATATACACCTTCTGACCCCCCTATACACCTACCTACCCCCTTATACACCCACTGACCCCCCTATACTGCTACCTACCCCCATATACACCTTCTGACCCCCCTATACACCTACCTACTCCCCCTATACACCTACTGACCCCCCTATACTCCTACATACCCCCATATACTCCTACCTACCCCCCTATACACCTACTGACCCCCCTATACACCTACCTACCCCCCTATACACCCCCTGAACCCCCTATACTGCTACCTACCCCCATATACACCTTCTGACCCCCCTATACACCTACCTACTCCCCCTATACACCTACTGACCACCCTATACTCCTACATACCCCCATATACTCCTACCTACCCCCCTATACACCTACTGACCCCCCTATACACCTACCTACCCCCCTATACACCCCCTGAACCCCCTATACTGCTACCTACCCCCATATACACCTTCTGACCCCCCTATTCACCTACCTACTCCCCCTATACACCTACTGACCCCCCTATACTCCTACCTACCCCCATATACTCCTACCTACCCCCCTATACACCTACCTACCCCCTATACACCCACTGACCCCCCTATACTGCTACCTACCCCCATATACACCTTCTGCCCCCCCTATACACCTACCTACTCCCCCTATACACCTACTGACCCCCCTATACTCCTACCTACCACCCATATACTCCTACCTACCCCCCTATACACCTACTGACCCCCCTATACTCCTACCTACCCCCTATACTCTTACCTACCCCCCTATACACCTACTGACCCCCCTATACACCTACCTACCCCCCTATACACCCACTGACCCCCTATACTGCTACCTTCCCCCATATACACCTTCTGACCCCCTATACACCTACCTACTCCCCCTATACACCTACTGACCCCCCTATACTCCTACCTACCCCCCTATACTCCTACCTACCCCCCTATACACCTACTGACCCCCCTTTACACCTACCTACCCCCCTATACACCCACTGACCCCCCTATACTGCTACCTACCCCCATATACACCTTCTGACCCCCCTATACACCTACGTACTCCCCCTATACACCTACTGACCCCCCTATACTCCTACCTACCCCCCTATACACCTACTGACCCCCTATACACCTACCTACCCCCGTATACACCCACTGACCCCCCTATACTGCTACCTACCGCCATATACACTTTCTGACCCCCCTATACACCTACCTACCCCCCTATACTCCTACCTACCCCCATATACAACTTCTGAGCCCCCTCTACACCTACCTACCCCCCTATACACCCACTGACCCCCTATACTGCTACCTTCCCCCATATACACCTACCTACTCCCCCTATACACCTACTGACCCCCCTATACTCCTACCTACCCCCCTATACTCCTACCTACCCCTCTATACACCTACTGACCCCCCTTTACACCTACCTACCCCCTATACACCCACTGACCCTCCTATACTGCTACCTACCCCCATATACACCTTCTGACCCCCCTATACACCTACCTACTCCCCCTATACACCTACTGACCCCCCTATACTCCTACCTACCCCCTATACTCCTACCTACCCCCCTATACACCTACTGACCCCCTATACACCTACCTACCCCCCTATACACCCACTGACCCCCCTATACTGCTACCTACCGCCATATACACTTTCTGACCCCCCTATACACCTACCTACCCCCCTATACTCCTACCTAACCCCATTTACAACTTCTGACCCCCCTCTACACCTACCTACCCCCCTATACACCCACTGACCCCCCCTATACTCCTACCTACCCCCTATACACCTACTGACCCCCCTATACTCCTACCTACCCCCCTATACTCCTACCTACCCCCCCATATTCCTACCTACCCCCCTATACTCCTACCTACCCCCATTTACAACTTCTGACCCCCCTCTACACCTACCTACCCCCTATACACCTACTGACCCCCCTATATACCTACCTACCCCCCTATACACCAACTGACCCCCCTATACTCCTACATACCCCCTATACGCCTACCTACCCCCCATACACCTACTGACCCCCTATACTCCTACCTACCCCCATATACACCTACTGACCCCCTATACACCTACCTACCCCCCTATACACCCACTGACCCCCCTATACTCCTACCTACCCCCATATACACCTACCTACCCCCTATACACCAACTGACCCCCCTATACTCCTACCTACCCCCTATACTCCTACCTACCCCCCTATACTCCTACCCCCCCCCCATACACCTACTGACCCCCCTATACTCCTACCTACCCCCTATACACCTACCCACCCCCCTATACACCTACTGACCCCCCTATACTCCTACCTACCCCCCTATACTCCTACCTACCCCTATACACCTACTGACCCCCCTATACTCCTACCTACCCCCATATACACCTACTGACCCCCCTATACACCTACCTACCCCCCTATACACCCACTGACCCCCCCTATACTGCTACCTACCCCCATATACACCTTCTGACCCCCTATACACCTACCTACTCCCCCTATACACCTACTGATCCCCCTATACTCCTAGCTACCACCCATATATTCCTACCTACCCCCCTATACACCTACTGACCCCCCTATACACCTACCTACCCCCCTATACACCCACTGACCCCCCTATACTGCTACCTACCCCCATATACACCTTCTGACCCCCCTATACACCTACCTACCCCCCTATACACCCACTGAACCCCCTATACTGCTACCTACCCCCATATACACCTTCTGACCCCCCTATACACCTACCTACCCCTCTATACACCCACTGACCCCCCTATACTGCTACCTACCCCCATATACACCTTCTGACCCCCCTATACACCTACCTACCCCCCTATACACCTACTGACCCCACTATACACCCACTGACCCCCCTATACTGCTACCTTCCCCCATATACACCTTCTGACCCCTCTATACACCTACCTACTCCCCCTATACACCTACTGACCCCCCTATACTCTTACCTACCCCCCATATACTCCTACCTACCCCCCTATACACCTACCTACCCCCCTATAAACCCACTGACCCCCCTATACTGCTACCTACCCCCATATACACCTTCTGACCCCCCTATACACCTACTGACCCCCCTATACTCCTACCTACCACCCATATACTCCTACCTACCCCCCTATACACCTACTGACCCCCCTATACACCTACCTACCCCCCTATACACCCACTGACCCCCCTATACTGCTACCAATCCCATATACACCTTCTGACCCCCCTATACACCTACCTACTCCCCCTATACACCTACTGACCCCCCTATACTCCTACCTACCACCCATATACTCCTACCTACCCCCTATACACCTACTGACCCCCTATACACATACCTACCCCCCTATACACTCACTGACCCCCCCTATACTGCTACCTACCCCCATATACACCTTCTGACCCCCCTATACACCTACCTACTCCCCCTATACACCTACTGACCCCCCTATACTCCTACCTACCCCCCTATACTCCTACCTACCCCCCTATACACCTACTGACCCCCCTATGCACCTACCTACCCCCCTATACACCCACTGACCCCCCTATACTGCTACCTACCCCCATATACACCTTCTGACCCCCCTATACACCTACCTACTCCCCCTATACACCTACTGATCCCCCTATACTCCTACCTACCACCCATATACTCCTACCTACCCCCCCATACACCTACTGACCCCCCTATACACCTACCTACCCCCCTATACACCCACTGAACCCCCTATACTGCTACCTACCCCCATATACACCTTCTGACCCCCCTATACACCTACCTACCCCCTATACACCCACTGAACCCCCTATACTGCTATCTACCCCCATATACACCTTCTGACCCCCCTATACACCTACCTACCCCCTTATACACCCACTGACCCCCCTATACTGCTACCTACCCCCATATACACCTTCTGACCCCCCTATACACCTACCTACTCCCCCTATACACCTACTGACCCCCCTATACTCCTACATACCCCCATATACTCCTACCTACCCCCCTATACACCTACTGACCCCCCTATACACCTACCTACCCCCCTATACACCCACTGAACCCCCTATACTGCTACCTACCCCCATATACACCTTCTGACCCCCCTATTCACCTACCTACTCCCCCTATACACCTACTGACCCCCCTATACTCCTACCTACCCCCATATACTCCTACCTACCCCCCTATACACCTACCTACCCCCCTATACACCCACTGACCCCCCTATACTGCTACCTACCCCCATATACACCTTCTGCCCCCCCTATACACCTACCTACTCCCCCTATACACCTACTGACCCCCCTATACTCCTACCTACCACCCATATACTCCTACCTACCCCCCTATACACCTACTGACCCCCCTATACTCCTACCTACCCCCTATACTCTTACCTACCCCCCTATACACCTACTGACCCCCCTTTACACCTACCTACCCCCCTATACACCCAGTGACCCCCCTATACTGCTACCTACCCCCATATACACCTTCTGACCCCCCTATACACCTACGTACTCCCCCTATACACCTACTGACCCCCCTATACTCCTACCTACCCCCCTATACACCTACTGACCCCCTATACACCTACCTACCCCCGTATACACCCACTGACCCCCCTATACTGCTACCTACCGCCATATACACTTTCTGACCCCCCTATACACCTACCTACCCCCCTATACTCCTACCTACCCCCATATACAACTTCTGACCCCCCTCTACACCTACCTACCCCCCTATACACCCACTGACCCCCTATACTGCTACCTTCCCCCATATACACCTACCTACTCCCCCTATACACCTACTGACCCCCCTATACTCCTACCTACCCCCCTATACTCCTACCTACCCCTCTATACACCTACTGACCCCCCTTTACACCTACCTACCCCCTATACACCCACTGACCCCCCTATACTGCTACCTACCCCCATATACACCTTCTGACCCCCCTATACACCTACCTACTCCCCCTATACACCTACTGACCCCCCTATACTCCTACATACCCCCATATACTCCTACCTACCCCCCTATACACCTACTGACCCCCCTATACACCTACCTACCCCCCTATACACCCCCTGAACCCCCTATACTGCTACCTACCCCCATATACACCTTCTGACCCCCCTATACACCTACCTACTCCCCCTATACACCTACTGACCACCCTATACTCCTACATACCCCCATATACTCCTACCTACCCCCCTATACACCTACTGACCCCCCTATACACCTACCTACCCCCCTATACACCCCCTGAACCCCCTATACTGCTACCTACCCCCATATACACCTTCTGACCCCCCTATTCACCTACCTACTCCCCCTATACACCTACTGACCCCCCTATACTCCTACCTACCCCCATATACTCCTACCTACCCCCCTATACACCTACCTACCCCCTATACACCCACTGACCCCCCTATACTGCTACCTACCCCCATATACACCTTCTGCCCCCCCTATACACCTACCTACTCCCCCTATACACCTACTGACCCCCCTATACTCCTACCTACCACCCATATACTCCTACCTACCCCCCTATACACCTACTGACCCCCCTATACTCCTACCTACCCCCTATACTCTTACCTACCCCCCTATACACCTACTGACCCCCCTATACACCTACCTACCCCCCTATACACCCACTGACCCCCTATACTGCTACCTTCCCCCATATACACCTTCTGACCCCCTATACACCTACCTACTCCCCCTATACACCTACTGACCCCCCTATACTCCTACCTACCCCCCTATACTCCTACCTACCCCCCTATACACCTACTGACCCCCCTTTACACCTACCTACCCCCCTATACACCCACTGACCCCCCTATACTGCTACCTACCCCCATATACACCTTCTGACCCCCCTATACACCTACGTACTCCCCCTATACACCTACTGACCCCCCTATACTCCTACCTACCCCCCTATACACCTACTGACCCCCTATACACCTACCTACCCCCGTATACACCCACTGACCCCCCTATACTGCTACCTACCGCCATATACACTTTCTGACCCCCCTATACACCTACCTACCCCCCTATACTCCTACCTACCCCCATATACAACTTCTGAGCCCCCTCTACACCTACCTACCCCCCTATACACCCACTGACCCCCTATACTGCTACCTTCCCCCATATACACCTACCTACTCCCCCTATACACCTACTGACCCCCCTATACTCCTACCTACCCCCCTATACTCCTACCTACCCCTCTATACACCTACTGACCCCCCTTTACACCTACCTACCCCCTATACACCCACTGACCCTCCTATACTGCTACCTACCCCCATATACACCTTCTGACCCCCCTATACACCTACCTACTCCCCCTATACACCTACTGACCCCCCTATACTCCTACCTACCCCCTATACTCCTACCTACCCCCCTATACACCTACTGACCCCCTATACACCTACCTACCCCCCTATACACCCACTGACCCCCCTATACTGCTACCTACCGCCATATACACTTTCTGACCCCCCTATACACCTACCTACCCCCCTATACTCCTACCTAACCCCATTTACAACTTCTGACCCCCCTCTACACCTACCTACCCCCCTATACACCCACTGACCCCCCCTATACTCCTACCTACCCCCTATACACCTACTGACCCCCCTATACTCCTACCTACCCCCCTATACTCCTACCTACCCCCCCATATTCCTACCTACCCCCCTATACTCCTACCTACCCCCATTTACAACTTCTGACCCCCCTCTACACCTACCTACCCCCTATACACCTACTGACCCCCCTATATACCTACCTACCCCCCTATACACCAACTGACCCCCCTATACTCCTACATACCCCCTATACGCCTACCTACCCCCCATACACCTACTGACCCCCTATACTCCTACCTACCCCCATATACACCTACTGACCCCCTATACACCTACCTACCCCCCTATACACCCACTGACCCCCCTATACTCCTACCTACCCCCATATACACCTACCTACCCCCTATACACCAACTGACCCCCCTATACTCCTACCTACCCCCTATACTCCTACCTACCCCCCTATACTCCTACCCCCCCCCATACACCTACTGACCCCCCTATACTCCTACCTACCCCCTATACACCTACCCACCCCCCTATACACCTACTGACCCCCCTATACTCCTACCTACCCCCCTATACTCCTACCTACCCCTATACACCTACTGACCCCCCTATACTCCTACCTACCCCCATATACACCTACTGACCCCCCTATACACCTACCTACCCCCCTATACACCCACTGACCCCCCCTATACTGCTACCTACCCCCATATACACCTTCTGACCCCCTATACACCTACCTACTCCCCCTATACACCTACTGATCCCCCTATACTCCTAGCTACCACCCATATATTCCTACCTACCCCCCTATACACCTACTGACCCCCCTATACACCTACCTACCCCCCTATACACCCACTGACCCCCCTATACTGCTACCTACCCCCATATACACCTTCTGACCCCCCTATACACCTACCTACCCCCCTATACACCCACTGAACCCCCTATACTGCTACCTACCCCCATATACACCTTCTGACCCCCCTATACACCTACCTACCCCCCTATACACCCACTGACCCCCCTATACTGCTACCTACCCCCATATACACCTTCTGACCCCCCTATACACCTACCTACCCCCCTATACACCTACTGACCCCACTATACACCCACTGACCCCCCTATACTGCTACCTTCCCCCATATACACCTTCTGACCCCTCTATACACCTACCTACTCCCCCTATACACCTACTGACCCCCCTATACTCTTACCTACCCCCCATATACTCCTACCTACCCCCCTATACACCTACCTACCCCCCTATAAACCCACTGACCCCCCTATACTGCTACCTACCCCCATATACACCTTCTGACCCCCCTATACACCTACTGACCCCCCTATACTCCTACCTACCACCCATATACTCCTACCTACCCCCCTATACACCTACTGACCCCCCTATACACCTACCTACCCCCCTATACACCCACTGACCCCCCTATACTGCTACCAATCCCATATACACCTTCTGACCCCCCTATACACCTACCTACTCCCCCTATACACCTACTGACCCCCCTATACTCCTACCTACCACCCATATACTCCTACCTACCCCCTATACACCTACTGACCCCCTATACACATACCTACCCCCCTATACACTCACTGACCCCCCCTATACTGCTACCTACCCCCATATACACCTTCTGACCCCCCTATACACCTACCTACTCCCCCTATACACCTACTGACCCCCCTATACTCCTACCTACCCCCCTATACTCCTACCTACCCCCCTATACACCTACTGACCCCCCTATGCACCTACCTACCCCCCTATACACCCACTGACCCCCCTATACTGCTACCTACCCCCATATACACCTTCTGACCCCCCTATACACCTACCTACTCCCCCTATACACCTACTGATCCCCCTATACTCCTACCTACCACCCATATACTCCTACCTACCCCCCCATACACCTACTGACCCCCCTATACACCTACCTACCCCCCTATACACCCACTGAACCCCCTATACTGCTACCTACCCCCATATACACCTTCTGACCCCCCTATACACCTACCTACCCCCTATACACCCACTGAACCCCCTATACTGCTATCTACCCCCATATACACCTTCTGACCCCCCTATACACCTACCTACCCCCTTATACACCCACTGACCCCCCTATACTGCTACCTACCCCCATATACACCTTCTGACCCCCCTATACACCTACCTACTCCCCCTATACACCTACTGACCCCCCTATACTCCTACATACCCCCATATACTCCTACCTACCCCCCTATACACCTACTGACCCCCCTATACACCTACCTACCCCCCTATACACCCACTGAACCCCCTATACTGCTACCTACCCCCATATACACCTTCTGACCCCCCTATTCACCTACCTACTCCCCCTATACACCTACTGACCCCCCTATACTCCTACCTACCCCCATATACTCCTACCTACCCCCCTATACACCTACCTACCCCCCTATACACCCACTGACCCCCCTATACTGCTACCTACCCCCATATACACCTTCTGCCCCCCCTATACACCTACCTACTCCCCCTATACACCTACTGACCCCCCTATACTCCTACCTACCACCCATATACTCCTACCTACCCCCCTATACACCTACTGACCCCCCTATACTCCTACCTACCCCCTATACTCTTACCTACCCCCCTATACACCTACTGACCCCCCTTTACACCTACCTACCCCCCTATACACCCAGTGACCCCCCTATACTGCTACCTACCCCCATATACACCTTCTGACCCCCCTATACACCTACGTACTCCCCCTATACACCTACTGACCCCCCTATACTCCTACCTACCCCCCTATACACCTACTGACCCCCTATACACCTACCTACCCCCGTATACACCCACTGACCCCCCTATACTGCTACCTACCGCCATATACACTTTCTGACCCCCCTATACACCTACCTACCCCCCTATACTCCTACCTACCCCCATATACAACTTCTGACCCCCCTCTACACCTACCTACCCCCCTATACACCCACTGACCCCCTATACTGCTACCTTCCCCCATATACACCTACCTACTCCCCCTATACACCTACTGACCCCCCTATACTCCTACCTACCCCCCTATACTCCTACCTACCCCTCTATACACCTACTGACCCCCCTTTACACCTACCTACCCCCTATACACCCACTGACCCTCCTATACTGCTACCTACCCCCATATACACCTTCTGACCCCCTATACACCTACCTACTCCCCCTATACACCTACTGACCCCCCTATACTCCTACCTACCCCCTATACTCCTACCTACCCCCCTATACACCTACTGACCCCCTATACACCTACCTACCCCCCTATACACCCACTGACCCCCCTATACTGCTACCTACCGCCATATACACTTTCTGACCCCCCTATACACCTACCTACCCCCCTATACTCCTACCTAACCCCATTTACAACTTCTGACCCCCCTCTACACCTACTTACCCCCCTATACACCCACTGACCCCCCTATACTCCTACCTACCCCCTATACACCTACTGACCCTCCTATATACCTACCTACTCCCCTATACACCCACTGACCCCCCTATACTCCTACCTACCCCCCCATATTCCTACCTACCCCCCTATACTCCTACCTACCCCCATTTACAACTTCTGACCCCCCTCTACACCTACCTACCCCCCTATACACCCACTGACCCCCCCTATACTCCTACCTACCCCCTATACACCTACTGACCCCCCTATATACCTACCTACCCCCCTATACACCAACTGACCCCCCTATACTCCTACATACCCCCTATACGCCTACCTACCCCCATACACCTACTGACCCCCTATACTCCTACCTACCCCCATATACACCTACCTACCCCCCTATACACCCACTGACCCCCCTATACTCCTACCTACCCCCATATACACCAACTGACCCCCCTATACTCCTACCTACCCCCTATACTCCTACCTACCCCCCTATACTCCTACCCCCCCCCATACACCTACTGACCCCCCTATACTCCTACCTACCCCCTATACACCTACCCACCCCCCTATACACCTACTGACCCCCCTATACTCCTACCTACCCCCCTATACTCCTACCTACCCCTATACACCTACTGACCTCCCTATACTCCTACCTACCCCCATATACACCTACTGACCCCCCTATACACCTACCTACCCCCCTATACACCCACTGACCCCCCTATACTGCTACCTACCCCCATATACACCTTCTGACCCCCTATACACCTACCTACTCCCCCTATACACCTACTGATCCCCCTATACTCCTAGCTACCACCCATATATTCCTACCTACCCCCCTATACACCTACTGACCCCCCTATACACCTACTGATCCCCCTATACTCCTAGCTACCACCCATATATTCCTACCTACCCCCCTATACACCTACTGACCCCCCTATACACCTACCTACCCCCCTATACACCCACTGACCCCCCTATACTGCTACCTACCCCCATATACACCTTCTGACCCCCCTATACACCTACCTACCCCCCTATACACCCACTGACCCCCCTATACTGCTACCTACCCCCATATACACCTTCTGACCCCCCTATACACCTACCTACCCCCCTATACACCTACTGACCCCACTATACACCCACTGACCCCCCTATACTGCTACCTTCCCCCATATACACCTACTGACCCCCCTATACTCTTACCTACCCCCCATATACTCCTACCTACCCCCCTATACACCTACCTACCCCCCTATAAACCCACTGACCCCCCTATACTGCTACCTACCCCCATATACACCTTCTGACCCCCCTATACACCTACTGACCCCCCTATACTCCTACCTACCAACCATATACTCCTACCTACCCCCTATACACCTACTGAGCCCCCTATACACCTACCTACCCCCCTATACACCCACTGACCCCCCTATACTGCTACCAATCCCATATACACCTTCTGACCCCCCTATACACCTACCTACTCCCCCTATACACCTACTGACCCCCCTATACTCCTACCTACCACCCATATACTCCTACCTACCCCCTATACACCTACTGACCCCCCTATACACATACCTACCCCCCTATACACTCACTGACCCCCCTATACTGCTACCGACCCCCATATACACCTTCTGACCCCCCTATACACCTACCTACTCCCCCTATACACCTACTGACCCCCCTATACTCCTACCTACCCCCCTATACTCCTACCTACCCCCCTATACACCTACTGATCCCCCTATACTCCTAGCTACCACCCATATATTCCTACCTACCCCCCTATACACCTACTGACCCCCCTATACACCTACCTACCCCCCTATACACCCACTGACCCCCCTATACTGCTACCTACCCCCATATACACCTTCTGACCCCCTATACACCTACCTACTCCCCCTATACACCTACTGATCCCCCTATACTCCTAGCTACCACCCATATATTCCTACCTACCCCCCTATACACCTACTGACCCCCCTATACACCTACCTACCCCCCTATACACCCACTGACCCCCCTATACTGCTACCTACCCCCATATACACCTTCTGACCCCCCTATACACCTACCTACCCCCCTATACACCCACTGAACCCCCTATACTGCTACCTACCCCCATATACACCTTCTGACCCCCCTATACACCTACCTACCCCCCTATACACCCACTGACCCCCCTATACTGCTACCTACCCCCATATACACCTTCTGACCCCCCTATACACCTACCTACCCCCCTATACACCTACTGACCCCACTATACACCCACTGACCCCCCTATACTGCTACCTTCCCCCATATACACCTTCTGACCCCTCTATACACCTACCTACTCCCCCTATACACCTACTGACCCCCCTATACTCTTACCTACCCCCATATACTCCTACCTACCCCCCTATACACCTACCTACCCCCCTATAAACCCACTGACCCCCCTATACTGCTACCTACCCCCATATACACCTTCTGACCCCCCTATACACCTACTGACCCCCCTATACTCCTACCTACCACCCATATACTCCTACCTACCCCCCTATACACCTACTGACCCCCCTATACACCTACCTACCCCCCTATACACCCACTGACCCCCCTATACTGCTACCAATCCCATATACACCTTCTGACCCCCCTATACACCTACCTACTCCCCCTATACACCTACTGACCCCCCTATACTCCTACCTACCACCCATATACTCCTACCTACCCCCTATACACCTACTGACCCCCCTATACACATACCTACCCCCCTATACACTCACTGACCCCCCTATACTGCTACCTACCCCCATATACACCTTCTGACCCCCCCTATACACCTACCTACTCCCCCTATACACCTACTGACCCCCCTATACTCCTACCTACCCCCCTATACTCCTACCTACCCCCATATACACCTTCTGACCCCCCTATACACCTACCTACTCCCCCTATACACCTACTGATCCCCCTATACTCCTACCTACCACCCATATACTCCTACCTACCCCTCCCATACACCTACTGACCCCCCTATACACCTACCTACCCCCCTATACACCCACTGAACCCCCTATACTGCTACCTACCCCCATATACACCTTCTGACCCCCCTATACACCTACCTACCCCCTATACACCCACTGAACCCCCTATACTGCTATCTACCCCCATATACACCTTCTGACCCCCCTATACACCTACCTACCCCCTTATACACCCACTGACCCCCCTATACTGCTACCTACCCCCATATACACCTTCTGACCCCCCTATACACCTACCTACTCCCCCTATACACCTACTGACCCCCCTATACTCCTACATACCCCCATATACTCCTACCTACCCCCCCTATACACCTACTGACCCCCCTATACACCTACCTACCCCCCTATACACCCACTGAACCCCCTATACTGCTACCTACCCCCATATACACCTTCTGACCCCCCTATTCACCTACCTACTCCCCCTATACACCTACTGACCCCCCTATACTCCTACCTACCCCCATATACTCCTATTTACCCCCCTATACACCTACCTACCCCCCTATACACCCACTGACCCCCCTATACTGCTACCTACCCCCATATACACCTTCTTCCCCCCTATACACCTACCTACTCCCCCTATACACCTACTGACCCCCTATACTCCTACCTACCACCCATATACTCCTACCTACCCCCCTATACACCTACTGACCCCCCTATACTCCTACCTACCCCCTATACTCTTACCTACCCCCCTATACACCTACTGACCCCCCTATACACCTACCTACCCCCCTATACACCCACTGACCCCCTATACTGCTACCTTCCCCCATATACACCTTCTGACCCCCTATACACCTACCTACTCCCCCTATACACCTACTGACCCCCCTATACTCCTACCTACCCCCCTATACTCCTACCTACCCCCCTATACACCTACTGACCCCCCTTTACACCTACCTACCCCCCTATACACCCACTGACCCCCCTATACTGCTACCTACCCCCATATACACCTTCTGACCCCCCTATACACCTATGTACTCCCCCTATACACCTACTGACCCCCCTATACTCCTACCTACCCCCCTATACACCTACTGACCCCCTATACACCTACCTACCCCCGTATACACCCACTGACCCCCCTATACTGCTACCTACCGCCATATACACTTTCTGACCCCCCTATACACCTACCTACCCCCCTATACTCCTACCTACCCCCATATACAACTTCTGACCCCCCTCTAACCTACCTACCCCCCTATACACCCACTGACCCCCTATACTGCTACCTTCCCCCATATACACCTACCTACTCCCCCTATACACCTACTGACCCCCCTATACTCCTACCTACCCCCCTATACTCCTACCTACCCCTCTATACACCTACTGACCCCCCTTTTTTATACCTACCTACCCCCTATACACCCACTGACCCTCCTATACTGCTACCTACCCCCATATACACCTTCTGACCCCCCTATACACCTACCTACTCCCCCTATACACCTACTGACCCCCCTATACTCCTACCTACCCCCTATACTCCTACCTACCCCCCTATACACCTACTGACCCCCTATACACCTACCTACCCCCCTATACACCCACTGACCCCCCTATACTGCTACCTACCGCCATATACACTTTCTGACCCCCCTATACACCTACCTACCCCCCTATACACCTACCTAACCCCATTTACAACTTCTGACCCCCCTCTACACCTACCTACCCCCCTATACACCCACTGACCCTCCCTATACTCCTACCTACCCCCTATACACCTACTGACCCTCCTATATACCTACCTACTCCCCTATACACCCACTGACCTCCCTATACTCCTACCTACCCCCCTATACTCCTACCTACCCCCCCATATTCCTACCTACCCCCCTATACTCCTACCTACCCCCATTTACAACTTCTGACCCCCCTCTACACCTACCTACCCCCCTATACACCCACTGACCCCCCCTATACTCCTACCTACCCCCTATACACCTACTGACCCCCCTATATACCTACCTACCCCCCTATACACCAACTGACCCCCCTATACTCCTACATACCCCCTATATGCCTACCTACCCCCCATACACCTACTGACCCCCTATACTCCTACCTACCCCCATATACACCTACTGACCCCCTATACACCTACCTACCCCCCTATACACCCACTGACCCCCCTATACTCCTACCTACCCCCATATACACCTACCTACCCCCTATACACCAACTGACCCCCCTATACTCCTACCTACCCCCTATACTCCTACCTACCCCCCTATACTCCTACCCCCCCCATACACCTACTGACCCCCTTTACTCCTACCTACCCCCTATACACCTACCCACCCCCCTATACACCTACTGACCCCCCTATACTCCTACCTACCCCCCTATACTCCTACCTACCCCTATACACCTACTGACCCCCCTATACTCCTACCTACCCCCATATACACCTACTGACCCCCCTATACACCTACCTACCCCCCTATACACCCACTGAACCCCCTATACTCCTACCTACCCCCATATACACCTTCTAAACCCCTATACACCTACCTACCCCCCCTATACACCTACTGACCCCCCTATACTCCTACCTTACCCCCTATACTCCTACCTATCCCCTATACACCTACTGACCCCCTATATACACCTACTGACCCCCCTATATCCCTACCTACCCCCCTATACACTCACTGACCCCTCTATACACCTACTGACCCCCCTATACTCCTACCTACCCCCTATACTCCTACATACCCCCATATACACCTACTGAACCCCCTATACTCCTACCTACCCCCTATACACCTACTGACCCCCATATACACCTACTGACCCCCTATACTCCTACCTACCCCCTATACACCTACTGACCCCCCTATATGCCTTCTGACCCCC
Organism: Lithobates septentrionalis; assembly: GCA_037952835.1. Classification (NCBI taxonomy): domain Eukaryota; kingdom Metazoa; phylum Chordata; class Amphibia; order Anura; family Ranidae; genus Lithobates; species Lithobates septentrionalis. The sequence goes on from JBBDGP010000329.1 coordinate 2,491,985, forward strand.
CTATACTCCTATCTACCCCATATACACCTACTGACCCCCCTATACTCCTACCTACCCCCTATACACCTACTGACCCCCCTATACACATACCTACCCCCCTATACTCCTACCTACCCCCCTATACACCTACTGACCCCCCTATACTCCTACCTACCCCCCTATACAAAAAGAAGGGAAACACCCGTTACTAATGTCCGGGTAAGGGGTTACTCTAGCAACACTTATTAAATAATTATTGTCAAAAATTACTAGCTGTATTGCCAAAAAATTAGGTAAATCACTTTATTAAATGGTTTAAAATACATTGAGCATGTTAGGCAACAAACTTAATTAGAATAAACATTGATTGATTGTACTTGGGTCCAATGGGGCCCAATTACTACGTATATAGTTAGATAATGGGCCAGACAGAACAAACAAAAAACAGTACATTAAACAAAAACAAATAACACACAACGCTGAACAACGTCCGGACGCTTGAGGATCTTGCTAAGTGTTGGCTGGTAATAGGATAATAGTATGAATGTTTAGTGATTTTAATTTTAATTGGTTGATAAGCTGTCAATGTCCTATACAAGCCAAAAAATACCTGTCAACAGCAAGAAAGATCCTTAAGGGATGGATGGGGATAGATTGTGGGGGGAGGGTTGAGTGGTGCTAACTACTGCTGATTGGTATGCACCTGTGCTGGGCTGCAAATTCCGGTAAAAGTCCACAAGATGATGACCTGTCCTATAGAGTAATATCAGATGAATTAGGGATATTAATAAACAGGGTGCTGATAGAAGGTAGTTATCCACATAGATGATTTTTATTAAAGTCACTGGTGATGAAATGGTAAATATATAGTGTATACTTAAATGAGTAAAAGTGAGGAACTTTACCATTCGTTGCACCAATTTATCCTCCGGGTCCTGATCTGGATTGATCATTCATCAAACTGCCCTCTTCATGAGAAGGAGATGTGGTGATAAGTGCAGCGCCGGATCCGATGTCAGCGGCTGGAGGGACAGCGGGACTTAAAATAGTACACCGCAACCTCAACCTCCTGGTCAGATCGATATTGTGGAAGCCGCCCGCTAACGTAGGTCATCCGGCTTCAAAAATTCCGCCTGTAGGGCTTGGATCCACAGCCAATTGGTTGGGGTGAACTGTCCTTACGGATGCCGGGTCGGATGGATGGAAATGGGCTAGCTTTTGTTAGCAAACACCTACAGCTGCCTCCTCGTCATCTCCCATACCCAGAGCATAGCGTCCATGACGTGTCAGCGTTGATGACGTCAACGCGTTTCGCTATTGCCCATAGCGTAGCTTCATCTCAGATGAAGCTACGCTGTGGGCAATAGCCTAATTGTCATTGTCAGCCTAATTGTCATTGTCAGCCTAATTGTCATGATTAAGCGCCCACTGGTGTGAAACGTGTAAACATTTGTTCTTTGCATGTGCTGTTCTTTTTCTTGAACTTTTACTTTTCGGAATAAACTTTTTAGATTCTAATAGAATTAGTGTGTGGTCATTCACCATTGCCCATGAAGTTCTGAGGTACAAGCCAGACTGGCACCTGACAACTCTTGGACCGACGTGGAGCTGTGTACATTATAGTGTTTTTGCCTCTATACCAGTTTTGGAAATGTAGCCTATTGCTGTCTGTGTTTCTATGAGAGAAATTTCCACTAATTTTTTTGTCTAGGTAAGTGTCAGACCGATCAGGAAGAGGACAGAAATTTCCTCTGTGGGGACACAGACAGCACTTGTAACAAAATGTGACAAAAACTCCTCAAAGGGAGCACAAAAATGAATTCCTCATAATAAAATAGTAAACAAAATGAAAAGTTTATTAATGCAAGACCATTATATTACATAAAATATCACTACTTATCCAGTGGCTATCAATGAACACAGTTACTTACCAAAAAATAAAGAAGAAACAAATCAAACCAAAATGACACGCATAGATAAAAGAGAAGGCATTTTTGCAGTTATTTGTTCATTTTAAAAAATCATTAAAGTTTTCCATGTATGGAACTAATACAAGCATACTTGTGAAGCAAGGGAAAAGTATATAGCCCTCCACTGCAATGGAAGCATTGGTTTAATAGCAGGGAATATAGTGTGCCACAGGCAAATATTGGTCCCACAGTGCTGTAGCTTGATAGAGACAGGTCTTCCAGGGATAAAAAGAGAAGTGAGGGATTTAACAAGAAACAATCATACAGCAGACTTTAGCCAACTGTCGGCTGAATCTGGGTCACAGAAGTGCAGAACTACAGTAATCGCACTCTGGTGACCACCATGAGAAGTATGGCCAAAAAAGCTTTGGCCATACTTCTCCTTTAAATTATAGTAATATGGTGCTCTAATTGCTATTCCTGGGAATACCTGGACTACAAATGAGCAAATGTTAGGATATGTGGGCAACAATTGGGCAAAAGTGACAAAGAGGTTGTGAAGACTAGGGGTGGAAAGATGCAAGGGGGGGGGGGGTGTGGGCTTATTTGCAAATGTTGTGATGTGTTAGAAGCAGAGAGATTTGAATTTTCACAGATCTTCAGGTCTTTTACAGGCTTGTTAGACTGGCTTTGCAACAGTCTAGACTTAGAACGCGAAAGAGAGATTTGGAAACTGTACAACTGTCAGTTAGGAAGGGCTCTGATTTGTTTGTGAATTAGGCCTCAGTCACACTGGCACCATCAAACTTGCATTTATATGTGTTTAGAGGACATTTTAAACACAAATAAATGCATGTAATGTTTGGAGAGGAACTGGAATAGTTGAATATGAAGGAGGGGGACGATGTCAGGCTGTGAGTTTTCTTAATTTAGTTGTGGAAGGAATGTCAATCGTGTTTACCATGGGAAGGAGTTAGAATGTGAACTGGAAGCTGGATGGTGCTGAATGATAGCAGAACTTTGAAATGTGCAGAAGAGTGGAATAAAGCCGTGTGGAGGGCTGTTGAGGAAGTTGAGTGTGGTGCTAAAGGATCAGCAGGTAGGGAATGGACTTTGTGGTTATCACTGGGGCTGGGAGTGTGAAGTGGGGGCTAGAAGAATCAGATAAGAATCAGATACATTAATCAGGTCATGGGCCCTGCTTGTGTTATTGGGGTTGTTTGAATGTAGGGAAAGGATGTGGGGTGGATCAATGTGCTGGTACTTGTAATGGGAGCAGCATTATAGCTAAAATGATGGCTAAGATGATTGGCGTAACAATGGATGTGAAGGCCAAAATCATGGTGTTTTGATGGAAATACAAACTATGAATCAGATGGAGATTAGAAGAGCCAAAGATCAAGTAATTATGCTGATAAGCCAGAGGCTCTGACCAAAGGCCAGAAAGTTCCCATGTACCTGAATATGTCTTATTATCTTCATTATTCCCTTACTCCACGGCACTCAGATTGGGAAAGGAAAGGCTAGCACTAGGAGCCAATCCAGCTTTGTACCATTGAATAATTGGAGCATACTGAGAGGAGAAGAGAGGAGAGATGAGTCCTCCCCCATGCAACATTGCTTTAATGCAGTGTAATGTGAAGGCATGGTCACCATCTATCTGTCAGGGGTGCCTGGATGTTTAAATTGGCTGACAGAACTACAAATTATTCAGCAGATCACATATATGTATTTCAATCTAGTTTCTAACTGCTTGCTTAAGCTCAACTTTGAAATAAAGAAAGCGTCTTGTACCAGTGCAAGTAATAACATCTATCTTTTTACAAACGGTGTCTTGTAATTATTCACATTGTATTAGTAATCTGTATCAATTTTACTAATATTCAGTGCAATAAATAGTACAGTAAAACCTTGGTTTGAGAGAAACCTGGTTTGAGAGCGTTTTGCAAGACAAGCAAACTTTTTAAATAAATTTTGACTTGCTATACAAGCGATGTCTTGATATACAAGTAGCGCTTTGTCACACTCACAACTGAGTATAAAAGAGAAGAGAGGCGCCTCTAAGTGTAACAATATGGTTACATTTAATAAAGGTACAACATTTAGAAACATATTGCTACACTTAGAGGCACCTCTCTTTTCTTTTATACTCTGTAGCTCCTGCTGGATTTTGCTTCCAAACCCATTGTGGAGACTTCCATTTGTGGATGGACATTTTATGGTTACACAACCTGGTCACATTGCTATAATCTTTTTATATCGACTATAAATGGAAGGACTTATGAATAAATGGTTGTGGAATGAATCATTTGAGTTTCCATTATTTCTTATGGGGAAATTCGCTTTGATATACAAGTGCTTTGGATTACAAGCATGTTTCTGGAACAAATTATGCTCGCAATCCAAGGTTTTACTGTATCTGGTTTTATCTACATCTACATTTTATCTACTAGAATCAAGTTAGATGTTAATGTTTGTATTTAGAGCTGTGTGTGGACACCCTGGAACTTTTGGATGGAACTAGTTTGTTTGCAAGGGCTACCTGGTCTTTGGAACACACAGATACAAGCTGTCATCAGAAACAGGAATTATTACTTGAAAATGTTGTGAAGCAGAACCTTTACCCTCCAAACAGTACATCCAGAAATAAGTAACTGGGAAATAATTATCCTCTTTGCATCTTTATAACTGAATGTTAAGTTTTGTTCTTATTATTATACGCTTATTGCGATTTTTATTACCAAAAATATGTAGAAGAATACATATCGGCCTAAACTGATTAAGAAATTTGCTTTTTTATCCCCCAAAAAATGGGGATATTTATTATACCAAAATATTGTGTTTCTTTTCAAAATTGTCGCTCTTTTTTTGTTTATAGCCCAAAAAATAAAAACCGCAGAGATGATCAAATACCACCAAAAGAAAGCTGTATTTGTGGGAAAAAAAGGACGTCCATTTTGTTTGGATGACTGCGCAATTGTCAGTTAAAGCGTCGCAGTGCCGTATCGCAAAAAATGGCCTGGTCATTGAGCAACCAATTCTTCCGGGGCTGAAGTGGTTAACAGGCACCACCATGAACCTGAACACTAGTGACCTTTCCATGTAGACTTGCTTTAGAGCTCCAAACATCCTGGGCTTATCTGATATGCAAATAGCAACCATCCTCTGCTTTAGCTGGCTCTTGTCTATCCTCTCCCATTTACCACACCTCAGTATTGGCTGGCAAGGCTAACAACCACTGTCATGGGTCAATGGTGAGGTAAAGGAGGTAGAAGGGGATAGCCAAAGCAGGTAGCCATGGAAGATAATCATAATTGTTGTAATAGGTTTCTGTAGGGGTTGAGGCTCCCAGGGTACATTGGCAGGAAAGAAACTTGATGTGCAGGCACCAGGGGCCTGCTAATAAAAGTAAGTGACAGTAGCCACAGGTTTACTGTAAAGCAGCAGATGTCTTTCTGCCTTCCTTGTGTCTGTCTGTAGTCAGACTTCTAGTAAATTAGTGTATACCCAGTGGTGAAACCTTTTTCAGAAAAATTAGGAGCATTGTCATTTTGTCAAGAAAAGTAATCATTAATTTTTATCAGAAAGGAATGTTGCTTTAGTCTTTAGTTTTCCATGGTTAGGGGAAATGGCTGTTGGTTGTTGTCTTCATTGTAAAGTTACACATGATAAGGACGATTTCCCCCTGTGCTTAAATATGCTGATATCCAGATGATCGTCTCTTGTGACAAATGAAGTAGATAACTATTCCAATGATGATGATAATTAATATAGTTACAGCTACAGCCACAGCAATTATATTGCGATCGTATGAACACACTTCCTCTGTAAAGAGAAAACAAATGACAGTAAGATGCCTGAAATAAACATGTTGAAATAGTTCACATTGTTTCAAAGATCACCGATTGCTTTCCATTAGTTGAGAACAGTAGGGCAATATAACAAATGTGTGTATGGTGTTCTGAGGTCATTTATTCATGCATACATTGCAAATATGCTGCATAAGGTGAAATGAACATAGTATGTCGTTCTCACAAGTGAATATGTCTCTTTTAGTTGTAATTATTTAGCAGCTGAAAGATATAGAGAAACAGGGAATGAAATAGTTTGTGTGGATCATTAACTACCAGTTAACATAAAATGATTTAAAGGACCCCTAAAGTCCAATTCCAGCTTTGGAAAAAGTTTAAAATTAATTTTACCAAGACTTAAAAAAAAATATATATATATATCTATATATAGATATATATATCTATATATAGATATATATATAGATACCGGTATATCTATCTATATATATCTATATATACACTACCGTTCAAAAGTTTGGGGTCACATTGAAATGTCCTTATTTTTGAAGGAAAAGCACTGTACTTTTAAATGAAGCTAACTTTAAACTAGTCCTAACTTTAAACAAATATACTCTATACATTGCTAATGTGGTAAATGACTATTCTAACTGCAAATGTCTAGTTTTTGGTGCAATATCTACATAGGTGTATAGAGGCCCATTTCCAGCAACTATCACTCCAGTGTTCTAATGGTACAATGTGTTTGCTCATTGGCTCAGAAGGCTAATTGATGATTAGCAAACCCTTGTGCAATCATGTTCACACATCTAAAAACAGTCTAGCTCCTTCCAGAAGCTACAAAACTGACCTTCCTGTGAGCAGATTGAGTTTCTGGAGCATCACATTTGTGGGGTCAATTAAACGCTCAAAATGGCCAGAAAAAGAGAACTTTCATCTGAAACTCGACAGTCTATTCTTGTTCTTAGAAATGAAGGCTATTCCATGCGAGAAATTGCAAAGAAATTGAAGATTTCCTACAACGGTGTGTACTACTCCCTTCAGAGGACAGCACAAACAGGCTCTAACCAGAGTAGAAAAAGAAGTGGGAGGCCGCGTTGCACAACTAAGCAAGAAGATAAGCACATTAGAGTCTCTAGTTTGAGAAACAGACGCCTCACAGGTCCCCAACTGGCATCTTCATTAAATAGTACCCGCAAAACACCAGTGTCAACATCTACAGTGAAGAGGCGGCTGCGGGATTTTGGGCTTCAGGGCAGAGTGGCAAAGAAAAAGCCATATCTGAGACTGGCCAATAAAAGAAAAAGATTAAGATGGGCAAAAGAACACAGACATTGGACAGAGGAAGACTGGAAAAAAGTGTTGTGGACGGATGAATCCAAGTTTGAGGTGTTTGGATCACAAAGAAGAACGTTTGTGAGACGCAGAACAAATGAAAAGATGCTGGAAGAATGCCTGACGCCATCTGTTAAGCATGGTGGAGGTAATGTGATGGTCTGGGGTTGCTTTGGTGCTGGTAAGGTGGGAGCTTTGTACAGGGTAAAAGCTAAGGAAGGCTATCACTCCATTTTGCAACGCCATGCCATACCCAGTGGACAGCGCTTGATTGGAGCCAATTTCATCCTACAACCGGACAATGACCCTAAACACACCTCCAAATTGTGCAAGAACTATTTACAGCAGAAGCAGGCAGCTGGTATTCTATCGGTAATGGAGTGGCCAGCACAGTCACCAGATCTGAACCCCATTGAGCTGTTGTGGGAGCAGCTTGACCGTATGGTACGCCAGAAGTGCCCATCCAACCATTCCAACTTGTGGGAGCTGCTTCTAGAAGCGTGGGGTGCAATTTCTCCAGCTTACCTCAATAAATTAACAGCTAGAATGCCAAAGGTGTGCAATGCTGTAATTGCTGCAAAAGGAGGATTCTTTGATGAAAGCAAAGTTTGATGTAAAAACAATGTTATTTCAAATACAAATCATTATTTCTAACCTTGTCAATGTCTTGACTCTATTTTCTATTCATTTCACAACGTATGGTGGTGAATAAGTGTGACTTTTCATGGAAAACACAAAATTGTTTGGGTGACCCCAAACTTTTGAACGGTAGTGTATATCTATATATATATAGATATATATATAGTCATCACTGCAATACTCACAGTGCTGTCCCCCTAAGACTTTTTGCTCCATCCTCCTGCTGTTTCATAATTGAAACCAACATTTTAGCTTAGTAATTTAAAGTTAATTAGCAGGGGAAGGCAGCAGGTTCATTTAAAGAGGAACATCACCAGGGATATTGTTATCCCCCGACTCATCTTTGGCATCACAATCCTTAATTATCTAGTGCATGCGCAGACTTTCCATACATGCGTGGGTAAGCTGCCCCAGTTCTGACATCAAACATTATGGGGTTCTGTCACTTTTTTGCATATGCATGGAAATGTCTGCACATGCTCAGATATGCTGCAGGTCTCGGCAATATCAGAAACAACTGTGGCACATCTGCATCAGCGCACAATTCTGCAATGTGGTTGTCCTCTTCATTAAAATTGAATAGAGCGGGCACAATGCCATTCTGGGCTAGTGCAGCACAAAAAGGCAAGTTTTCTTTTTTGTGTAGGAGGGAACAACATCCTATTCTTATTGGGGCAGGGGGGTCTGGATCAAGAAAAGCTTAATAAGTTTTTATGGGTTAGGTTCCACTTTAAGTGGGGTCCCCCTGGCAGCTTATAGCCACATTGCCTTGTCTACCCCACCACTTTGCTTGCCCACAGGAGCAAAAGGAAGAAGCTTTGTGTTAACTAAGCTTCAGGTCACTCTGGCTGGAACCTGGATGTTCGGATGCCCAGAGATGCATCATGAAGAGGAATGACTCACCTGCTCCTCATATCAAGAATTATTTGATATTTTAGTCTGCTCTTGGTGGCCAAATGGAGTGGCATAAGAACACAAGAAAGATGAATATATTGGAAGTGGGAGCAAAGCACATGCTATTAAGATGTATGGTGTTTAATTCATCATGAATTTTGTTTTGCATTCATATTGACAGTTGTTATTTGTAGATACATTCCACCAAGCTTTGCTTTATTCCAACATTCTAAATCTGGTATGATGTTTCAAGGGCTGAAGCTGAAGAAAACATGGCACAAAAGTGACTTAACTTTTTCAGTTTATTCATTTTTTTGTGCCCACTGATCCACTAGTTTTCCAGATTGTGCCTCTTTTGTACCTTTCCTGAATATCAAACCTCACCACTTTCTTTGCATCATTTGGTAAAATCCAAAGCAAAAGCCACACACTGTTGATGTCTTCCCAGGCAAAATGTAATCAGCGAAAAGCTTTACGGCCCTGTTCCCAAAACTACTCCTCTGACATGTTTCACCCTATTGGTATGACAGTTCTGGGAGCAGGATCATGTGCTAAAACTTGTCAGATGGTTAAAGTTTTGCCTGTAAATACAGTGCCTTGAAAAAGTATTCATACCCCTTGAAATTTTCCACATTTTGACATGTTACAACAAAAAAATATATATATATTATTGGGATTTTTTTGTGATAGACCAACACAAAGTGGCACATAATTGTGAAGTGAAAGGAAAATGATAAAGGGTGTTCAAATTTCTTTACAAATATGTGAAAAGTGTGGTATGGACTTGTATTCAGCCCCCCTGAGTCAATACTTTGTAGAACCACCTTTCGCTTCAATTACAGCTGCAAGTCTTTTTGGACATGTCCCTACCAGCTTTGCACATCTAGAGAGTGACATTTTTGCCCATTCTTCTTTGCAAAATAGCTCAAGCTCTGTCAGATTCGATGGAGAGCGTCTGTGAACAGCAATTTTCAAGTCTTGCCACAGATTCTCAATTGTGTCTGGACTTTGACTGGGCAATTCTAACACATAAATATGCTTTGATGTAAACCATTAAATTGTAGCTCTGGCTGTATGTTTAGGTTTGTTGTCCTGCTGGAAGGTGAACCTCTGCCCCAGTCTTTTGCAGACTTTAACAGGTTTTCTTCTAAGAATGCCCTGTATTTGGCTCCATCCATCTTCCCATCAACTCTGACCAGCTTCCCTTTCCATGCTGAAGAAAAACAACCCACAACATGATGCTGCCATCAACACGTTTCATGGTGGGGATGGTGAGTTCAGGGTGATGTGCAGTGTTAGTTTTCCACCAAACACAACGTTTGGCTTTCAGCCAAAAAGTTCAAATTTGGTCTCATCTGACCAGAACACCTATTTCCACATGTTTGCTTTGTCCCTCACATGGCTTCTTGCAAACTGCAAACGGGACTTTTTATGGCTTTCTTCCATCAATGGCTTTCTTCTTGCCACTCTTCCATAAAGGCCAGATTTGTGGAGTGCACCACTAATGCCCTGTACACACGATTTCCGACGGAAAATGTGCGATCGGAGCTTGTTGTCGGAAATTCCGACCGTGTGTAGCCTCCATTGGACTTTTCCAACCGAATTTCCGACACACAAAGTTTGAGAGCTGGATCTAAAATTTTCCGACAACAAAATCCGTTCGCGTAAATTCTGATCGTGTGTAGACAATTCCGACACACAAAGTGCCACGCATGCTCAGAATTAAGCAGAAGAGCCGCGTTCTTGACGTTCGGAATTTCCGACCAACTTTGTGTGACCGTGTGTATGCAAGACAAGTTTGAGACAACATCCGTCGGAAAAAATGTGATGGATTTTGTTGTCTGAATGTCCGATCGTGTGTACAGGGCATTGTAGTTGTCTTCTGAACAGATTCTTCCACCTGAGCTGTGGATTTCTGCAGCTCCTCCAGAGTTATTATGGGCCTCTTGGCTGCTTCTCTTATTAATGCTTGCCTGGCCTGTCAGTTTAGGTGGACGGCCATGTCTTGGTAGGTTTGCAGTTGTGCCATACTCTTTCCATTTTCAAATGATGGATTGAACAGTGCTCCTTGATGTTTAAAGCTTGGGATATTTTTTTTAACCTAACTCTGCTTTAAACTTCTCCACAACTTTATCCCTGACCTGTCTGGTGTGTTCCTTGGCCATGATGCTATTTGTTCACTCTAACAAACCTCTGAGGGCTTCACAGAACAGCTGTATTTATACTGAGATTAAATTACACACAGGTTGACACTATTTACTAATTAGGTGACGTTTAAAGGCAATTGGTTCCACTAGATTTTAGTTAGGGGTATCAGAGTAATAGGGGGGCTGAATACAAATGCATGCCACAATTTTCAGATATTTATTTGTAAAAAAAAATTTAAAACCATTTGTCATTTTCCTTCCACTTCACAATTATGTGCCACTTTGTGTTGGTCTATCACATAAAATCCCAATAAAATACATTTATGTTTTTGGTTGTGACATGACAAAATGTGGAAAATATCAAGGGGTATGAATACTTTTTCAAGGCACTGTACATCATTGGTGTTCAGCTGTTTTTTTGGATTATACCAAGCTATGTGTGGAAGAGTGATGGATGCTAGCACCTGATTCCAGCATGTGATGGGAGCACTTGGAGGGTTGGAGCAGTACGCTTTTCTTTGACTGTACTTTTCACATCACTAGTCTCATACTGTTGTAGCAGTGTGAACATGTACTGTGTCTGTGTGATATGGCAAAATGTAGTGAAATGAAAATCATAAGCACCTACAGTATGTTGATAGGTATGCTCATTAAGTGACTGACAGAAAGTCAGAAGTCACAAAGATACCTAGCATGACCAGAGGTGCTTGAAATTGGGGCCACCCACTCACCAGAAAACATAACCTCAATTTTTTTCCTGATTCTTTTTATTCATACATGCACTTTTTTGCAGAATGCTTCTAGTTAAGATTTTTTTTTTTATTATTTCATTATTGCATTGTATACCTTAATGTAATTTTAATGCAACTATCAGAGTTTTATATGCTTACTCTTTCATGTTTATACTATTGGATTAGGCATAGCAATTTGTAGACTATCCACTAGAGGGAGCTCCATATTTAGCCTCCTATAGCAAACCTATGCTTTTCACATGCAGGGCAAAGAAACAAGTTGGTTTTAAAGTTCCTCTCTCAAGCAGAACATACAGTACTTATATTTCTTTCAAGTGACACTAAACGTACTTCTTGTTCTCCAAATTTAATCCAGACCCACCTGCTACCTAAGGGCTCTGTGATCTTTTTCTCATGAAATAATTTATTACTATCCTTTTTTGCCTCCTTGTAATGTCCTTTTTGAGCTCCTAAATCTCTCTTTTCCCCTTACTTCCACTCATTGTTAGAAATGAGCAGTGCATGTTAGTTGTGGTTACGTGCACTACTCTATGCACACGACAAATCCCATAGTTCATAGTCCCTAGTATGACTCAAGATCCAATATGAGAGAGTGGCTACATTCCTATATACAGCAGGAGCATGGAGAATTAACTTAGTCACCCTCTAACAGGAAGTCTAATCACAGCAAAAAAAAAAGAATTTGGAGATATGGAGGAGTTAAGAATACATACTTAAATAGAATATATTTTTTCAACCAGGGTTTAGTGTCACTTTAAATTCCCTGCCACTCCAACTGCTGTGAATTAAGCAAATACTCAGTACTTCTGGGTATGGAAGAGCATGTGCAAACTTTCCTTCCTCTCATATGACAGTACTAATGCTTAGTGATTTGCCCAGTACTGTCACATGTCGGCTGGGAGACCTGTGTAAGCTCTGATTAGAGTGACTTCTGGCCTTCACAATGCTTCCTTTCCTCACTCCCAGCTATACTAGCAGGGAGGGGGCTCTAAAGGGAACCTGTTTCTTCAAAAAGTGTAATATCTTTTAGCAGTACTGTATACTGCCCCTTTTAGGAAAGGAAATGTGAAATGCCAACTGGAGAAGGAACTATATCGCATTTCTTTTTGAAGTTCATCTGTGGAGCACTGGTCACCAATGTAATGTATGTTTTAGCTGGGGTTCCCCTACACCTGAAAGGTAATTCAAAGGTTCCAGTGGGGTAAAAAGGATGAGAAAGACTGCTCTAAATAAATGGTTAAGAACATATTTTAAAACAACGTATTATGATTCATTACATCAAATCTGCATTTTAATACTTAATGTATTAATCAGATAATAAACAAGCAATGTAAGTATGCTTGTAATCTACATATAATATTTGTACTTTTACAAGAGTATTCTTATCTCTTAAACTGTATATTCAACCTTGAAAAAGTGGACTTTGTTCCAAGAAACGTGTTGGAGGAAAAATGAGCATATACAAGATTATTTGTAATGCACACTATACAGGTGCTGTAATGGGACTTTCTCATGGTTTTAATTAGGAAAGTCTTTAGATGTAAAAAACAAAAAACGGAAAATTGTATCAAATACTTACCGTAATTTTCCTTTCCTGACGCCAAACCATGGCAGCATACTAGTGATAGAGCTCCGCCTCTTGACCACTCCCTCAGGACCAGTGAATAGCATAAATGAAGGCATGGTTAGCCGCCACCCCATTCTTTGTAACAAGCCACATACCAGAACGCACATGGGTGGGCTCATATGCTGCCATGGTTTGGCGTCAGGAAAGGAAAATTACGGTAAGTATTTGATACAATTTTCCGTTTTCCTGACGCCAACATGGCAGCATACTAGTGATAAATAACTAGCTGATAGGGTGGGATCTATTTGTCAAACCAATCTTCTAATTAGGATGAGACAGAGGGCTGTTTGAACCCCCAGCGCGTTCAAGGTTATCCTCCTTGGCTGGGAATCTCTGCTTGCCTTGACCGAAAGTCCTTCGCAGTGCATGTTCCCGGCTGTCTTGCAGACATGATTCGTAGCCATTCTCCAGTCTAACGGTCCTAACGGACCAAGACATCCTTAAGGTCTTTCCATCACCGCAGACCACTACTCATACTGAGTAATACCTATTAACTGTTCTATCCTGTTTCCTCCCTTGCACTAAGAATTCTAGTTGAAATTTGTGCAGGTGCCCATGCACCCCAGGAATCATCTATATGCATAATGACGTTGTGCCCAGATGACTGAGGCACTGAGAAGCCATCAAACAAGCGGAAATATTCGTCCTCAGAATTCTGTTCCTGACTGTCACCACTTCCTCTGATGGAAATAAAAGAGAGGAAATAGCAGAGCACCCTCGGGTACACCAACCATTGGGAGGGAAAAAGGTTGGCTTTGCTTTCCCTCTAAAGTGTGAGGATAGAATAGGCATCCTGACGATCCAACAACAGCCTCCAGCCATGTGGTTATACTGTTTAATGGACTCTTAAAGATCTCAAAGAGGGCCCAAAAGGGTTTGACCTCTTCCGATCTGCAACTGGACACTAACCAACAGCCCCTGCGAACTCCAAACAGGATTGGGTAGAAAACCTGCAATCCCTCTTGAGTCTGAGGTGTCTGTAAGCATTGTAGCAGCCCACCCGCTGTTGTGGTGGACTTGGAAGCTCCGTGGGAGAGAAATGGTCTGGAGGAGGAGCAGTGAGGAATCTCCTGAAGTGACCATGAGTGTCTGATACCTTCATCCAAGGCTCTGTACAGCATGCTGTCCAGAAACCCGTGAAGCGTGCCTTCTAGGTCTTACCTTAAGAGTCTGGGTATGCACTTGTGTGACTGGCTCACTGATTTCCCCAGAAGTCTGCACTAAAATACAAGTCAGATTTTTGACATCCACTACTACAAAAATATATATATATTTTTTGCAAGATACTCCCAATAGGAGATAATGTCTAAAGGGATGCAGACCCTGCCACTGTCCTCAGAGTCCTGCGGGTGCAGCAGCTGGTTGATAATTATTAAACCATTCCCATTAGACTCACCCAGTACATGGACTGGATATTGCTGGTCTGCCGGCACTTGCAGATGCTACAGTATGTAGGAGCAGGTTGACCATTAGCTTGTTCAGGGTACACAGTTTCGACAGCCTGTTTATATTGGCATTTTTCTCAAACCCCTTCCAATCTTCCCCACTTTTGTTTCTAGGAAGCAATACGCAGTCCAAGGTCTCAACCATGTGGCCTCCCTAGCCGCCAAAGTGCTAGGGTGCTCCTCCAGTGGCTATACAAGCAACTAGAGGGGACTTCCTGGTCAGCCTCCCTATTTTTGAGTAGCAGACTGCTGCATCTATAATATATGTAGCAAGGACCCAGGACTCCTCCAGTCCAATGAGAACCTCAAGAGCCATGAGTTGTCGACCTCCCTCCACATAGAGTGGGTCGTAAGGCATAGTAGGTGCAGTGCAAAGTAGATTCATGGGTGCCAGACACCTAGGGTGTACCACTTGTCCAGGATTCAGCCGGACAGTTTGGGTTTTGAATCATGTGTCAGGGTTTCAGTCCCCCTAAATGAATGAATGATTTGTATAGTGCTGCAAATGCGAACTGAATCGCTTCAAGGCGCTAGATCCGTCCTGTTCCATAGCCATGGTCCTTGGACTGAGACCCGGACATATTACCTGGACCAGGCTGTGGTTCCCCAGGTAACCGAGATAGTCATACACAAATCTGTTGCCCTCGTAGGTGGCTGTTTGGCCTCACTGAAGGGTGATGATGTCAGCAAGGGCAATTTGGCCACACCCACTAGCTTGCTCTGAGCACTACATTACCACTCTCCTTGGGGCACCGAAATATGTCTGTGTAATGCTAACCCAGTAAACTCCTGGACTTCTACAGGACAGCCACGCAGGGAAAAGCATCCAGCAAGATGCCACATCTGCACGGATAAGAGCGCCGTCTCCTATGGCAACAGTCTCCAACAGTTTTCAATACAAGTGTAACAGTTGCTTCAGGTAATTAAGGCGAGTTCAAAACAGAATCTTGTGCCACTCTTATCAATTATAAAGACATTTGGCATTACCTGTTAGCTGTATACTCACCAGCCTCCTGGATATAGATACTGCTCCACGGGCCCTGCAGGACTCATGCTGGGGCGCTGGCTCTGGGGAAGATCAGAGACATCTTCCTTGGAGCTTTTCTCCTGAGTGGGAGTGCCATTTTTTTTTTTTTACACTGGGCATGGTCATACTGCTTGCTGAAGTCCCCAGCTGATCTTCCAATGGGACCCTTTGGGCGGGTGGCTGGGCTGAGGTAAACTCAGACAAGGAATCTCATACTACCTTCTTTAGTAATGATGAGGCTTGCGCAGTGTCCTGTTCCCTGCCTACTGCAGACTCCTCTAGACAGTCTTTGTACACCAATTTATTGGATAGGGGGACTGCGCCATAAGCCCAGCCTGATCTCTTGCTGGGACCCCTGTATTGCTCTGGAGAAGAGGAGGCGCGACGTGCTCTTTTGGATTTTTTTTTTTTGACCGGGAGCGAAGTCTGGAGCTATGCTCCTTTGGAGAACGCCTGTCCTCTCTTGTTCTTTAACTCCGGGAGCGTGAGCGTGCGGAGCTGAAACATATCGAAGCAAACCGCTTTAGAGGGCACTCTTTTAAGGACACCTGAAAACTTACCAACTGGTGGTCCCCCTACCTTAAGTATTGAGGGTCTTACATAAGTGGTGGCTGACTCATGGTAGTAGGGAATAAGGGATGGCCAGCGGAAAAAAAGAGATAGCTGAAAAGAGAAACAGGGGGATGGAGATTGCTAGTAATCTTCTAACATGAAAGTCTGAAAACTACAACAAAGCAAACAGCTGAAACAAAGCAAAGGAAAAGAATGTACCCTTTTTTTTTTTTTTTAAGTACAGAAAACTTTCCTACCAGTAGATGGCGACACAGAAGGTTGCTGAGACTGGATCCAGGAACAAACTTCACAGTCTGAAGACAGTCAGGAGGCTGTACATTGCCCATCCCACAGCAGCCCACTGACACTCTTAGATGATCCTGGGACAGGCAGAACCTGCCCCCAGACTCCTCCTGTAGTTTGTGGGCAAAACTAATCACTTTGCCCAGAACCAAAATGGCACTCAGAGCTTCCGTCGGTCAGTGCTCATGTGCGGACTGGGCGCAGCCCTATGACATCATCGGGAGCGCCCTAGGCCAATAAATACGGCGCTGGGCAGCCACCCCACGCCTATAGGGAGACCCTGACACCTACTGCACGGTGCGACCCGCTCCTCGCTCACCCTGAACCTGCTAAAAGCCAAATAAGAAAGGAGAAGAGCAGGAACTGAATAAAACAGGTAAAGACATAGCCTAACAGACAAGGAAGCCCCTAGAAAAGGAAATGACAGGCTGGCCCCCCCCAAAGTTCCTGGAACCAAGTCATGCTGCATGGCAGATTTCGTTCCTAAAGAGGAAACACTGCAGGGATCCATCAATACCACACAGACGAGGGTAACCCAGCTGGTTACTGCTCAGCGGCAGGGTGGGGGACATAAAATTCCTTACTTCATCACTGGTGCGTGGAGGTATGAGGAAAAAAAGAAGAATGGGGTGGCGGCTAACCATGCCTTCATTTATGCTATTCACTGGTCCTGAGGGAGTGGTCAAGAGGCGGAGCTCTATCACTAGTATGCTGCCATGTTGACGTCAGGAAAATCTTT
Organism: Lithobates septentrionalis; assembly: GCA_037952835.1. Lineage (NCBI taxonomy): Eukaryota > Metazoa > Chordata > Amphibia > Anura > Ranidae > Lithobates > Lithobates septentrionalis. Next base: position 2,509,143 of record JBBDGP010000329.1, read on the forward strand.
TTTATGTGAAAAAAATAACATTTGGATTCTTTTATTTTTGTGTTGGTATTTAGTAATTGAATATCACAAATACAGTGCCTTGCAAAAGTATTCGGCCCCCTTGAAATTTTCAACCTTTTGCCACATTTCAGGCTTCAAACATAAAGATATAAAATTTTAATTTTTTGTGAAGAATCACCAACAAGTGGGACACAATTGTGAAGTGGAACGAAATCTATTGGATATTTTAAACTTTTTTAGCAATTAAAAAACTGAAAAGTGGTGCGTGCAAAATTATTCGGCCCCTTTACTTTCAGTGCAGAAAACTCACTCCAGAAGTTCAGCGAGGATCTCTGAATGATCCAATGTTGTCCTAAATGACTGATGGTGATAAATAGAATCCACCTGTGTGTAATCAAGTCTCTGTATAAATGCACCTGCTCTGTGATAGTCTCAGGGTTCTGTTGAAAGCGCAGAGAGCATCATGAAGACCAAGGGACACACCAGGCAGGTCCGTAATACTGTTGTGGAGAAGTTTAAAGCCGGATTTGGATACAAAAAGATTTCCCAAGCTTTAAACATCCCAAGGAGCACTGTGCAAGCGATCATTTTGAAATGGAAGGAGTATCAGACCACTGCAAATCTACCAAGACCTGGCTGTCCCTCTAAACTTTCAGCTCAGACAAGGAGAAGACTGATCAGAGATGCAGCCAAGAGGCCCATGATCACTCTGGATGAACTGCAGAGAACTACAGCTGAGGTGGGAGAGTCTGTCCATAGGACAACAATCAGTCGTACACTGCACAAATCTGGCCTTTATGGAAGAGTGGCAAGAAGAAAGCCATTTCTCAAAGATATCCATAAAAAGTCTCGTCTAAAGTTTGCCACAAGCCACCTGGGAGACACACCAAACATGTGGAAGAAGGTGCTCTGGTCCGATGAAACCAAAGTCGAACCTTTTGGCCACAATGCAAAACGATATGTTTGGCGTAAAAGCAACACAGCTCATCACCCTCAACACACCATCCCCACTGTCAAACATGGTGGTGGCAGCATCATGGTTTGGGCCTGCTTTTTCTTCAGCAGGGACAGGGAAGATGGTTAAAATTGAGGGGAAGATGGATGTAGCCAAATACAGGACCATTCTGGATGAAAACCTGTTGGAGTCTGCAAAAGACCTGAAACTGGGACGGAGATTTATCTTCCAACAAGACAATGATCCCAAACATACAGCAAAATCTACAAAGGAATGGTTCACAAATAAACGTATCCAAGTGTTAGAATGGCCAAGTCAAAGTCCAGACCTGAATCCAATCGAGAATCTGTGGAAAGAGCTGAAAACTGCTGTTCACAAACGCTCTCCATCCAACCTCACTGAGCTCGAGCTGTTTTGCAAGGAAGAATGGGCAAGAATTTCAGTCTCTCGATGTGCAAAACTGATAGAGACATACCCCAAGCGACTTGCAGCTGTAATCGCAGCAAAAGGTGGCTCTACAAAGTATTAACGCAAAGGGGCCGAATAATTTTGCACGCCCCACTTTTCATTTTTTTATTAGTTAAAAAAGTTTCAACAATCCAATAGATTTCGTTCCACTTCACAATTGTGTCCCACTTGTTGGTGATTCTTCACAAAAAATAAAAATTTTATATCTTTATGTTTGAAGCCTGAAATGTGGCAAAAGGTTGAAAAGTTCAAGGGGGCCGAATACTTTCGCAAGGCACTGTATTCCCCTGTTCATTTTTGGAATTCTGTTTTTATGGTATCTATTAGGGAGATATAGGTATGAAAATGTGAATAATTTTTCCGCTGACTTCCTATTACCCTCTATTAAGACTAAACTCTGGGAGTTTGATCCATAAGTGTTGTTATATATCAACATAAAAAAAAGCTGCAAATTGTTAACAATAAAACTTCACTGTTTAGTTGAAAAATACCTTTGAAAACTGTGCAACATCATTACTCCCAATGAGAAAAAGCATCTATGGCTGTGCACCTGGAAGAAGTCTCATGGAAGAGGATAAGTTGCTAGGAGAAACCATGATTTCCATCATGCAATAGGAATTGTAGTATTGAATGGGCATAAATGTAGACAAGATTGGAGGGCAGCTATGTTGCCATTGTAAACATTGGCAATCAATTACTTTTGTATATGCCCATATTGTCTTCATTATATGCCAAGGTCTACATAGTCTTCATCATATGCCCATAGTTTGCCAATCGCTTTTATGAAGGAATCGTTGGGTATGAGAGGCCAAGACACTCCTGGCCTGTCTATCAATAAACTATTCAATTTGTATGTTTTTTTTAATTGGTTGAACTAGATGGACTGGTGTCTTTTTTCAATCTAACTATGTAACTATATGCATAGCAAGTTGGCAAGTCAGGCTGGGTGTCTGAGGCATTCAGGTCTGCCCACTACACCAAGCAGTAAAGTAGTTTTGTTATGCTCACTGTTCATAGGAACTACTTAGAGGATTGCACAGGATGATTTGGAATTCTTCAACTGGCAATTACTCAGTGGTTGAAAGCCCGCAAGCTTCTTCTTTCCTGTGTCATGCAAGGTCCTCTTACATCACTGAGTACAATACAGAATCTATAGCCCTGTGGTAAACATGAGCATGCCAAGGGACAGTCCACATGGGGAAAGTGGGGGAACACCAGCTGTCCCCCTTCCCGGAAACAAGTAAGTATAACTGCTTTTTCTGGTGCCCTAAACATACCCTAGACATAAACCAACTGTGCAACCCAACTCTAAGGATGGAGTTTTGATTTCTTCAGAGGTAGGCTTTAAATATCTGCCCTGTCCAGCAGAGAGCCGTTTTAGGCCTCATTCACACGGGTGCTGAGGCCCCAAGTCCCTGAATGGGCATTTGTTTATGCGGTTTGAGCCTCCAGGTGCTGTGTGCAGGCAGCCCATGTAAGTGTATGGGGATGCAACGCCTGCACAGACACAGCCACTCATCCTAATTTGGCAGTTGTGAAGGTGAGCAGCATCAAAAGCACACAGTTTGTATTCAGGCCTGCTCACCTGCTCCATCATGTCTGTCAAATTAGGATGAGTGGCTTTGTCCGTGCAGCCGTTGCATCCCCATACACTTACATGGGCTGCCTGTGCGCAGCACCTGTAGGCTCAAACCCCAAAGCAAACATCCCATTTACAGTCTACAAGCCACAGCACAAGTGGGAATGAGGCCTTAGAGATCTACCCTCCTTGAACCCATGTTCACATAAAGCGAACATGCGATGTGCCTCTGGGTGCCATTATTTTTAGTGACATCACAAATGTGGTGTGATTATGCTGCAATTGTATTTGTGCAGCAAAGCTGGGGTTAAAAATTGCACTAAGCTTGTCACCCAAAAAGGACCAGGAGCTTCTTTTGGGCAACAAATCTGCATACAGCAGCCTATTAAAGTGTATGGGCTGGTCCATGCGCGACACACGTCCTCTTGTGTTAATCACGCTTTAAATATCGCGAGAGGGAACGCTAGTTCATGTTACGTGAGGTATGAACAGGGTCTTAAGCTTTTTAGGTACATGCTTTCCAGAGGCATAACTAGAACCTTCAGGGCCCCGGTGCAAGAAACCATGAAGTGTCCCTGACCCGTAGTAAGATTAGGGGGTATTGTGAAAGTGGTAGCATTCATACTTCTCAAGTTCAGGTTTCCTTTAATAAAATGTGCTAAAATGCTCATTTCTGACTGTTGATTACAGAAATTGTTATCCCTAATTTTCCAATCTGTTCCAATCATATTTAAAATACTCACATCAAATCAACCTTGTCGCTAGGATAAAAAGTTTGAGAGCGAGGCTCTGTGCAAAACAAGAGTTTTCAACCTGTGGCCCACGACCTCAAACCAGGGAAGCACATGCCCATGCTCTGGGATGGTGGGTCGGCAACCCCAGATCTCGATCAACGGGTTACTAACCTGCTATCCCAGCGCATCAGAGTGCATGGAGCCAGCAGAGGAGGAAGCAGACAGCTATGAAGGAAGCAGGAGCCACATAAGTTAGGGTTTCCTCTTTAGTGCCGGCCAGGCAGAGTGATACCAAGTGCACTTTACCCTGGGACCTTTCTAGCAGTCTGGAGCACGATGTCAGCAGAAGCAGGAAGAGGTAAAAGTCAGTGTATTAAATATCACATACACTGTACTTTTGCAATGGTCATATTAGCACTTATAAAAAAGGGTTATTAGGATGCTTTCACACTGATCCGCAGGTATAGTACAATGCACGTGTTGCTTTCCTGCAGGTTGGCTGCACTGAGCCATAGACTTCTATTTTACCCTGCAGGTTTGGTGCCACTTTCTGAAAGCAGCTAACCCACAGGAAAGCCGAAGGTAAACTGTGCTGCACCCACGGTGTGGGTAAACCACAGCGCATCAATGTGAAAGCAGTCTTATAGGGGGCTCATGACAGTAAGAGCTTGTTTACATTTGCGGTTTGGGGTGTGGTAAAACCCCATAGTTCATTGTGGCCGAGACCGGTTACCAAATCACTTGCTCTTCAATAGGTTGAGCACCTGTTAGAATATTCATAATTCGGCACTTATAGGTGTTATATTATATTCATGGCAAGCTTGCAAACATATTTGGTTTTATGATTAGTGATAATAAATATAGTATGTGTGTGAATGACCTTGATCAAATGTTCAGTAAAATAAATCCTCATCTCAAGTTGAGTATTGCTAGAAGTATCTGGTGTATGTAGTTAGTTTGGGAATGACATATACGGTATCTGGTATAGGATCTCAAGGGGGGTCCAGAATAGACCAGTATTTATGCAGTTAGAGGAATAATACATATTTGTTTATATCCTGTTAAGTTAGTTTAGTGTAATCTCAGTCATATTAATAAGTATTAGTATATAGTTACTTAGATGTTTGATGATCAGCACATTACTACAAGTGTTACATGTGGGAATGTCAATCAAACTCCATTTATGATTCTCTGAGTTAGTATCTCCTTTTGTATAGCATATTGCTGAAGTTAGCAGAAATGACCATACAAGGTTCTAAGTTTTTGTGAGGTTATGGCGTTCACATGTAACATATAAAGCCAACACTTTGATATTGAAGGTCAGACAGACACACACACACACCCACTAGGAGAGTTAACACAGACATATTCACACGAAGACACTTTGACAAGTTGGAACAGCTGAATTCTCCCAGAAGTCTAAGATCCCTTTCACACCAAGCCGCCTATAGCGGCGGCGGTAAAACGCTGCTATTTTTAGCGGCGTTTTACCGTTGGATTTGCGGCGCATTTCGGCCGCTAGCGGGGCACTTTTACCCCCGCTAGCGGCCGAGAAAGGATTAAATCCGCCCGCAATGCGCCGCAATAGCGGCGTTTTGCCGGCGGTATCCCAGCGCTGCCCCAATGATTTCAATGGGGAGCAGCGGTGGAGGGGCGGTAAACACACCGCTCTTTCACCACTCCAAAGAAGCTGCTGGCAGGACTTTTCCTGACGTCTTGCCAGCGCACCGCTCCTGTGTGAAAGCCCTCTGGCTTTCACACTGGAAACAATGGAGCAGCTGTTTGAGGGCAGATTGCAGGCGCTATTTTTAACGCTATAGTGCCTGCAAAACGCCCTCGGTTTGAAAGGGGTCTTAGAACGTAATTTCCTGCTTCTTTTTGGTTACACAAGACAGCATGGAGACAGAAGGCAGCAGCCATGAAGCACACATGTTTTCATAAGCTTATTACAGCTTTATAACTATTCAATTTCATATATTTTACCTACACTGAACTGAACTGTTATACTTTTTTCATTGTATTTATGATGTCAGCTGTGTGACAATAAACGCACACTTTGTTTTTAAGTCAGTCTGACTATCAATGCTATTCATCCAGAAACGCCCTTGAGATACAAGAATATTAGATATTGAATTTATTCTTCAGCACCCCTTGTGTAAAAGAAGAAGTTGGATACTTACTTGTTCAGTAGGTGGTAACAATGGTTGCTCTGAGGTAGAGTTAGAGCCGGTTCAAACTAGGACGACTTGTCAGGCGACTTAGCAGACTGACAAGTAGCGTCCCGTTCTGTACAATGGAACCGTTCTAATCGGAGCAACGCAAGTCGCTCCAACTTAGAAAAAGGTTCCTGTACTACTTTGGGGGCGACTTGAGGCGACTTGCATAGACTTCTATATTGAAGTCGTTTTGCAAGTTGCCGCTGCAGTCGTGTTCAAGTCGTCTGAGGCAGTCGCGCTGGAAGTCGTGCTGCCTCAGTGTGAACCGACTCTTACGAACACCGCTGCTATCTGACACTTCCTGGTTTCTCAGCATTTCTCCTAGAGAGCTCTGTGGTTTCTCCCACCAATGTCTACATCACTACAGAACACGGAAGGGATGTGGTAGCTGACAGGTAAAACCACAGAGCTGGCTAACAGCAATGCCTGTAGGTATTCAACAGTGAAAAGACTGGAGTTGCCGCCCACTAGACAGAAATTTTTCTTTTGCAGGGTCTACAGTAATCCTAGGTCTCGATCGATGCTGTTTAGTTTCAAAATCCTAGTTTCGCTCATGCCAGAATGCACTGGCAATGCTTTACTTCCGGCATTTTGGGGATGAGAGCTGTGGCTCTTTTACAGCGTAAAGTGCTGCTCAAACTGTATAATAATAATAATACAGTAAAGGGATCCTGTCATTCACCAGTCCTTTCCTATCCCCTTATCTATTCATGTCCTTCACCAGTCCTTTCCTATCCCCTTATCTTTTCATGAAGCACCATGCATTCTTTTCAGATCATACACGACTTTCTATGAATACACATAAATAAAATATTGTATTTCAAATTTTATGTGAAAGAGATGAAAAATAAATGACAAACACTTTCTAATTCTTATTTAAAATAATTTTAATTTGTTTATATGTGGGTGATCACAGATCAATCATCATCCTGCAGACTCTTGAATGAGAACTACAGGACTATGGGATCCAAAAACAATATATTACAATCATCTGTAAAATGAATATCTGCTTCCTGGATTTGGCTGAATTAGTTGTACCTTTATTAGTAATGGGTCTTGATTATAAAAAAAGATATTGGCTTTCATCATGTCAGTCGGCTAACTCCAAACTATTTCTATCATTGTTTTCATTACATGATCATAACTAATATAAATTAAAATGTTTCAGAGTTTTGTGTTTTTTTGGCAGCAGCAAAATGCTTGTAAAACCTGAGGTAAGGTGATGAAGTCTGTTGTGAGTGGTGAATGTGAGCGTCTCAAATTCGTTCATATCCTGAGCTTCGCCTTCTTCTTAGGAGCAGGACCACGATAAGGATAATGAGTATCAGCCCCACCACCGCCAAGGCCACACCCACTGGAACTAACAATTTGTTTCTGTCTGTATAACAGACCTTTTCTGCAATAAAGCCAGAGTAGAAATTTGCAGATGAATTGTAATACCCTGAACAAATCTATTAAAAGATTTTCTTTCTCTGTCTGACACTCACTAGCTTAAAGAGAACCTGTGAGAATTGTTTTATTTATGCCCTGTACAAGATTACTTTGGCTCCTTTTTCATGGATGGCTTCTGAACAGATCCCCTGCTGAATCGGAGTGCCGCAAAGCAGACGTCACTTTTGTGACATCCATGTCCATTCAGTTTTTTCTCCTCCTTGAACCCAAGACTTAAAGTGGAAGTAAACTCCCATGCATGATTTTTATCTATAGGCAAGCCTATAATAAGGCTTACCTCTAGGTACAGCAAATATCTCATAGACGTGCACCGTTTAGGAGATGTTTACTTTAGATGCAGCCGGTGACATCACCTGTGCATGCGCTCTGAAGGAACGGCATAACCTGTGCGGTAAACGGCAGCTCACGCACACGTGCGCAGGAGTGACGTCATCGCGACTCCAGCCACTCACAGCCAGAGTCTGCCAACCCGGAAGGAAGATCTCTGCTGGAGGACTTCGTTCTAAGGTATGTTTCACGTAATGTGCTAGTATACGATGCATACTAACACATTATGACATTGCCTTGCAGGTTTAAAAAAAAAAAAAAAAGCCAGCGGTTTACTAACGCTTTAATGAAAAAACGGACGAAAAATGCCGCTTTAGACACAATTGTACAATAATCTGATCGTTAGTACACAGCTTTCGTCTGAAATTTTCCGAAGGGACAAAAACAAAAAAATTTCTCATACAATACCAGATCGTTCGATTTTCATTTAATTAGCACAGTTTTCGTCCGAAAATACAATACAAATACATTACATCACCAAATTTTTTTTCTGTCGTACGAGAATTTTCATACTTTAGTAACCTACTGGAATTCGATAAGAAGACTTAGGTCTCACTTTAGGTCTGGAAAAGGACACAAACTCTTTCCATTTTTTTTTAAACCTAGATAACTGAATGCAAATGAATGCACGGTTGTTTACATCATTTAACCCACAGATTGACATTAAGATTCCATTCAGATCAGCTTGAAAAACTGAAAGGTGAATCTGAATGGGATGGTTGTGTGAAAGGGACTATAAGCCTGGTACACAGTCACTATGAGTTTTTTTTTCGTTCAACCCAGTGCGTTGATGAAAAAAAGAGCATGCTAAAAAACCAGCTGCCGACCGACTCCTAAACAGCGCCCTCAGCTCTCCACCATTGGTTGAGAGGACTGATCGGGAGTCGGTCGGCTGCTGGTTTTACATCATGCTTGTTTGACAGAAGCCAGCCAAACGACTGGCAATTTCTTTTTTTAACTGCCCGATGTCTCCCGACATTCAGCCCGTGTGTACAAGGCTTTATTTAGGATTTATGCCCTCTCATTAATTAGCCTCATTTACCTTGTCTAACCCAAGGTAAGTAGGTGAGGATTAAGACCACTAACACTTTTGTTTTTTATTAGTATTGCCATCACTGTCTCATCAGGGAGATTTCCATTTGCTTCCTATCCTGTAGACTCAATAGATTATCATTTAAATGTGAAGAAAATACCCTCTTAGACAATTGTCACAGGTGACCCAATTGGAATATTTCCCCTCTATTCCTGCTCTGGTGGCAACTCTAAATTTTGGATTTTATCCCTAGTGCCTTTGGAAATCAGGACAATTAAAGTTCCCTAAAGGGGACATGGGAATTCATACAAACCTGGCAATGGTTCTAATCCCTCACAGCCACCACTCTAAATCTAAAAAAATGCTTTCCCTTTAGATATAAACTATATTACCAAAAGTATTAGGACACCTGACGTTACATGCAGATGAACTTTAATGGCATCTCAGTCTTAATCCGTAAGCTTCAATATTGAGTTGGCCCACCCTTCGCAGCTATAACGGCTTCAACTCTTCTGGGAAGGCTGTCCACCAGGTTTAGGAGTGTGTCTATGGGAATGTTTGACCATTCTTTCAGAAGCACATTTGTGAGGTCAGGCACTGAGGTTGAACGAGAAGGCCTGGCTCTCAGTCTCCGCTCGAATTCATCCTAAAGGTGTTCTATTGGGTTGAGGTCAGGACTCTGTGCAGGCCAGTCAAGTTCCTCCACCTAAAAATTTGCTCATCCATGTCTTTATGAGCCTTGCTTTGTGCACTGGTGCACAGTCAAGATTGGAACAGGAAGGGGCCGTCTCCAAACTGTTCCCACAAAGCATAGTTGCAAACAGTCCCGATTTTCCCGGGACAATCCCGATTTTGGGACCCTCGTCCCGATAGGAGGCCGTCTCGAATCGGGATTTTGAGTTTTGTCCTTGGAAAACCAGGAATGTTTGGCTCTGGAGCAGTTTTCCGGCTCTTGACTCCAACAAAATGGCCGCCGGCGCCCCTGTGAGAGCTTTGCTCTTGTGTTTCAGCTACATCACCTCTTGTTCCTCATGTTTGGTGGAGAGGGAAGGGGCCGATCCGTGCAGCCAATGAATCGGCTTCTCTCTTCACAAATCTCCAGCCTGGCTTAGCTGCAGGGATCGGCCCCTCCTCTCTGCACTGAACAGGAGGAACAAAATATCTCCTTGGATGGATTTAACTTCATCTCCTTACAGGAAACAATGGTAAAAGAAGTTAGTAAACTGAGCCTGATTTTAGATACAAGAAGGAGGATTCATGATTTTAAAATGATGTGAAATGACTAACATTCCTATGTGATTATTTATATTATTCAGCTCACTAAAATGTCGAAACATAATAATATACTGTGTAATGTTCATGCTGTGTACATGGGGATAGGAACATATTGTCTTAGCCTTGCAGTTGCATTATGGCTCCTCTGATTTCTGTCACATGTGGAGATGTTGGATAAGGAGGTTTTTGCAGAGCTTGAATTTTCACTTATTTATGCAGAACTCCAGGCTTTCCCTTCATGCACTGTGACACATGACAGACTGCAGGATTATGCAGAGCTCAGCATTCAATACACCCTCAGATAACATGCTAGTGTCCTAAATGGGAATTCAGCACTGACAACAAGTGTTACATATGCTGAGGTATCTATGGGAACAGAACAGCAAACCATAACCTTCCAACATGTCATGTGTGACAGGTATGACAGATAACTTCAACCACATATCTGTAAATACTGCTAGTGCTATGAGCAATATCAGTTTTACTTCCTTCTCCCTCTCTGATTGGTTGTTTTAGTAGTGAGTGAGCAGTAGTGGCCATATCTACACCCGAGAGGCCCTACATTCCAGCAATACTATGAAAAGTGATTTAATGCCAGCTCTTCTTCCCACCCCCTCCACAAACTTCTATTCAAAATGTTGTTTTCTGAGACCAGGAAGGACTGTAAGACCCCTTTCACACTGGGGCGGTTTGCAGGCGCTGTTGCGCTAAAAATAGCGCCTGCAAACCAACCCGAAACAGCCGCTGCTATGTCTCCAGTGTGAAAGCCCCGAGGGCTTTCACACTGGATCGGTGCGCTAGCAGGACAGGATAAAAAGTCCTGCTAGAAGCATCTTCGGAGCGGTGCTAGCAGGACCTCAGCAGATGCGCTTTGCGGTGGTTTTTAACTCTTTTTTGGCCGCTAGCGGGGCGGGGCCAAATACCACCGCTAAAACGACAGTAAAGCCCTGCTAATAATAGCGACGCTTCTCCGCCAACGCACCTCCCGCCCCAGTGTGAAAGGGGCCTAATGTAAGCAAATAACTGCTAAAATGTAGGGACTCCTCGTTGCTTCATTCTGCTTGGTTGTTTATGGATGAGCAGTAGAGGCCACATCTATTGCTGAGAGGCTTTAGGTTCCAGCAAGACAATGCAAAATGATTTGATGCCAGCCCCTCTTCCCTTTCTCCACAAACCCCTACTCAAAATGGTGTTATCTGAAGCCAAGAAGGGCTGCAATGTAAGTGAGGAACTGCTGTAATTTAGGGTCTCTGGGTTGTTTTAGTGGTGAGTTAACAGTAGTGGCCACACAAAATAATGTAATGCCAGTCCCTTTTTGTCTCTCTCTACAGCTCCGCTGCTGGGGGACACCAGATGTAAAGGAGAGCTCCACTGCCGGGGACACCAGATGTAAAGGAGGGCTCCACTGCCGGGGACACCAGATGTAAAGGAGGGCTCCACTGCCTGGGACACTAAATTTAAAGGAGGGCTCCACTGCCAGGGACACCAAATTTAAAGGATGGCTCCGCTGCCAGGGACACCAGATGTAAAGGAGGGCTCCGCTGCCGGGGACACCAGATGTAAAGGAGGGCTCCACTGCCAGGGACACCAGAATTTAAAGGATGGCTCTGCTGCTGGGGACACCAGATGTAAAGGAGGACTCCACTGCTGGGGACACCAGATGTAAAGGATGGCTCCGCTGCAGAGGGACACCAGATGTAAAGGAGGGCTCTGCTGCCGGGGACACCAGATGTAAAGGAGGGCTCCACTGTCGGGGACACCAGATGTAAGGAGGGGCTCCGCAGCCAGGGACACTATATGTAAAGGAGGGCTCTACTGCTGGGGACACCAGATGTAAAGGGGGGCTCCACTGATGGGGACACAAGATGTAAGGAGGGGCTCCGCTGCCAGGGACACAGATCTGTAAGGAGGGCCTCTGCTTCTGGGGGCACCTGATGTAAGGACCGACTCTGTTGGGGGCACCTGATGTAAGGACGGACTCTGCTGGGGGCTCCTGATGGCATCTGGTGGCAGGCGACGTGGCAGGTGACACGCTCGGGGTCCCACTGATTCTGGATTATGATGAGTTGAATGATTTCATTCTATATTACAATGTAATAATAGTAATAATGCGCTTCAATCACCCTGACACCATAACAACCATGGCGCCGGGATGATTGAAGCGCTAACACCAGGTGTTTGGAGTGTCTTTAGCTGCTGATTTGTTAAACTCTGGAATACACATTTCTATTGTGGTGTAGGATCTGGGCCTGCTGTCCCTCCATCCCTCTTTCCTTCCCTCGTTTCCTTCTTTCTCTCTCCCTCCCTCTTTTCCCCTTTCTTTCTCCATCTCTCATTCATCTCAGACTCTAACCACACCCCCATTTAACCACGCCCATCTAAGCCATGCCCACTAATTAACGTAAATCACGCCCATATTTTGGCGCTGCGCGCACCGCATTTTTCCTCTTTTTGCCATTTAACGCCTACAAACGCATGCCTCGCCCCCTAATTATAATAAGACTCCGCCTACAGCCAAAAAAGTGTACCTAAAAAGTTTTTTACAATGTTGGCAATTATGACAAAGTTGGGACCATGAAATTGTACAAAATGTCTTGGTATGCTGATGCCCTAAGAGTTCCCTTCACTGGAACTAAGGGGCCAAGCCAAACCCCTAAAAAACAACCCCACACCATAATCCCCCCTCTACCAAATGATTTGGACCAGTGCACAAAGCAAGGTCCATAAAGACATGGATGAGCGAGTTTGGGGTGGAGGAACTTGACTGGCTTGCACAGAGTCCTGACCTCAACCCAATAGAACACCTTTGGGATGAATTACAGCGGAGACTGAGAGCCAGGCCTTCTTGTCCACATCAGTGCCTGACCTCACAAATGCGCTTCTGGAAGAATGGACAAACAATTCCATAGACACACAAGACTGGGATGCCATTAAGATCATGTGCGTGTAAAGGCAGGCATCCCAATACTTTTGGCAAAATAGTGTATTTTAAAGTACAACTAAAGGCAAAACTGTTTTTTCTTGTTTTGGACAGAGAGGGGATGGATTAGAACACCTGTCAGTTTTTAGTTTTACATGTGACCCCGTTAGGAAGATTCACCCTCCCTATTTGTCCTGTTTACCATTATAATTTAAAGTGAAAGTCAAAGAAAATCCCAAATTTTGGGTTGATCCCAGAAAAATAAGATCCCTTTCACACTGAGGCAGTTTTCCGGCGTTTTAGTGCTAGTAATAGCACCTGTAAAGCACCTGAAAAGCGCCTCCCATTCATTGCAATGAGTGCTTTTAAACCCGGGCGGTGCGCTTGCGGCACGTTCGGAAAAGTCCTGCAAGCAGCAGCTTTGGGGCGGGTTGGGAGCACTGTATACAGCGCTCCCAAAACGCCCCTGCCCATTGCAATGAATTGTCAGCACTTCCGAATTGCCTGAAAAGCGATTCGGAAGCCCTACAACACGGGAGTTTTTAACCCCTTTTTTGGGGTTAAAAGTGCCCCGCTAGCGGCTGAAAGCTGTAAATGCGCTTTAAAACGAGCGATGCTTTACCGTGAACGTACGGGTGGCCCCAGTGTGAAAGTGGTCTAGAAGAGGGGAATTTATTTCCGACGGCACACTAGTTCTGGTGACCTGGGGGTCCCAAAGGAATTCCGCTAATTTGCAGGGATTTTCTCTCACTTCCTGTTTTGGCCATGGAACAGGGGGTGAAGGTAAATTTCCCCAACAGGAAACAGATGGCGGAAAAAAAAACGGACAGGGGTTAAAACCTTCCCTCTATCCAAATAGAAAAAAAAAAGTTTTGATTATAGTTCTACTTTACGGTCAGGTAGTTGACAGGCCAGCAACTTTCATATAATTAGAAGACATCTGACCCTCTGCCGTATCAATCACAATTCTGAGAAGTTCATTTTAATCTATAAATGTTTAAATAATTCCATAGAATCCTTATTGAGTTGTCTGACAGCATCAACAAGAATGAATCAGAGATTACTTCCTTGGAGCATTAAGAATGCAGAGGTCCACAACTATTTTTAGAGCCACAATATGATATAATAAGCCACAGTGTGACCGATTAATACAAGTTATAAAAAAAAATCCAGATGTTTAAATTAGCAACCAGTCAGATACATACTTCTATTTTGATATTGCATTAAAAAGCTGACTGCTGGGACATATCTTTCATTTTCTTTGAACCAGATTTTCTAAAACAACCCCAAATAATTGAAAAGTGATTTTAAAATAATTTTACTCCCCTCCCCTTGCACACAAGCCTCGATCCTTAATGTTCGCATTGTGCTTCTTAGCCACCACACCTTACCCAATAAAACTGCTCTTCAACAGTATTTCTAATATCCCCAACCTTGCCCATTCTGAAAAGGGTACACATTCACTAGTTTTGAAAAATTTCAGAATAATCACTTAAGATAAAAGCACTGACAAATGTAAACAAATTATGAAAAGCATATCAAATGTAATAATGTGACATGAGGAAATCTTTGCTGGGTGGTCTAAATGTTTGGGTATTGGCTGCACCAACAAGTAACATTAGAATCAGCCCAGTTGACCTTTGGCTGATGCTTGAGCTTGGGAGAAATGTACATTGCAGCAGAATGGATTCCTGTGCCCACACAGGTATTACAAAGCACAATCCAGTAGGTGTGGCTGTTATGCTTCTTTTCCTATTATATTATCGTTTCCTCTTTGTAAAGAAGAAGCCACTGACACCACCTGTTTGTTGTGTTTATGGCATGCTTTTGTCATTGCACAAATGCATGCATGGAAGCAACCGTGTGATCAGAAGTAGGCCATAGAGAAACTAAATATCCCATTTTCACACTTGTGTTCTTGTGGTGTGACAGCAGAAAAAAGGCCAACGGGTCCATTGTGTCTGCCTCGTTTTTTGACACATACACTATATTGTCAAAAGTATTGGAACGTCTGCCCTTACACGCACATGAACTTTAATGGCATGCCAGTCTTAGTCCGTAGGGTTCAATATTGAGTTGGTCCAACCTTTGCAGCTGGAAACAGCTTCAACTCTTTGAGAAGACTGTCTACAAGGTTTAGGACCATTCTTCCAGAAGCACATTTGTGAGGTCAGGCACTGATGTTGGACGAGGAGCCCTGACTCGCAGTCTCCGCTCTAACTCAATACTTTTGACAATATAGTATATATATATATATATATATATATATATATATACACACATACCACCCAACTTTTTAATATGGGAATGAGGGACACCGATCGGCAAAAGTATGCAGGCATAGGACACACCCCTTGCCACGCCCCCTTAAAGGAGAATTGTAAAAAAAAACAAGATTGGTTAAACCCATAAGTGTTTTTTTTACCACTACTATTCCTTTACATTGGCTTTTGGAATTTACAAATGCATCAATTTAGAAATCAGATGAAAGGTTAAGTACTGGAAAAAACTTTTTGATAGGTAAAAAGTGCATTTTATATACATCTATATAGATCAGACCAAAATGAGGGACAAATGAGGAGGAATGAGAGACAGAGGGACATTGCTCCAAATCAGGGACAGTCCCTCGAAATCAGGGACAGTTGGGAGATATATATATATATATATATATATATATATATATATATATATATATATATATATATATATATATATACAGTATCCCCTCACATTTTTGTAAATATTTTATTACATCTTTTCATGTGACAACACTGAAGAAATGACACTTTGCTACAATGTAAACTAGTGAGTGTACAGCTTGTATAACAGTGTACATTTGCTGTCTGATGAGACCAAGATAAATGTATTTGGTTCAGATGGTGTCAAGCGTGTGTGGTGGCAACCAGGTGAGGAGTACAAAGACAAGTGTGTCCATGCATAGCCATCCATGTAATATTTATAGATCTCTATGAATTTTGGACCACCGTCTGAAGTTTACGTTATTTAGCATGTATAGCTAGTCCATTAAAAAGATGTTTACGTAACTTCTCTAGGGTCCCTCTTTATTTTCCCACCTTTTCCATGCACCATTTAAATGCTTCCCTATCTGATGACGATTTTCTGACTTTTTCTTCTCTTTTTTTCTTTGCCGTTCGTTGCAAATTTGAGATGTATCTTTTGTTTATGAATCCAACATAAATGGATTCCAGATGCCGTCGAGTGGGGTTTGCGTTTCTCCTGAGTGCATGGTTTTTTGTGGGAATAATGATTTATACATAATCATTTTTAACGAAAATTACGATTTTTATCTACACAATTTTCAAATGTAATTAGCTTTATATATTTCAGGATGATGTGTATATATATATATGCAGTTACCAAGACATTATTGATAGTGCTGGGAATAGGATTATTGATATTTCCACATAAATTTCATGTATATGTTATTTTGCGATTTTGTATAGTTTCAGCATGTTTTGCATTTTCATGAATTTTGTTTATATATATATATATGCGCATTGGTTCACTTAATAAACTTTTCTAGCTTGGTGGACCTTTACAGGCATTATTATATTGTCATATTATCTTGTCTTCAATCTTTGATTTAAAATTCACATCCCCGGTGTCTCTTATCTCTTGGGTGTTGTTCTAGAGTTCGATTATGTGGGCAGGTCTCCATTTGAGACCGTTTTTTGATTGGCTATCAAAACCCGAAGTCCCTATATATACCCATGATCAAACTTTAATCATTTAGCTATGAATAAGCGCGCGTTAGCTATTTTTCCTGTTCCTCTCTGTACATGAGGTGACTGCATTTGGATTTTATTTCTTCATATCATCAAAGATGCCTTCTATGGTGTGCGGCCGTCCAGGATCTTTTTCTTTCCTCAAGCTTGTGCAGAGCCAGCATCTGTGAGTCCTATTAGGGCGGGTGTCTTGTAACAGATTGGAGAGATTGGAGCGACAATCTTTTGCTTATTGAGCATCTGTGGGGCATCTTCAAATGGAAGTTGGAGGAACTCAAGGTCTCTAACATCCACCAGCTCCATGATGTCGTCATGGAGGAGTGGAAGAGGACTCCAGTGGCAACCTGTGAAGCTCTGGTGAACTCCATGCCCAAGAGGTTTAAGGCAGTGCTGGAAAATAATGGTGGCCACACAAAATATTGACACTTTGGGCCCAATTTGGACATTTTCACTTAGTAGTGTACTGACTTTTTTTGCCAGCGGTTTAGACATTAATAGCTGTGTGTTGAATTATTTTGAGGGGGCAGCAAATTTACATTGTTATACAAGCTGTACACTCACTACTTTACATTGTAGCAAAGTGTCATTTCTTCAGTGTTGTCACATGAAAAGATATAATAAAATATTTTAAAAAATGTGAGGGGTGTACTCACTTTTGTGAGATACTGTATATATATATATATATATATATATATATATATATATATATATACACACACTGTATATATATATTTCTTTTGTTTTTTTTACTTTTTTTGTTTAAGTATAGATTTATGTTTGTCCCAGGCATATTTTAATCCACTTACTGTTCACTCTACTAAAAGTTTATTCAAGGCATCAACTACTTTTTCTGTAAAATAATACTTTCTATGATAAGTTTTGAAATGTATACAGTATTCTAAATGACGTCTAACATCAATAAGTCCAACTGATTATACTGGAGCCTTAAAGCGGAGATCCACCCAAAAGTGGAACTTCCGCTTATATGCTTCCTCCCCTCCTCCAATGCCACATTCATTTGGCACCTTTCAGGGGGTGGGGGGAATGGGGACCCTTTTAGGGGAACCCTGTCTCTGAGAGGGTACTTTAGGTGGAGTTAACTTATTCCCTTTTATTCCAGGGCTGGAAGAACTATAGAGCCGAGGTTTATGGGAAGAGATGGCCTACAAGACATTAGCTGTAGGTTACAGTGTGTATGACCTTACAACTGAGGGATATGGAAGTGTTGGTCAGCAACCCTGTGTTACATTTGGATTCAGAATGTACAGTTATACTTGTAACAGGTGGATGTGGGAGAGAACAGAGAACTCTGCACTTTGTTCAGGTTACAACAAAACGTTGAAATGGCTGATTGCATGGGCATTCCAATATTTCTGGAGTTTGGCCTCTGGCCAGGAGCATGTAAGTAACTGGAGTAACTGAGATGGCTGAGTTTCTTCATAGTTCAGGTGTGTAGTACCCAATCTCTGTCCTGTTTTAAGAGGATGGTGGGAGGGGCCCTTGGCCAGCATGACCATTGCTGGCAACAAATCAGGGCCCTGCTAACAAACATGGGTACCTAGATTAGCATTGCTGCACTGCAAAATTTAGAACAGAGTCTTCTTAACTTATGCTTTATACATGTCAGGCAAGGCAACAAATTCCCTTTAATTGCAGCCCACACAGTGGCTTATACTCACCTTCCCATAATGACCAACCCTCACCCTACCTCCCAAGCTATGTACGTGCATATGAAGCAAAGTGATATACCTAGTTCTTTTGGTAATAGAGAGCATAATGTGAATGTGGGAGTTACTGCGCTAACTTCAAATAACAAGAAAAAAGCAGCTACATAAAAAATGTGACAAACATAAAATGTGAATGGTGGATAATGTAGAGCTAACAGGTGAACACATAAATCAATATATGTGAAACAATGCAAAATTCAAATATATAAAAGTGGCATATATGGAAATGTGAAAAAGTCCAATAAATGAAAAAAATCTGTTCGAAGAGGCCTTATGCGTCAACCACCAAATGATGAGAAATCAAAGATGGAATGAGCTGGCACTGTCCGGCATGGAAGGCATTAAGGATGGTACATCTTCAACAGAAGAGAAAAGTATATATACTCTTACCGGAACAGGTGGACTCGAATGTCAGCGACAACGAGTCATAAAGGCAGGTGTGCCGGAATTGGCGGATAAACGGAACTCAAAGGGATCCAGGACCTCAAAGCATGAATCCAGGGATGTTGTGGGTGACCACCCAACAAACCTCAGATGGAAGGAGCGCCAAGGCTGGATCTTAGATTTAAAGAGACCGGCTGGACCACAGGGCAACTCTCATCCAGATGGTTATGTAAAGAAAAAATGCTTCCATATGGTGTGGATCAAAAAAATGTGTTTTTTATTTCTAAAAACCAGCATACAGCAATAAAGATAAAAAACTTTGATCGCAGAATAAAATTCAGGCCAATGTGGGGAGCAATAAGCCTAGCCCGATGCATTTCAACCACAAAGGCATTCAACTGGGACATACAACAGCTCCCCCACATTGCTTGTATTTATAGACTACATAGGAATGAAGACCAGTAATTGAGGACCAATCAGCTCCCGGAGATTCAGAGGCCAATGATTGGAGCGGAGACAGTCACCTGACCATATGAACTCCAAGCCTCAATGTGCGGTCACATGGGGTCGGGAATATACTGGGCAATGACCCGGAAGTGTATGCTAATTATACCCGGAAAATCGCGCGGCTAACACGAGGCAAACACCTCGTTGAAAAGCCACAAATCCGGTATGTACGGCCACATGACAGACAAGGACCAATCCTGACCCCAGGGGTCACAGATCACATGACTGGCGCAAATTGCAAGAGCCTAGAAAGATCCCATGTATAATCAGCGCTAACCCCTCAGCACAATGCCCAATCATCCATCCAAAAGGACCAATCGACAAGAGAAAATCTGAAAACATGTTCACAACTGAACGGTATTGGTCACGTGGCCGGAAGTGATCATGGCCAGCGGAACCAATCCAATCATGTTGGAATGGAAATCCCCTGAACACGTGATTGTGAAGTTACTGGCCACATGACCGGAGAAAATCGCGGCCACCGCAACCAGTCAAGTCACGTGTCAAAAACGATTGGTCGTAGTCCGTACATACCCGATTTTCGCGGGCTTTTCAACAACCTGTTTGCCTCGTGTTAGCCGTGCGATTATCGGGGATAATTAGCATACACTTCCGGGTCATTGCCCAGTATGTTCCCGACCCCATGTGATCAGCGTTTCCCTTTACTACTGGTCCTCACATTGAGGCTTGAAGTTCATACGGTAAGGTGACTGTCTCCGCTCCAATCATTGCCCTCAGAATCTCCAGGGGCTGATTGGTCCTCAATTACTGGTTTTCATTCCTATGTAGTCTATAAATACAAGCAATGGGGGGGAGCTGTTTTATGCCCCAGTTGAAGGCCTTTTTGGTCAAAAAGCGTCAGGCTAGGCTTATCGCTCCCCACATTGCCCTGAATTTTATTCTGTGATCACAGTTTTTTATCTTTATTACTGTATGCTGGTTTTTACAAATAAGAAACCTAATTTTTTGACCTACACCATATGGAAGCATTTTTTCTTTACATAACCATCTGGATGAGAGTTTCCCTGTTGATCCATAAGGCCTCTTCAAACTGATTTTTTTAATTTATTGGACTTTTTCACATTTGCATATATGCCACTTTTATAGATTTGAATTTTGCATTGTTTCACTTATATATTGATATATGTGCCCATTGAGAGCATAAGACCAACTCCCTCTTCCAATGTAACAGCACTGGTGCTTGATGATTGGAGTCTCATTGCTGTCACATGTGGGTGGGGAGAGGGTCTTTAGACCTGTGTAAAGCCCCATACACACAAGCAGAATGTTGAGCAGCATTTGCCAGTGTGTACTGCAGCTGGTCTGACAGAAGCCAGCCATTTGGCTGTCTTCTGTCAAAGGGGCACCACCGAAAGAGGTCTGCCGACCAGATCCCAATCAGCGCTCTCAGCCAATGGTCGGAGTGTTCTGGCGGGGGAGCTGTCCCCCTGTCAGAACACAATAGAATAGCAGGAGAGACTGCTGTACTAACATTGGACCGTTAATACAGTAGCTCCAACCTGAGCTGTCAGTTTTTTCTTCAGTCCACTGGGTTGAACGTAAAAAAAACTAGCAATGTGTACTAAATGAAGAGGTTAATGAAGTTCCGAAAAATTATCGTACAATGGAACAAAAAGTGATATAATGTATCATATTTTATTTGTAGTGTATTTTCGGATGAAAACTGTACCGATTAAACGAAAATTAAACGATCGTGGTATTGCACGAGAAAACTTTTCGTGCTTGTCCATGAACTGTTGGCTCTCGAAAGCTGTTTACTAACGATCAGATTATCGTACGGTCGCTTCAAAGCAGTATTATTGTACGATTTTCTGATCATGTTTAGGGGCCATTAAAGCGGAGTTCCAACCTCAAATCAATTTTTTTTTTTTTTTTACAATTCGTACATTTATGTAATGAAAATGTAACACTCACTTCTTTTATCTTATATATCCCCCCGATGTCTGCTTTCAAATCAAAAACTATGTTATATTATTTAGTGATGGCAGTTTTCGTCTTATAATAAATGGTAGGAACTACCAACCAGCGCAAATGGAAGCTGGTTTGACTAATATAAAATTGATTAAGGAGCAGCATGTTATAACGATAATTGAAAAGAGAAAAGACAATAATTAACGAATTAATTACAAACCGCGCTCCCTGTAAAGTGCAAGTGCAGATAACACACTCTAATGTAAACAAAATAAAATGTAGTGTATAAATAATGTCAATAGTGATACTCATAAATAACTAAGTGAAATCAGCAGATAATCAAACATCAAAAATTGAAAAATCAAAAACAAAGACAAGTGAAAGCAATAGTTCAATTAAAAGCAATATCAAAAATCATCAATCATGTGAAACTCATAAACATACACATTGAACACATACATTTTTTGAATATAATTTTTGAATTTATTTTGAATTTGAACTATTGCTTTCACTTGTCTTTGTTTTTGTTTTTGATTTTTCAATTTTTGATGTTTGATTATCTGCTGATTTCACTTAGTTGAGAGTTATTTATGAGTATCACTATTGCCATTATTTATACACTACATTTTATTTTGTTTACATTAGAGTGTGTTATCTGCACTTGCACTTTACAGGGAGCGTGGTTTGTAATTAATTTGTTAATTATTGTCTTTTCAGTTTTCGTGAAGCCCACAAGCAGACAGTTCCGGATACGGTGCATGCTGAACTACCAGCATGCACTGCCCGTTCCTGCGCATGCGCATTATGTACTGTGCGCAGCGCCGTAAGCTTCCGACTTTGCCATCACAACGATCGCCATCGTCGGAAGTGCCTCCAAGAGGTGCTGACGTCATCGCGTCACTTCCGGTTTTGGAAGATCGCGATAGTTAGCGGCAGCTAGCCACACTGACTCCTGGGAAGATTGATTCATAGCTCCCAGGAGACAGTGCGCCGCCCCAGGAGACAATGTGCAGCCGGATATGATGGCGATACCCGCGGGTGGCTGACACAGGAAACGCCACATAAATAAAGCCTAAAAAGGTAAGCCTTAGGAAAAAAAAAAATATTGCCATTTGACAATGTATGTTATGCCAGCTTTGTAATAAGGTGAATTTCTGAAATTGTGTGGAACTCCGCTTTAAGTGACAAGTCAATACTTTCTCTTCATCACTCCCGCAGGGAAAAGGAGCAGCAAAAGTGAGATAAGTATAAAGCTGCAGGCTGAATGGGCCCAATAAGCAATAAAAACAATCCTTCCCTATTCATTGTGGTGCTCATCATACGTCATCGCAGATGCCACACAACAACTGCTGCAAACTCTCTCAGATTGACATTTTCTTCTGCTCATTACATAAAAAAACGATTTATTCCTATGTTCATCACCTCTCTGTAACAGTGAATAGGATTGTTTTTGCAAATATATAGTACATATGTTAAAGATATCCAACCAGTAGAGTTTGCAGTGGCAGCTGCGTGGCAGGAGGGTAGACAGCAGAGTACAAGATTGGGGGGTGAGCTTCTTGGAAGAAGAACCCAAGAAGTTCTTTGAGGGCCACATAAAGAATAATAGTAAAAGTAAACAGTTATCATTGAGGCATGTACAGTATACTGCAGGGAAATTACTGTAGAAAACAGACAGCTAGGATCACAAGATTTGGACACATGATTTACCTCTAACATGAGGAAGTCATGAAGGAAAATGATGGCTGTGCAAGGGTTTGTGAGCACATGGGAGAAAGAGGAAGAACGGGTATTTTGTAATGTGGTATTGCAATACATCTGAAAGTAATAACCAATAAGCACATACGAGTTATTTAGAAAATGACTAGAACTGGAAGCATGTGAACGAAAGAGGAAGAACACAAATGTTGAAATGTCTTATTGAAATGTATCCATGTTTTTAAAATTTGCTAATATGCTGATTGTATTATTATATTATATTTATGACATATGTTTGCATATCAAAACTGCAGACACAGCCATTGTTACTTTCACATAAGGGATGATGTCTATACATTTTGAAAAAAAAAAATTTCAACTTATATACAAGTTTTTTAAATAAAAAATTTAGATCTTCAGTGGAATTACAGTTATTTATCTATATTTAATTTACAGCTGTTTAATTCAGAGCAAAATTAGGTTCTAAAAATTGAAACAACAATTCCGCATTAACATTAACTGTCAAAATGAACTGTGCGGCTTTAGTGCTTACCTTTGCCAAAGGCGCCATCGTGAATGTCAAAAGCCTGTAGTTTCACATCCGCTATTGAGAGACTTAAATTACCGGCCAGCTTTACTGTTGGTGTGCTCTTACATTTTACCGCATAACCAACGTCCGTACGTAACAGCGTTAGATTTCTAGCTGTACCATGCCAGTGTTCTAGGAGCAAAGAAGAAATTCTTAGATGGCAGATGATGAAGATGCAAAGCATAGACGTAGTTTAGCTTGAGCGTTAACAACAAAGCACAAGGACTTTAGGAAGAAATTGTGTGTATGATGAATGGGAAAACTATCAGGTGTGCTACAACTACAATGTATAATGTAGATGAATGTGTACCCAGAAATATTGTCTCCTAGCTGATTAAATACATTCCTTCAAAGGGAGCCTGTGCCCTGTTCCTGTTCCTTAGGAGATTCAGATGCCATGACTGTGCTGCTCACTGTTTTTCTTGCTGGAGACTCTGACTTGAAGAGCTAAAAGTCTGGCTCTACCAAGATGGCTGCACACAGACACAGTGAAGAACTAGGCATAGTAAGTCAGTAATGGGGCAAGGATCAGCTGGAGAAAGACTATAAGCAAAGCTAGTGACTAGTCTCAGGCCCATAGGTGTGCATTGCCTATTGCATTAGGCTGTGCACCCCAAAACTCAAACACACGCCTTTCTCTGCAGCCTCAGCTGCACTGGACAGTGAATGAATGGAAAGTGCTCTGTGTTGAGCGACTTCTTATTCATTCACAAACTGAAGCAGAGTAAGCACAGTTTCCAATGCTTCAGTTATGATTGAACACAGTGAGTGTTTTCACTGTGTTCATTAAGAAAAGGAAGGGGTCAGTAAATTACATATTGATTAGCTTCTTCCCCTGTTCTCCATCCTGAAACCTCCCCCACAGCAGCCGGGGGAGAGAAGAGGAGGAAAGCCAGCAGCACCTCAGTGGAGGTGGGCAACATGTGGGGAAGCCTGGGCAATGGGGGAATCGGCACCGCACAGAGTGCTTAGGGTGTGCCCAGCCACACCTGGCACACCCCCTGTGCACGCCTATGCTCAGGCCTCCTGCCTGTCTTTTGTTGGGTACAGTTTCCATTGTTCAGTTTCTCTTTTAAAGCAAAATCCAGTTGCTTTTTGCTGGCAAAGCACTGATTTTATTTCAAAGTAATAACTATTTTTAAAAAAATGTTCTTGAAATTGAGGCAAAAAGAACAGCGTGTGGCTTTTGTCATTTCACACATTAATGTATGTAGGACTTTTAATATGACTTACCGGCAGAATTCCAAGTAAAATTCACAGAAATTTCATCAATGTAGTATGTTTTCTTCTCCTGCAAGTTGTGTAAAGGAAATAGACATTTGTAAGAAGTAAGTTCTGGTCTTCTTAAAATATTTGCCATCAGCTTTATCTAGTAGTAGTTAAGCCAGCCATAGACAGTTCCAATCTCAGCCGGTTATGCAGGAACCGGCCGAGATTCGAACCGTGTATGGGCAGGCTGAATGTACCCAGTTGATCGATCGATCAACTTGGGTACAACCAGCCTCCTGGATTTTACTTGTGATTATCACTAACGGCTGCTATAGCCGCTAGCAATAATCATTGTCTTCTCCCGGAGGGGATGGCTTCCCCAACCCCCACCAGGGGAATACAATGTATCGGCAGGAGGGGTTCCTCTGTCAGAGCTATCTGTGCTGACGGGGGAACTGTGCAAAATTCTTTCCAGCAACCCGTTGTTGCAGGAAAGAAATTTGAAAAAGTCTATGGCTGGGCTTCAGTTCAGTTCATTTGCTGCATTTACTGCATACAACTGGATATGTTCTGTAATGTTGAAGAGGTTTTGGTAAATTATACAAAAGGCATGTCTTCAGTTCTAATGAGTGGCAGGAAAATACTCCAGCAGAACCATCCTGTTCTAGTTGCATAATCCCATATTTGGTATCAGGAAGGCTTTATAGGTGTTAAAATGCCAAAGTATCCAAGAAAAATAACTTGGTATATGCAGTGCAGTTCAAACAAAAGAAATGCATCACTCAGAACAGTGGAGCCTTAGTATAAAGCTGGAAGTTGCAGTCTGGGTGCCAAAGCTGTGGTGATCTCCCATCCACCAAAAGACATTATAGTCAACAGAGAACGCTTGGGTATGCTTGGGGTGTGAGGTGTCTCTGCGGTTGTGCATTCCAGTTTGGTTTCCAGTTTGAGTTCCCCCCCTCCTCCTCTGTACATTCTGGGGCTAGGGTAATGGGGGTTTCTTCCCCCTCTATTTGGGGTTAACAGACAACATGTTATGATAATGTTTTAAGTATGCTTTGCTTCTGTCTAAAAATGAGTTATGAATATATATATATATATATATGGCTCCTCAAGAAGTTGACTACAGCCATAAAATGTGTTGAGCTGCACAATGTGGGAATGGATCATCCGTTTGCAAGAGATATACTGTTCCGCTAACATATGATTACCTTGTCTTGTTTGTTTAACAATTTTTGTATTTTTTGTAATCAAGTGGGCAGGCAATGGCTTTTTATGGAAATATTCAGGCTGGGTTCACACTTTGTGTGAACGTGGCTCACAGCAGGGGTCCGATGCATCCCTGTTCTCCATTTCAGGGACAAATCAGGTCAGAATTTTTGCCTAAATCCGAACCTGAAACTGAGCCAAAGACGCACAGGACCACATTGCAATCCACTCTGCGACTACCACGGAGATGTGTGAACGGGCTCCATTGAGAGCTGATCACACTCTCCTGTCATGCGAATTGGATGCAGAGAAAGCCACATCCAATTCACAAGTAGTGTGAACTCAGCCTTAAAAATAAAAGATATTGATATGTTTTTAATAAGAAAACTGTTGTGCTTCAAAAATCCAATTTTTGCAAAATTCATCAACCTGCTGGATGCATGTAATGATTTTAGATGGAGTAGTACATCCTCTGCATTTATTAACATTTAGGTGCATTCAGTTTAATTGCGTTTGGAAAAATAGAAATTTGTGCATCCAGGGGTAGACTAGATAATCTAAACCAGGGATCTCAAACTGGCGGCCCTCCAGCTGTTGCAAAATGACATGTCCCATCATGCGTCTGTCTGTAGGAGTCATGCTTGTAACTGTCAGCCTTGCAATGCCTCATGGCAATGCCTCATAGTCAGCTGGGGGGCCTCCAGTTTGAGACCCCTGCTCTAAACGCACATACAATACAATATGAATGCAACTACAAACATAACTTCCCAATTTTGTCTTAAAAGACAAAAGCGCCACTGTTTGACATTAACCAATGTCATAAAGTTAAGTTAGAAAAACCGCGCTACGGAGCCTGAATAAAGAACAGAATGATAGCTGCACTAATAAAACACCAATATCCGTGTAAAAAATCCAAAGCTATGTGAAAAGTGCGCTTATAATCTGTATACACAAGTGATAAAAGAAAAAATAAATATACTTGCATGAAACAAGGTTAAATAAAGTGAAAAATACACATGCGTGAAACAAAATCCAAATAAAATACATAAAAGTGAAATAAAAAATGTATCTAATCAAAAATCTTATGATATGTGAAATGTGTACTGATATACCAAGCACTCATATGAGAGGCACAAAAGAGAAATATCAGCCAATACAAATCAATCAGAACTGAGTGTGAAACGAAAAATAATATCTGAAAAGAGTGGATAATAAATATATAAAAAATATATAAAAATAGTGACTGAAGTCCATAAAGTGAAACAATGAGAAAAAAGTTCCTCAGCATGAGGAAACACCATCTACCTTCCATCCGACCATTATCCGTATGATTGAAGAAAGGAGAGAGGGATAAATAGATGTGACTCCACTTGCAGTGAATCCAAAAAGGAAATACAAAAGGTGGACCCTTACCCTTGATGGTGGACCCCCTATTAGCGAGGTCTAACGAGCACGCAGATTTCGCCCTCTGCAGGGACCATGTAGAGATAGCGTCCGAATCAGCTGATACATCCAGCGCCTCCTGTGCGGACTGATCCAAGTCTTGAGCCTGGAGGGGGGAGAAGCGCTCTCTTGCTTCCAAGGTGGTGAAAGGAAAAAAGGCAAAAAAGCTCCAATAGTGTAAATAAGTTTGGGGTTTATTATAAAAAATGTGTATAACAAAGACGGAGAAGACACACTCCGTGAAAGCACTACTAAAAATAGTAAAATTATGCCGGCATTAAAATAAACGTACACCTGTGCAATTCATGGGGCGAACAATGTGATGGCTTACAATACGTAGCCACGCCCTACATGTTTCGTCACAAGCTGATGTCTTCAAAGGGGCACGGGCAACGTATTGAGCCATCACCTAAATAGTCTTAGACGTGAACCAAGCCTCGTTTTCGACTCAGCTCTAAAACAGTATAACCCTTACTGCGAAGGGATCCAAGTGGAGAAACCAAGCCTCTACCTGGTGCTCTCCACTAAATGAATGTTGCCATAGTTACTCACTGATACAGAAATACCAAACGGAGACAATTAGTCCGAGTGGTAATGCTAAAAGGAAACTATACATGTCACCGAAGAGAAATGTATTTTAAATGTAAGAAAAATTAATGTTCTATTATGCAAAATTAACATTAAAAAACGGTAGAAATTATACCAAATAAATAATTATACAAAAAATCTTTCTATTTTAATCAATACCGAGAGGTCCATTCATTGACGTGAAGAGCACCCAGTATCACAAAATGCAGCCATGTTTAATATTAAATCATACATGTTTTAAATAAATAGATCAATAGATCCTACCAACATTTCAAGTCACCCAAATATTTCCAAACAATCGAAATATTAGGTCCTCGACCGATATAAAAATAAAAATGAATGATAAGTACAAAATACCATTATAACCCATTCCTCTCAATTAATATAGAAATTGTGAATGTATGGGGGGGGGGGGGGGGGGAAGAGAAGAACAAAAAAGCTATCTTAGGAATTATCAATGAATGCATTTAACTCAATATCCACATTTAAACCTAAAGGCCTGAGAGAGCGGATCTTTTAAATCCACTCCATTTTAAGCCTGGAAATGGCACGTCTCTTGGAACCCCCCTCCATGGAAGTTTAAGTTTGTCAATCCCTACAAATGAGGTCCCCCTAGGATCTTGTTTGTGTGTTTCCAGATAATGTTTGGAGACTGGGTGACCCAGAAAACCCCTCTTGATATTTCCAATGTGTTCACCAAGTCTCACCTTTCATGGACGAACCGTGCGGCCCACATAATGGAGCCCGCACGGGCAGGTAAGAAGGTAAACAACATGTGTTGTGGAACACGTAATACATGATTTAATAGGGAAGTTGCAAGGGGAATTATTAGAATGAAACTGGCACACTTTCCTCTCAGTTAGGGCATTGATAGAACAAACTTCACAATTCCTGCATTTATAATAGCCTGTTAGATGTTGAAAAAACATAGGTTTGTGAACGGGAGGGTCGCATACAGCAGACACCACACGTGATCTAATTGAAGGGGCGCCCCTAAAAACCAGCTGAGGTCTGTCTGGAAGAAACGGTCCCAACAAGGGGTCATTTTTAATAATGTGCCAGTGTTTATTTAATATTTTCCTGATGGAAAAATGGTGGCAGGAGTATCCAGTTATCAGGGGACAGACTACCTTGCTGTCAGTATGTGCCCAGCAAGGTAGTCTGTCCCCTGATAACTGGATACTCCTGCCACCATTTTTCCATCAGGAAAATATTAAATAAACACTGGCACATCATTAAAAATGACCCCTTGTTGGGACCGTTTCTTCCAGACAGACCTCAGCTGGTTTTTAGGGGCGCCCCTTCAATTAGATCATGTGTGGTGTCTGCTGTATGCGACCCTCCCGTTCACAAACCTATGTTTTTTCAACATCTAACAGGCTATTATAAATGCAGGAATTGTGAAGTTTGTTCTATCAATGCCCTAACTGAGAGGAAGGTGTGCCAGTTTCATTCTAATAATTCCCCTTGCAACTTCCCTATTAAATCATTTATTACGTGTTCCACAACACATGTTGTTTACCTTCTTACCTGCCCGTGCGGGCTCCATTATGTGGGCCGCACGGTTCGTCCATTAAAGGTGAGACTTGGTGAACACATTGGAAATATCAAGAGGGGTTTTCTGGGTCACCCAGTCTCCAAACATTATCTGGAAACACACAAACAAGATCCTAGGGGGGACCTCATTTGTAGGGATTGACAAACTTAAACTTCCATGGAGGGGGTTCCAAGAGACGTGCCATTTCCAGGCTTGAAATGGAGTGGATTTATAAGATCCGCTCTCTCAGGCCTTTAGGTTTAAATGTGGATATTGAGTTAAACGCATTCATTGATAATTCCTAAGATAGCTTTTTTGTTCTTCTCTCCCCCCCCCCCCCCCCCCCATCCATTCACAATTTCTATATTAATTGAGAGGAATGGGTTATAATGGTATTTTGTACTTATCATTCATTTTTATTTTTATTTTTATATCGGTCGAGGACCTAATATTTCGATTGTTTGGAAATATTTGGGTGACTCGAAATGTTGGTAGGATCTATTGATCTATTTATTTAAAACATGTATGATTTAATATTAAACATGGCTGCATTTTGTGATACTGGGTGCTCTTCACTGCAATGAATGGACCTCTCGGTATTGATTAAAATAGAAAGATTTTTTGTATAATTATTTATAGGGTATAATTTCTACCGTTTTTTAATTTTAATTTTAATTTTGCATAATAGAAAATTAATTATTCTTACATTTCCCTTCGGTGACATGTATAGTTTCCTTTTAGCATTACCACTCTCTGATGGACTAATTGTCTCCGTTTGGTATTTCTGTATCAGTGAGTACCTATGGCAACATTCATCTAGTGGAGAGCACCAGGTAGAGGCTTGGTTTCTCCACTTGGATCCCTTCGCAGTAAGGGTTATACTGTTTTAGAGCTGAGTCGAAAACGAGGCTTGGTTCACGTCTAAGACTATTTAGGTGATGGCTCAATAGGTCGCCCGTGCCCCTTTGAAGACGTCAGCTTGTGATGAAACATGTAGGGCGTGGCTACGTATTGTAAGCCATCACATTGTTCGCCCCATGAATTGCACGGGTGTTCGTTTATTTTAATGTCGGCATAATTTTACTATTTTTAGTAGTGCTTTCACGGAGTGTGTCTTCTCCGTCTTTGTTATACACATTTTTTATAATAAACCCCAAACTTATTTACAATATTGGAGCTTTTTTGCCTTTTTTCCTTTCACCACCTTGGAAGCAAGAGAGCGCTTCTCCCCCCTCCAGGCTCAAGACTTGGATCAGTCCGGACAGGAGGCGCTGGATGTATCAGCTGTTGCAGACGCTATCTCTACATGGTCCCTGCAGAGGGCGAAATCTGCGTGCTCGTTAGACCTCGCTAATAGGGGGTCCACCATCAAGGGTAAGGGTCCACCTTTTGTATTTCCTTTTTGGATTCACTGCAAGTGGAGTCACATCTATTTATCCCTCTCTCCTTTCTTCAATCATACGGATGATGGTCGGATGGAAGGTGGATGGTGTTTCCTCATGCTGATGAACTTTTTTCTCATTGTTTCACTTTATGGACTTCAGTCACTATTTTTATATATTTTTTATATACCGGTATTTATTATCCACTCTTTTCAGATATTTTTTAATGTCATAAAGTGCCCAGAGCGCATAGGCTACATTGTTTCATTTTAATCGCTGTCAACATAATTTTTATCAAACTCTGTTTCTTCCTCAATAATTTCCTATAGATAAAACATGTATTTAAAAAATCTTTTCATTTAGCATTGCACACAATCCGGTAAATTGTGATTTGCATGTTTATTTTTTTAACTGGATTTCTGTTCAGTATGCATTACTAAAATTCCTTCTGTGTGACTGGCAGCCAGAGGCATATGACCATCCAAAAAGTGAAGTGGTAACTTAAGGAAATGAGAGCTCTTATCAGCAATGTTGATTTAATGGTTAACAGTCAGCTGGTAGCATTTCAAAATCAGAAAATTGAGAAACATTAACCTGAGAATTCCTGCATATTGCTTAAATTTGACGACAACTAAGAAGTATGAGAGGCTCACAAGTAAGCTTAACGATGTACTGAATGTCCCACACTTAGTGCCACTGCCCCATTTATGAGATTATCACTACTATTGTTCCCTCAGCTTTACCGTACTTTTTCTGCAACAGTGCTATGAGTACCACATTGTAATACATTCATTGTAAATAGGTAGAGGTCTAAACATAAGAAATATTAATTGCACCCAAAGCCTCATTTGCAATGTTATCTGCAGCGCTGACATTTTCAATAGCTGCTGTCATCCAGATCTGACCCATTTGACCTCTTCTGTTTAACAGCAGAAGATTTTGAAGCAATGATATTCATTGCCATTGATGCATTACTGAGGTTCACAGACCAACAATTAGCAGATTTATTTATTGCAATAATGAAGATCTGGAAAATCTCTTACTGATAACAGTGGACATTGGAACTTTTAACTTACTCACAGCACGTTAGAATGGACAGTAAGTTCAGATATAAAAATAATTAAAAGAATAAGGAAATGGGGTATACTTAGCATACTTGACAAGGGCTACTTCATATGACAGCCTTTTTCACCCTGTTTAACATGGCGGAAACCTTATAATAACTTTCTGGTCTTAGGGAACCCCTGCTAATATTTACTATATCTACAGTATAGCTCATTACATTTGTGGCCAATAGGATGAATCCCCCATTACAGGTAAAAGATTATTAGTTTCAAGGGTTACTTTAACGAGAAGAAGAAATTGTTCATTGCTCAAGGAACCCCTGGATGAACTCTGGCTGAGAAAAGCTGCTATAGGACAACATTCATTTCAATAATAATAATAAAAGGAAACCATTCATTTTAACAAAAATCTTCCCAAGTAAAATGTGCATTTAAAGCCGTTACCCCAAAAAGCAAATCGTTGTATCTGGCTCCAGGACCCTTCCTCTCCTACAACTGGATTTTTGCTTTTTTATTGATTCTTTTTTTTTTTGTGTTGCAGGGGCAGAACTTTCACCTTTCTTGCCTAGATGAGAATGATGTTGCTCTCGATTCCTTGGATGTGCTGTTAGCAGCCCCAGCAGACTCAGAGCTACCATTCAAGTAACACTCTTTTGTATTGCCTTTCACTCCTCCACTGGGGGCCATGATTAAGAGGGACAGCCGGGGGCATTCGTAGTGTGCGATCAGCCCGGGGTTATCTAAACATGGGGGCTGCCACTGCTGAACCCTCCAACTGAAGGTTAACATAACGTCCAGGTAAGTAGCTTTTTCAGGGCAGCAGTGGCAGCCCTGTGTTTTTCTCATGACAAGTGTACTTTGTTATTTTTAATACAGGCAGTCCCCGAGTTAGGATCATCCGACTTGCGAACGACTCCTACTTACGAACGGGACGCGGCTGCCATTCTGCGCATGCGCGGCCACTGTTCGCATTGGAAAACGACATCTGCGCATGCGCGGCTACTTGACAGAACATCGAAAAACATTGGAAAAAGACGTCTCTACCGTCCTGCGCATGCGCTCCCAACTTACGAACATTTTCGACATGAGAACAAACCTACAGTCCCTAACCCGTCCCTAACCCCGGGGACTGCCTGTAATTGCATACCTGGAATAAATTGTGATCTTTATATCCGCCCAGAGCTCAGTGTTATATACAGAAAGTATTGTTAAATGCAACTAACTAAACATACCTCGACAAAAACAAAAAGAATAGATCCTTGTGGAAATGTCAGGATAAGAGTTGCTGTGGATTCATTGCAAGTGCCGTTTCCCGTAGTGGTTTCCGGGTTCACATTAAAATACCATTTGTCCTGTGAAAAAGCAGTATGGGAGCTTCTGTAATTGACTGAAATGTTAGCACATTTGTTCTCATAAAGTTAATAAAGACTGTAAGGGTTTTTAATGAAGACAAGAATGAGAACGCCATTTACCGACTGCGAACACAATACCAGATGATCAAAGTCCATCTATTGATTTGAATCATTCCAAAAACAAACAAGGAGCCTACCAAAACAGGAACCCTCTTCAAAATGTAAAGCAAGTTATATGCATGTAATAGAAGTTACATTTCTACTTCTATTTCTAGTGCTGAAACTCTAATGTTTATAAGGAATGTACAGGCTTCAATTGTTTTTTTTTTTTCTTTAAACGAATACATGGGAATTCATAAAGGGTGTCATAGACAACCTTTAGAATTTCATCGGTGCTTGCATCTAATATACAGTATGTGCATGTCACGGACAGGTACATGAATCTGTCCATGTCTGTACTGGAGTAGGAGTGTCCACACTGGACACTAATTCCTTAGTGCATTCACCACTGCCCTCCCTCTCCTGTTACTGCGCCTGCCAGCTCTGTACTGGAGTGGATGGAACCTGATGGGGAACTGAGAGACTAGTTCCTCATTAGGATCGCTTCACTTTTGACATACATGACAGCTTCCCAGCACAGTCATCACCACTCTGTACACCAGCTCAGAGTTGATCTTAAAATGGTTGTAATATGTAAACCTCAGACATGAAATATGAACAAAGCATATCCCTCTATAGTGTGTACTTGTCTCAATTAGGAGCACCAAGTGTAATTTCTGTCTGCTGCTTCATTCCTCTGCTATCAGCATGAGTCACTTCTGACAAGTTTTCCTGACACCAAGAAAAAAATGGGGACAGGGGAGGGAACTCCAACAGATTGACAGCCTCATCTCTGTTCCTGTGACCTGTGTGAGGGGGGTGTCCATTTCCTCCAATTAGCTCTCAGAGCTCTCCTCACTGAGCTATGCAGAGTGTAACTTCAGATCTCCACCCCCTTTTTTCTGAACTCTCAGACAAGCTTTATAAATTCAGCACTTTGAATGGATGGTAGAAGAGAGTGCTGCAGGTAAACAAGTACAACTTATGTAGGAAGATTTGTTATATCTCTGTGTATAATCTGAGGCCAGTTACTTCACAGGGTATACAGTATGTAAGGGTTTACAACCACTTTAATTACCACCAGTTTCCTAATCTGAGAACTGGCGGTAACTAATTTGATGCTGACATAGCGACATATGCTTACAGTGGTGATAGTAAGAATTGGTAGTAAGAACTACCTGAGTTTGCCGCAGGTGTTGGTAATGTTACTGTCACTAGTGCA
The DNA here is from genome assembly GCA_037952835.1 of Lithobates septentrionalis. Lineage (NCBI taxonomy): Eukaryota > Metazoa > Chordata > Amphibia > Anura > Ranidae > Lithobates > Lithobates septentrionalis. Next base: position 2,543,790 of record JBBDGP010000329.1, read on the forward strand.
AATGTTTGTTTGAATTGGCACAGGTTGTTCTTAAAAAAACTACTGACAGAAAATTGCTATTAGGTCTTTTTTAAATTCCCCTGATAGAATAGATAATCTTCATGTAATCCTAACAATGTATGTTTATAAATTACAAACCTTGCTTCTGTGTGTAGCTCCCTCATAGTTAGGTTACTGGCAAATTTAGTTTTGGCTTCTGCAGTAATCACAAGAGCAGTGATTGTTTGGTTAGGTCTGCTCCTAGCTTCACAGGCTGATAGTTTGATTACTTCCTCCTGCCTCTAGAAGAAGTTTCTAGAGCTTAGGGTAGGAGAATTCAAATGTTCAGTATGAATATTCAGCGGGGCCTAGCCAATCCATGGGGAGGTATGCCCAGATGGAGCTAGATTGCTGTTAAATAGTCTGGAGCCCTTAGGAGTTGGTCTTTCTTTGGTGAGTTTAGAGGAGAGGGGCTGCTTTCCCCTGGAGCCCTATGGACTGAATACTGAACTACTTTGCAAGAGGCTGCACCTATGGACTGTCTATGTACCAGGATCTAGTGAGTAAAGCCTCTACTTATGCTCATACTGCTTCATGGTCCCCAACTCTACTAGCAATACCTTTTAATTTTAGGAATATCCTGCATCACCCCAAATACCCTCCCAAGTTTCTACTAGCAAATAAACTTTCAAAAGACAACCCCTAGACTGATTAATGAGCCAGAGGACACAAATGGGGTGCCAGACTAAGTGCAGTGATAAAAACACTTGGATTTTTTATAGGCACTATGAATTGGCAGATCACATTTGGTGAATAAAAAGTGGGCATGTGAACAAGTCCATAGCCAGGCTCAGGTGTTCCTCGGGGTGGAAGCAGGTCAGTGTCCTATCGTGACTGGTGTTAGCTGTGGTAGCTGGAGCTGTGGGAAGCAACCGGCAGGTGGAAACCAGTGTGGTTACGCAGATGGCGTCAGGTCGGAACTGACGTTAGCGGGGGAGCGTGGTGCTTTGGATAGTGGGCAGTAATGCATTTCTAAACTTCCTGTTTCTTTGTCAAGGTCTCGTAACGCGTTTCAAGACATGTTACCGCCCACTATCAACGACACCACACTCCCCCACTGATGTCTTGGTTGGTTTCCATTAGTCGGTTGCTTCCCACAGCTCAGGCTACCGTGGCTAACACCACTCGCAATGGGACACTGACCTGCTTCTACCCTGGGGAACATCTGAGCCTGGCCATGGAGTTATTCACATGCCTACTTTTTATTCACCAAATGTAAGTTGCCAATTCATAGTGCCTATAATAAATCTAAGTGTTTTTATTGTTGCACCTAGGCTGGCACCCTTTTTGTTTCCATTGGTATCCACAGAGTTGCTTCACTCCAAGGGTGCTGCCGCAGGTGCTCAGATTCACAATTTGTCCACCTATTCTGATCTCATATGGACTTTTATGAACTTATACAGAGACATTGTTTCTAATACCCCTCCAGCGCCATTTGATTGCTTGGTGGTTAATGAGCCACGGTGAATGTACTTTTGTTGCTGTGTTCCTGGCGGCCTCTGCACTATTCGGGAAAGAACCTGTCTAAACTCTGCACCTGCATGTTACATAGTTACATAGTTAGTAAGGTTGAATAAAGACACCAGTCCATCCAGTTAAACCTGAGTGAGCACCCACAATTGTCCCCATCCCTGCACACTGCGTCCCATCAGGATGCCCATCCACTATATTATTATTTTTTTATATATTTAAGGTAGCGCTATCAATCTACACAGCGCTCCACCACACCCACGGGGTCTGCAATCAAAGGTCCCTAACTCACACCCATACACCAGGGCCAATTTTTTGGACAGAAGCCAATAAACATACCAGCATGTCTTTGGAGTGTGGGAGAAAACCGGAGTACCCGGAGGAAACCCACGCAGGCACAGGGAGAACATGCAAACTCCAAGCAGGTAGTGTCATGGTTGGGATTCGAACCAGCAACCCTATTGCTGCGAGGCGAGAGTGCTAACCACTACACCACTGTGCTGTACTGCTGCACGTGTATAGTTTTTATTTATTAAGTGTGTACCTAGGCAAAGCCGTATTTGCTTATTACATTGGTAGGTTTTGCTTCCCGTTTTGCTTCTTGCCTGGCAATGCTACACAAAGGTTTTGCTCAACTGAACAGTCTCTTTGTGGATGACATCTTGACTTAACTGCATAATCTACACAGGTAAATAACACACTAATGTAAACAATGGCTACATGAGCATGTGCTATTATTTTGCCTACTCTGCATAATGAAATGAAGGTGAGTGTGTATTTTCTCTTCCCTAAGGGAAACAAAAATGATCAGCTGAAAAAGCCAATAAAACCAGTTGACAGAGTCCTGAGAATGAGCAGTTAAGACTATCTGCTGCTAGCCATCAATATGATTATTTCCTGCTGTATCCAACACCAGTGATATGCCATTATCCCATTTTTTAACTATAGAACTCATGGCATATTAAAATATTAGGGAACTAAATTCCACCCTTTATCATTGTATAGCTGGAAGGATTAGGCTAATGACCACAATTGTATAAAAGAGGCCAGAAATGCTTTTAGGTACCAAAAAATTAGACAGGATATCAGTAACAGATTACCAGGAAATCACTAACATGAATGGCTTCTGGGGGGCCAGAATAGCTACTTAGGCTGTCTTTTGCTCCTCCATAAGGGTTGCTATTGGTTCTTTAAAGTCCAACTCTGGACAATATTTTTTGTTTTTTTTAAATTTAATTGGGCCTCCATGCAGGCTACAAAAAAGAAGCTCAAGCTACAATTCTCAATCTGAAGCAATCCCCTACAGTATGTATTTCACCACAAAATATCCTCAGTCTTCACAGGGCATCGTTTAACCTAGACGACTGAGGATATGCTATGAATGAATGGACTTCATGGCCCTACTTAGCCAGGGGAATCAACAGAAAGCAGCACTGACATCATCATGTAAGGCAAATAATGTTCTGTATTAGAGTATTCCCTAAACAAAATAAGCATTATAGTCTGCTTATATTGAGCATTGGAACACATTTTTTTTACATTTTGTTTTACTTATAAATATATTATCTTTTAACATAAGCTGGACACTTTTGCTAGAGATGAAGGAAAACTGGTCAGGTAGTGCAGATTTATAAAGACATGAACTTCCACAATCCTAAGAGGCATACCTTTGCATCTTTGTCTTGCATTACTTTTGTTGAATTATCCAGTTCAAGTGCGAGACCCATGTCTGCAATTATACATGTCACGCTACCATTTGTCACTTTGTACTCTCTGCTTTTTGGTGGTGAAGGCTTTGTTGGTAGAATTGGCGATGTAGTATGTGCTGTTGTTGGATGTGTTGTGGTATTGGTGGATGCATGTGAGGTCGTATTTGAAGTTGTGTGTGTTGTGGTATTGGTGGATGCATGTGAGGTCGTATTTGAAGTTGTGTGTGTTGTGTTTGAGGTTGCATGTGGTGTTGAGTGTGTTGTACTGGAGGACGTGTGTGCTGTAGAAGACATATTTATTGTGCTGCTGGATGATTTTGGTGCAGTTGTTGACTGAACTGTTGCAACTATGGATTGTTCTGCATATATGTCAACCATGAATATTCCTAAAAAAAGAAGACAAGAAAGATAATGTTAAATATTAAACATGTAGACACAAATAGTATCATATAAAAGTCAGGCAAAATAAAAAAAAAAAAAATGATAGAGGAAAAATATGACGTCAACATCTTTTAAAGCTAGACGTCATGTACTTAAATGATACCCAACCCTTATGTGCCCACCAACAATTTTGTACATTATGAATACATATAACTAGTTTGTTTGTTTTCAAATGAAAGGAGGTGGAAATTATGCTTTTTTGTAGTCTTTCTTAGCACATCTAATTCCTATGTTGCAGGCTGAGCTCATAAAGTTATCTTATTTTAAGTAACAAATTATACATTATTACAAATAACTCTGGGACCCCTCTGCCCCACCTCTTATTACATTTTAGATGTGATATAGCCTTCAAATTATGCATTATTACAAGGAACTATGGGGCCCCTCTGCCCCATCCCTTATTACGTTTTAGATGTGATATAGCCTTCAAATGATGTATTATTACAAGGAACTATGGCGCCCCTCTGCCCCATCCCTTATTACGTTTTAGATGTGATATAGCCTTTAAATGATGCATTATTACAAGGAACTATGGGGCCCCTCTGCCCCATCCATTATTACGTTTTAGATGTGATATAGCCTTCAAATGATGCATTATTACAAGGAACTATGGGGCCCCTCTGCCCCATCCCTTATTACGTTTTAGATGTGATATAGCCTTTAAATGATGCATTATTACAAGGAACTATGGGGCCCCTCTGCCCCGTCCATTATTACGTTTTAGATGTGATATAGCCTTCAAATGATGCATTATTACAAGGAACTATGGGGCCCCTCTGCCCCACCCCTTATTAAGTTGTAGATGTGATATAGCCTTTTTTTGTTTATTAACTGTTTATGCAAATTTTAAAATGTTATGTCCATTTAATTTATGCAACAGTGCATCTAAAATTCATGCAACAGGTCATTAGAAATAAAAACTTGAGCGTTAAAATCAGAACAAATATATAATAAGGGAGAGCAAAAAGATGTGCAAATGGAAGGTCAGAAAGGAATTACGATAGGAAGTGTGGAGAGTAAGGGAATAGGAATCCCAGTTTGACATTATTGCACAAATGGTTACATAGCCTCTTAATTAGCCTCCATCCCGCATACCAACACTGGAGAACAAGCATCCTTATGGGCCACCTTAGTCAGACCTGTGTCTCCTATAGCTCAGTGCATTCCTAACAGCTATTAAACTCTTCTAGATGGAAGGTGCTGCAGTTACAAAACAACAAATGGAACTACCATAGGCAATAATGATTGAAAACCAAAAATGATCATCAGTACTCTAAAGGTTATGTGAAGACAGGGACATGTCTCAAACTTGAAATCCAAAGTTTTGGGACCTCTAAAGAACCTTTCATGAGGAAAGCAGTGACAGATCTTCTAGAATTAAGTCTGTATACTCCCTCTCTTCCTCCAGAGTCTGCATTTCTCAGACAACCCTAGAACCTCTAATCGATCTTTACTCCAGCCCAGACTTTCCACCTGGCATTAATGAGCATGATTTTCAGGCACAAAAACACAGCCATTTACAAATACTCCCACTGAAGTCCATGAGGCAAAAAATGGCTGATTACAATCAACAAATAGCTTATGTACTTCTTTGATCTGACCAGTAACACACCTTCTGTATTAGAGTGCCCCCACTCTGGATGAATGAGCACGGGGGTACCTTTGAACAGCAGCATTGTCTGTCTAGGGGAGGGGAATGTTAGATGTATTAGCAAATTTAGATACATTAACAAATTGAAACCAAACTCCAGCTCACACTGCAGTTACACAAGCAGTTATAGTAACCATTTCTTTTTTCTTTTGGGATAAAGGTTTTTGAATAAAAGGGAGAGCTTGTTCTGTTGAAAACCAACAGACTTACTGACAGGATCACCAGTTGAAAATAAAGAAAAGAAAGCCTAAAAAGAAAATAAATGCAGGAATCACATCCAAGAATTGGTAAGCTGCAATATAATACTGTAAATAGTTGCTTTTGGGTTTAAAGGAAAAGTACAGCCAAAGCTCGTTTGGCTGTACTTCTCCTGTGGATCACAGGAGTGTAGTTCGGTCTGCACTCCTGTGACCCATTTTCAGCAGACAGCGGGCTGAAGTCCACTGTCTGCTGATGTCACAGAGCCGGTCCAGGCTCAGGCAAGATTGCGACACTGGGGTCGGGATCCAAACACATGCCTGGACTGACACCCATCTTAGCCACTCAGCAAGCTGCAGAGAGCCTGAGCTGGCTGCTCCTGCCCCATCCACAGCCTAGTACTCCAATGAGCAAGGAGGGACAGAGCAGAGAGCGGTGACTGACAGTCAGCAGCTCTCTGCTCAGGGAGCTGTGAGAACCAAGCGATCTGCATTGTTTGATCGCTCGGTTCTCAGTGTTAGAGCCAGCAGGGGACAGATGCAGCATCAGAACGAAATAATCTGCAAAAACCCCAAACCCCATACTTCTCTTTTAATACCACTTTTACATATGTCTAAGCAATTCAAACAGAAGATATGATTAAAAATGCATTAGCAGAGCAACTGTCTTCAGAGAAAACTGAATATCAAACTGATCAGCAAAGTTAGAGATTTAGACAGCTCAAGTTAAACGTAAATCTTGACAAGCTACCCCTTTGTAGCTTTGATGTTATTCATTTATTGTGGTTGGTGGCCTCACTAACCAATTAGGGGCTGAACTAAACCCTCCTACCCTTGACAACCAAGGAAACTGCCATCTTAGCCTCTGTTTGATCTACAGCTGCCATGGTGTTGTACATGTGATCAGTTATGACATCAGCCATTTGATGGTTTAATTTAGAAGTGTAGCAATTCAAAAAACAAACATACATACTTACCTACCTGCTGCAGCATCGTTTCGATGCTGCAAGCTGTCCCACGCCACCTCTAAGCCTGAGAACTGAGCAATTATGTAACCGCTGGTCATTCAGTTCTCAGGTCCACATTGTCAGTTACAGCTCTGTGCTTTGCCCCTCCAGCACTCACTGGAGCGCCTGGCAGAAGAGGGGGTGATAGCAGCTGGCTCAGGTTTTCTGCATAGTGCTGAAAGGCTGAGCCAGCTGCTGGTCAGGAATCTGGGTGGATCCTGAAATTATCGTTGCAATCCCTCCAGTGTCTGGAGTGGTTCTATGACGTCAGCCGACAGTGGGCTTTAGCGCACTGTCTGCTAATTTTGGGTCACTGAAGTGCACTCCTGTGACCCACATGAAAAGTATGGCTAAAAGAACTTTGGTCATACTTCTCTTTTAATTGTTCAGTTGAGAACACCAGCAACGGTGACAGTTACCTTTCAACGCATACCTCTTTTGGGAAACAGTTGAATCATTGGGTTTAGTTCTGCTTTAATGCTGCTTTAGGTCTTTTACATGAAATTTGCTATTCTCATAGAAAATATTTATACATACATGCAGTATTTTGCTTCCTTATACAATAATGTTATGTGGAAACCAGAAGTAAAGTACTCTGATTAGACATGAAGAAAGAAGAAGCACAGAAATGTTCGTGAAGTGAGAACGATTCTGTATCTTGTTTCCTTCCTTTTTTTTTGTCTGTCCCTTCCAGAAACGTTCAAGAAGTTAGAGGGAGGATGAGTAGAAGCCTAGTTAATTTAAAACTTAGAGGTTTCGATTTTAATATTTTTTTCTGGCAGAAGTGGTTATAGGACTGTGACTGACTGTGTGACGCCTGCTTTCATATCCCTCTGTGATGGGTGCCTTAGGGTGGACACTGCCTCTGTGCCATTACTTGGCTTTTCAGCTTGGGCACTACCCGATGGGGCTCCTCTATGTGACCCATGGAGGTGCTTTTTGGACATTGGGATGGTAAGAGTGTGCTACAACTATATTGTGTGATTTTAATGCTTTTCAAGACCCTGTATCATCCCAGTTCCCCTCTCCATCTGCAGCATCCAGTTCAAATGTCCATTAGCTATATATGTTCCTGGGAGACTGTCACCATTGGGTATAATACCATTTTTATATGGCTAGCCTGTAGATTCACCCACTGAGTATTTGCAGCATCATGCACCTGCTTTTTAATGTGCTGAGAGCTGGCCCACTCCCCGACCTGGACGGGGGTCCTCCCTTCTCCCGAGTGAAGTACACCTGGCTCCTAGACGGAGCCCTAAACTATGCTCAGATGCCCTAAGATTACACACCTCGTTGGTCTTCTGTACATATACCCTACTGGTCTTTGGCAAAAGCCAGACACAGGATCTGAGGCTTTGTCCCTCCCTAGACTATTTTGATGCCTCTGAACTCCACAATCCTGCTCAACACAGACACTCTGGTGCCCCTCAGTCTACATTTGTGAGAGCTCAGTGTTATTTTTACATATTTTTACATGGTGGCAGGACTTCACACTGACATTTTGTTATGTTACAGCCTTATTCCAAAATGGATTTAATTTACAATTTTCCTCAAATTTCTACAAACAATACCGCATAATGACAACATGAAAGAAGTTTGTTTGAAATCCTTGCAAATTTATTCAAAATAAAAAAATCACATGTACATAAGTATTCACAGCCTTTGCTCAATACTTTGTTGAAGCACCTTTGGCACCAACTACAGCCTCAAGTCTTTTTGAATATGATGCTACAAGCTTGGCACACCTAATTTTGGGTAGTTTTGGGTAGTTTCTCCCATTCTTCTTTGCAGGACCTCTCAAGCTCCATCAAGTTGGATAGGGAGCGTTGGTGCACAGCCATTTTCAGATCTCTCCAGAGATGTTCAATCGGGTTCAATTCGGGGCTCTGGCTGGTCCACTCAAGGGCATTCAGAGTTGTCTGAGGTCCAGAGCACTATGAAACAGGTTTTCATCAAGAATGTCTCTGTACATTGCTGCATTCATCTTTCCCTCAATCCTGACTAGTCTCCCAGTTCCTGCCACTAAAAAACATCCCCACAGCATGATGCTGCCACCACCATGCTTCACTGTAGGGGTGGTATTGGCCAGCAGTGATGAGCAGTGCCTGGTTTCCTCTAGACATGACGCTTGCCATTCAGGCCAAATAGTTCAATCTTTGTTTTGTCTGATCAGAGAATTTTGTTTCTCTTGGTCTAAGAGTCCTTTAGGTGCCTTTTGGCAAACTCCAGGCAGGCGGGCTGTCATGTGCCTTTCACTGAGGAGTGGCTTCCGTCTGGCCATTATACCTTACAGGCCTGATTGGTGGAGTACTGCAGAGATGGTTGTTCTTCTGGCAGGTTCTCCTCTCTCCACAGAGAAACACTGGAGCTCTGTTAGAGTGAACATCAGGTTCTTGGTCTGACTAAGGCACTTATCCCCCATTCGCTCAGTTTGGCCAGGCTGCCTGCTCTAGGAAGAATCCTGGTGGTTCCAAACTTCCTTTATTTATGAATGATGGAGGCCACTGTGCTCATTGGGACCTTCAATGCTGCAGAAATTTTTCTGTACCCTTCCACAGATCTGTGCCTTGATACAATCCTGTCTCGGTAGTCTACAGACAATTCCTTGGACTGCATGACTTGGTTTGTGCTCTGACGTGTGCTGTTAGACTCCTTTTCATACTGCAGTGCCGGTCGTTTTTGCAGTGCTTTAGCAGCGTTTTAGCAGTGCTTTTGCAGTGCTTTTCGGGCACTAGCGGGCTGGGTTTTTTTAGGTCCCGTGATAACGGGACCGTAGAAAAAAGAACGAAAAAAGACCGTTTTGCGGTAAGGCACTGTGTCGCTTTAACTGACAATTGCACGGTCATGCCATGCTGTACCCAAATAAAATTGATGTCCTTTTTTCCCCACAAATATAGCTTTCTTTTGGTGGTATTTGATCAACTCTGCGCTTTTTATTTTTTGCGCTATAAACAAAAAAAGAAAAATTTTGAAAAATAAAAAACAATATTTTTTACTTTCTGCTATAATACATATCCAAAAAAAAAAAAGTAAAAAAACTAATTTCTTTATCAATTTAGGCCAATATGTAATCTTCTACATATTTTTGGTAAAAAAAAAATCTATTACCATTTTGTTTTTAGCAAACTGGACAAAAGTTTAACAGACAAGGTTTAGTAATGTCTGTCTGAATACAGACAAGCATGCATTTTTTTTCTGATTAAACTATGTTCTTAGAACTGTTGCCGGTGTTCTGACGAGAACTGTCCTCCTATCGGATAGTGTCCGCCCCGTACTGCGCAGGCGCAGCGCTTGCGCAGTACGGAGGAGAAGGAGATGCCGAAAGTGTCCGAAGTTGATCAGCTGACCATCAGCTGTACATGGCGCTTGGGCACTTCTTAGCGACGGCTTTGTAAGAGGGCCCCTCGCGGGCTCGCTTCGCTCGCCACGCTTCGGGCACGGCCTCGCTGCGCTCGGCAACTATTTATTCTAACTCTATGTCCACTTGTATAGTAGGGAATGAACCTGGACATAGGGTGAGAATAAAAGCGCAGGCGCTGTGTACAGCTGATGATCAGCTGTTGAACTTCGGAGACTTTCGGCGTCTCGTTTGTCCTCCGTACTGGGCCTGCGCAGTACAGGGCGGACACTATATGATAGGGGACTGTATTCGACAAGACACCGGCAAGATCTCGATATTGGTAGAATGTCTGAAAGTTGGTGGCAACAAGTGTCTGAAAGTGCAGACAAAAATAAAAAGTGACAGTGACAAAAAAATATTGTATATGAAAGCTCTGTACATATCAAATCATGTATTACTTTTTAGTAATCTTAGCCTATTTGAGGGAGTAACCAGTGATTGATTTTTTTAGGATGTAATTGTGTCTCATAATGTGAAAGAGAACATGCTGAGTCCTGCTTCTACTTCCATTAAAAGTGAAGAAAGATAGCAAAATAAGGAAGTATCCATATGAGGAAATATGATCTAGCAAGTTCCTCTGTCACGTGTGGATGAGACAATGTCACTTATACAGGCAGATCACAGTATAAAATAGGCTACACGAAGATAATGGTATACCAGATAATGACACACAGAATAGTACTCCACTGATCAGATGACCAGAGCAATAACAATTATCTAGTTTGAAGGTCAGTTCCATAGACATGTGATACAGCCAACCTTTGTAATTACAGCATTGTAAATATAAAGGCAACATGAAGCAAGCACGTGCTTTGTATTTATTAAAATATCCCAGACTACATAATAATATTTATTATTACTATTATCATTATTATGAATTTATATTGTACAAATTTAACAATGAATGTAACGATACCTCTCAATGCCCCGTACACACGATCGGATTTTCCGACAACAAATGTTGTATGTGAGCTTGTAGGCGGAAAGTCCGACTGCGTGTATGCTACATAGAACATTTGTTGTTGGACTTTCCTCCAGCAAATGTTGACTAGCAGGTTCTCAAATTTTCCGCCAACAAATTTTTGTTGTTGGACTTTCCGATCGTGTGTACACAAGTCCGTCGCACAAAATTTCACGCATGCTCGGAATCAAAGCTCACCAACCACAACATTAGCAGAAGGAGCCCAAAGGGTGGCGCATGACTATTGAACTTCCTTTTTATCGGCTCGCTGTACGTCTTGTACGTCACTACGTTCGTAATTGTTGGCCAACATTTGTGTGACCGTGTGTATGCAAGACAAGTTGGAGCCAACAACTTTCGAACAAAATTCCGCGGTTTTCTTGTCGGAAAGTCTGATCGTGTGTACGGGGCATAACAGTCTCAGGATTTTAACACAATCCCTTATATGCCTCACTGACACCAATGTTTCCCCACAAAGCACTGGTGCCCCCCTCCCCACTAAACACAGTGCCCCCCTCCTTCGCTATCAAAAAACATTGCCCCCCTTTTCCCCACCACTAAACATCATTGTCCTCTTCTGCTCTCAATGAGCACCAATGGCTACCTTTACCACTACTGAGCATCAGTGACCCCTTTTCCCCCCCACTGGGGTATTTTTCCTTCTGCTGGCCACTGATGCCAGGCATTGTTTTTCATCCCACTGACCACCAATGTGGGGCATTTATTCCTCTTGCTGACCACCAATTTTTCCTTCCTCTGACCATAAGTCTAGGTTCACATCTATGCGGTTGCGGTTGGTGGAACATGCAGCATGCAGCCCAGCAGAGCCTGCCTGCCTCAAAGCACCGCCCCATGTTGAGGGCATGTGGCCTGGTGAAATTATGGTGTGGGGTTCCACTCAAAATCCATACCAGACCCAAAGGGCCTGGTATGGATTTGGGGGAACCCACGCTGTTTTTTTCACAAATTCTTTAGCTGGCAATTCTTTTATTTACATTCAGCTGGCAGTGGGAAAAAACTGAAAAAAAAACGTTTCGCTCACCACGAACGCTCCAGTGGTCTTAAATAGCTATGGGGCGGGGCAACCCTGGTGGCCCGGCTCCCTGTGACATCATCGACCGATGCTTGCTGGGCCGCCGCCGACGACATAGGAGGGCGGTGCCACCAGTTGATGTCGCCGGGGGTTCCACCCCATAGCTATTAAGGAAATGTCACACTGCAGGGCAGGCAGACCGTGGGAGCGTTTGTGGCGAGAGGAGCCTTTTTTTTCTTTCCGGGTCTGTCGGTGGCGTCGTCATTGTGATTCATGACGGATCTACATCGGGGAACATTGGGAGGCAATTTTGCCTCCAACTGATCACCAATGCTGATCATTTTTTACTGCAGGCCACTGACGCAGAGCGATTTGCCTTCTGAACATTTTTTCCTTCCCCTGATCCCCAACACTGGGCAGTGTCTATTCCCCCCTGACCACTGATGCCAGACATTTTTCCTCCCTGTTACCATCAATGCCGGGCATTTTTTCCTCCCACTGACCACAGATGCCGGGCATTTTTCCTCTTGCTGACCAGCAATATAAGAGCACTATGACACGCACACTGTTAATTGTTGCACTGTGTACATTGTGTTGCACATTACATAGTGCTGTACATTACATACTCCTGGCCAAAGTGTTTATGGCTGCTAAATAGTTTCTGGCTTTTTAATGTGTATTTTATGTGTGTCTGTGAACCTCTTGCTTATGGTACATTAACATTTTTGGGTACAAGGACCATGGAATATGTGGGAATTGTGTACTGCAAAATACCTCAGACCATATTTAACCATGTCCCTTTAAGTCACACCCAATATTTAGAACAGTGTAGCCACACCTGTCTTTCACTGTGGCATGCCGCGTAATATGTAAAAGATGTACAGTAATATAAAAATCGAATTCCAGGTTAAACGAATAGCAGTAGATACAAATTCATTATCTAATTTATCTGCAGAAAAAATACATCAGCAGCTTAAAGACAACTCATACATTGCCATAACAGTTTCCTTTAAATCAGAGAGGCTATGGGGCACTTAGATATATTCCATGTGCTGTCCAACCACCTCTGCAGGCTGAGTGAAAATCTAACAGATTCCTCCATCCATGCTAAACAGTGCAGATGGATGAATCGCTTGTTGCGGCTATTATGTTTTGAAAGCCAGCTGTTAAAATACCTGAACAGAGGCTGCATCCGATTGTTCAGCTGATAATTTTCATAAGTGAATACATTTCGACCAATTCTTCAGGTACTAGCTAAAATTTGTTCTGTGTATGGCCAGCTTAAAGTGGATGTAAAGCCTCAAGATTTTTCAACTTAATGCATTCTATGCATTAAAGGAGTTGTAAAGTCAGGAGGTTTTTTTATCTTAATGCATTTATCATAATGCCCCTAATACTTACCTGAGCCTAAGCCCTATCTCTATCCAGCAATGTCCACGAGTCCCTCGGCTGTCCAGGATTCTCCTTCCTGATTGGCTGAAACACAGCAGGGGCGCCATTGGCTCCTGCTGCTGTCAATCAAAGTCAGGTAGCCATTTAGCTCCATATCTGAATGGACACATGGAGCTGCAGCTCGGCTCGAATGGCCCCATAGCAAGCTGCTTGCTGTAGGAGCACTCAACAGGAGTGAGGGCCTAGGAGCAGCGAAGAGGGACCCGGGAGGGGGATCCAGGCTGCCCTGTGCAAATCCACTGCACAGAACAGGTATGTATAACATGTTTGTTATTTTTATGAAAAAAAAGGGTGGGCTCAGGGCGCAGGGCACTGCGCCCTGAGCCCACCCAGTCGTGTGACAATAGCAAATTAATATTCGCTATTGTCTTCCTGATGCTCCTGGCCTGGAAGTTTTAGGACTCCCTGGCCAATCATGTCTCAAGACACACTTCCTGTTCAGCCAGGAGTAGAAGCAAAGGCCCTGGCTCTTCCTTCCCCCTGTCTCCTAAAGTAAGGTCAATCTAACGCGGGAGGGGGGGGGGGTTGGGTTTGTTGTGGTGGACCACCACCACCTTCTCGTCCATCCAGGGGGGGGGGGGGGTTGCTAGCGATGATTGCCGCCTTCCCATGTCGGCCGTCTGTCTCCTGCTGTGCCCCCTCAAGCGCTGCCTTCCTGTCTGTCTCCACTGTTTAAAAGGATGAAGATAAAGAACGAGTGGAAGGTATATACTCCCTACATTTTCTCCTTTTAAGTGGAATTGCTACTTTGTCCTGAATGGGCAAGTTAAAGGATTGCGTTGATATATGGTTGTCATAAGCAAGCAAATTTTACTGTTAGTTTCATTTTACATCATTCCACATTTAGTGCGAATTTACACATGTGATTCAATGCTCTGGCCACTGCGTTGCTGGCTGGCTAGGAGGCAGTGTGGTGCACGATTCAGCGCACCGAACAGCACCATCCCTTTTTTTTGTTTTGTACCAGCCCTATTTGAAGTGTACAAAATGTATACTTTATTCATGGCAATATCAGGCGGCACGTTGTGCATTTAATCGCAGCACAGTGCTAGGCTGCATTGCAGTGTGAATGGGACACATAGGAAACAATTGTTACTGTGCGGTAAAATGTCTGTCACCACACGTAGTGTGAATTGGCTCGAAGTCTGCAGTTTTCTTGGAGTTTTTAATGAGAAAATAAAAACTCAAATAGTTTATCAGTTCAATCTCATATTTAGTTAGGACCTAACATAAGCATTACATGCCTTTGGCAATGAATGAGTATACAGTCCAGCAGCCACTTTCTAAACAAAGCAGAAACCACAATGCACTGAATCTAAAAAACCAACTGTACAATAGACAATAAATAGTATACGTTCAATTACAAACTTACTGCAAAACCAGTAGTAGAGGAATTGGAATCAATGAGTACTCACCTGCCAGGAGCAGGACCCCCCAGATTATTGTCAGGCGACTCATGGCTCAGTATCAGCAGCTTCTCACACTGGAGACAGATCTGTGCTCTGCAAGTAGAAGGAAGTTTTAGACTCTGTGCTGCACGTGACTTCAAGGAAATGAAGTTTTTACTGTTGGTTTCATTTTACATTGTTCCCTTGCGTCTCTATATTTTTCTTTCAGCCTTATTTTGAACAGAAAATAAAAACTCAAACAATTTAAAATTTAAATTCACCCTTAAAGGGTTAGTTCATCTTTACAGAAAGAATGTAAAGGTGAACTAACACCAGATACTTTCCCCACTGCCCCCGATCCCCACTGTATTTACCTCTGGGGTTGTCGAGCTGTCAACAGCCCTGCAGCCAGTCCAGCGGTCAGGGGATTAGAAATCCCAGCTCCTCTTCCTCTTTTCCATCAGCACTTTCGGCATGGACCAGAATGATTCTGATTGATCAGCGCCAGTTACAGTGACAGCACTGACCAATCAGAATCGATCTGGTCCTTCCTGAAAGCGCTGCTTTTACATTCTTTCTGTAAAGGTGATCTAACACTTTAAGCTGGCTCTACACTAATAGAATTTTCTTCAAAATGTTTCAATCTTTTGTGGGATCAAATCGACATTCGATGACTAGACACAAAAATCAATGGGGCAGGATGGAAAATTTATCTTAAACAAATTAATTTCTAACAGTGTATGTCGTTTTTGTTCGGGAATTACATTTACTCCAAAGTCGAATGTTAAAAGCAAATGAAATTTGATGTACTTTTGAACGACATTTGTCTAGTCATTGAATGTACAAAGAATCTTTATACACTCTTCATTCAAAAATCTACTAGTGTATACTAGTGTATAGCCAGCTTTATATATAGTTACGATCTAACATAAGCATTACATTCCCATGGCATTCAATGGATACACAGTTCAACAGTCCCCTTCAGTGACAGCAAAAACCTCTTGGAAAAATAAAGTAGAAATAAAGAAAAGAAAGAAGTAGAAATAAAGGCAATCTTTTTGGATATAACCCTGTCAGTTTTTTTTTTTGCCACCTGTCTACCATTGGAGAGATTTTACTTTTTGTCTCATAGCCAAAATAGGAAGCGGGAGGAAATCCCTCCAAAGTGATGGAATACCTGGTTGTCCCCAGGGTCAACAGAACTAACGTCCCCATTGGAAGATTTATCTTCTACTCCTGTTCAGGTGATAACCCAAATTTTTGTATTCTCTTTTACTTTTACTCTCAGCGATAACAGCACAAAGAGAGAGGGTAAATCTCCAAAAATGGGCACAAACAGCAATAAAAACCTGACAGACGTTCTAATTCCTCTCCAATCTGTCTAGAACTAAATAATTGTAAAATGTGCTGGAGAGATGTGGAATTACTCTTACTACAGGAACATTTTATGTTTTGAGATCTTTCTCTATTCACTTCTTGACCTTTTAGCTAAGATCAAGAGAGATCTCCTTATGCGATGATGTGGCTGCAGTCTTACTCAACCTTACCCCCTTATCCAGAAAACAGTATCACAAATCCCTTCTCAAACGCCTCCTGAAAGAGGTTGTAACCCTAAAAAAAAAGAGAGATCCTGTTCCTTTAAAGCAGGTTAAACAGCATAGTGCTTGTGCTGTCTAGCTGCTGTGCCAGCCCCTCTGTTCTAATAAGGTATACTTCGCAGTATTAATGCTTTCTTAAAATTATGATGGTAAATACCTTCTTTCAGATCGCCACTTTGTGGTCATGTGACCTCCCGCCGCTATCCTCCCCTGATCTAAGGGCTACAGCGGGAGGGGCTGAGCAGACAGCACAGCGGCCCCGTGACCTCCAGGCTGACATCAGAGGGGGATCCCAGTTCCTCCCACTGTAGCCCTTAGATCGGGGGAGGGGAGTGACTGGAGGTCACATGACTGAACAGACAATCTGATATAAGGTATTTATCTAAATCATTTTATACAAACATTACATTTTCTCCTTTCTTTATACGTCTTAAAATTGCTTAGACCCTAGTTGGCCGTCCCACACCAGTCTGCTCCACATGTACTGGTACCTCTACGTATATGTCTGAGGGACCCTCCTTTAAACCTGAGTTGGTCTCTATTTTTTCTATGTGGTCCATTCAGCAAGGTTTCCAGACCAGGGACGTGTCAGGGGAGGCAGGTGAGGCGGAGCCTCGTCTGCCATGAACATAAAAAAAAAAATCGAGATTCAAGGGTCATAGCTTGGCGACCTGGGGTCACAGGTAGCTGAAGTCCTACCCCACCACTGGTCAAAATTTGGGGCTTTTACGACCTATGGTTCCGGAGATACGGGGCTCCTTGCACAGCCTGTCAGAAGCTACATACAGAGCGGCCAGTTTAAATGCAAGCTGGCACACTCTGTTTGCAGCAGACTGAGAGGATGAGCTCACAGTGCCTCTCACTTCTTGTCAGAGGCACTGAGCTCAATGGACAGCTTGGAATCTTGGACCAATGCACGCCTCTCACTGCAGTGTCATAGAATGGGTCATGTGTCTAAAAGACAAATGCTCCCCTCCAGTCAGGCCCTCTTAACTTCAGGGAAAAAAACATGTGTTTATGGGTATAAGATTTACCCACAATCCCATGTTTTTCTCACACAGTTAAGAGAGGGAATGAGAATCTGCTGCTGTTGAAAAGGTACTATTTTAATCAAGCTAAATCATATATTTATATTCTATATGTTATAACATAATAATTTATTATTTATCTATTTACTGTGAAATGTACAAGTTTACACTGAACAAACAAAGAAATACTGATGTTCAAACTGGGTTAAGTAAAGAATAATGTAACAATATGTATCGTTTGAGTGATTACAATATTATAAACAAACTACACTGAAATTAATGCCTGTAAAAAGTATTGGCCACAATATTATAAGAATATATATAATATATTATATATATTATACTATATATATTACATAATATAAGAAATATGGATATACAAATTGAAAGTATGTGATTGAAGAGCTGAAGAAGTCAGTTTCCTGAATAATCTGCATGGAAAAAAAACAAAAAGGCGGCTGTGACCATCCCTATCCTGAAAATCAGTGTAACCCTTCCGACCCCAGAAGAGGACACATGGTGCTGCTAGCAATACCACACCTTTTGGGAGAGGAATAGCTACATGAAAAGCCTAGTTTTGAAGTAGAAGAGGCAGTTTGCTTATTCAAGTAGAATATATTCCCAGTGTCCGCAGCTTGTGTAATGGAATTACATTACAGAGCAGGAAGACTTCCCTTGTGAACATCCCCCATCAATCTTTTCGGCTTCTAAAATTATTCTTTTAAAAACATCAACAGCAGTCTGATTTTCTTTAGCAGAAGATTCCAAGAAAGCAGCATTCCATGATTCTGCTAAGGCTTTTCCTTCTTCATAACTGATCACCCTTTCCATGTGCAAATCTTTCTTATTTCCAACCAACATTATGGGTACCTGGACTTTCCCAACCATGTTCAACAACTTCTCGTGGATTACTTTAATCACTTCAAAACTTTTAATGGAGGTGACTGAATATACAAGTATATATCCATTAATATCTATGGAGTAAGTCTGAGGGAATATTGAAAATTCATCTTGTCCAGCAGTATCGACTAGCTGAAGGTGATACTCTTGTCCATTTATACAGATCAGTTTTGTAAATGTGTTTTCTATAGTCGGGTCATAGGAATCCACAAACTGCTCTTCAACAAATTGAATTGTAAAAGAAGATTTACCCACGGATCAGTATCCGAGCACGGCGATCTTCCGCAACTTGGACGTTGGCATCCTTGGTGCCTCCACGGTGCTCGTCGTTGTTTAAACTCGGTTGAGACGCATCCACCATCACAACGAGGGAAAACCGGAGTGGGTGGGCGCACAATACTCGCCGTAAACTTCACCAGCACTGACCTGGTCCCGCACACCGCGCTCACACCTACAGCCCGGCTCGTTCCTGTGTGTCCTTATACTGTGAAATTACTGGTTGGAAGTTATAACTTCAAACTTCAGTAATTTGTTTAAGCCACCTGCTTGAGTACAGTTTTAAAAAATATAGTAAATTACATTAAAAATAATATATAATAATTATTTGTATATTACTTACTTATAGTAATTAACCCTATGCCACCCAGGCCAGTTCTGACACTTCTCTCCTACATGTAAAAATCATAATTTTTTGGTCGAAAATTACTCAGAACCCTCAAACATTATATATATATATATATATATATATATATATATATATATATATATATATATATATATATATATATGTATATATATTTATATATATAATAAAAGCACCTTTATGCAAATTTTGAATAAGTGTTCGTTTGATCTCATGACTCTAACAATCTCATACATACATAAGGAACTTGCTTCTTTATCTGAACAACTGGTGAAGGTGGAATAGGATCTTAAAACTTCTGTGACAACCGAAGAGCACAGTTGTGTAGTGGTTAGCACTCTCGCCTAGCAGTAAAAAGGGTCGCTGGTTCGAATCCTAACCATGACACTACCAGCCTGGAGTTTGCGTGTTCTCCCTGTGCCTGCGTGGGTTTTCTCTGGGTACTCCGGTTCCCTTCCACACTCCAAAGAAGTGCTGGTAGGTTAATTGGCTCCTGTCTAAATTGGCCCTAGTATATGAATGTGAGTTAGGGACCTTAGATTGTAAGCTCCTTGAGGGTAGGGACTGATGTGAATGTACAATGTATATGTAAAGCGCTGCGTAAATTGACGGCGCTATATAAGTACCTTAAATAATAATAATAATAACTCAAAGAAATGGTGGATGAAAACATCAATAAATATCGGTCTGATTTGGAAATTAGGAAAAGGAACAAGTCTGACCGTGACATTGAGGATTATGAGAGAAATCAAGTATGCAGATGGCCCCGGCTTTATACCTGGTGAGGTCGCTCAGACTATGGTGGAATGCAAAGAGAGATATCGGATAATTCCTCAGCTAATACAGACACTGATTCCTCGTCTAATTTTTTACAACAAGGCCGGCGAGGAGGTTACCCCCGTATGCAAACAAGATCTCGGCAGAACAGGGAATAGACAACAGGTCCGGAGCGCTATCGCAATACACGAGGCAATCCAGGTCGGTTACGGGAGACTTTATTCAAAATATCTCAAGACGAGTTCTGTCGCCAGAGGAGGTAGGACTGATTAAACATGGCCTTTCCTTTTGTCCTAAGAGCTATTTAGACAAATTTCAATTAGATCAAGATCTGTATAGATTGTTCCGTAATGTAAGGTGGAAAGTTCATTTTATACATAAACCACATTTATATGGGAACTCAGGGGAACTCATTAGGTCTAAAAGTAAAATCCAAATCAGTCCACCAACCACCTATGCCTCAGTTGAGACATTTGTGAAAGAAGTGATAAGAGAGGTAAAACAGTTTGTCTCTCAATTATCGGGACCATACATTGAACAATTTAACACACAAAGAGAGATCAGCCCTGAAGGAACTTAGTAGATGGGAGGACATTGTATTGAAACCCACGGATAAGAGGGGATCGGTTGTCATTATGGATCCACAGGTGTAGGAAGTTGAGATTGTTCGTCAGTTAAGTGATCGAACAGTGTATAAGAAAGTGCCAAGTGATCCCACTTGGAACTTAAGAAAATTACTTGAGAGTATTTTGAAACCTGCATTTAAGGAAGGGATTATTACTCGTGATCTCTTGGAATTTCTACTACCTACTCATACATGGATCCCAGTATTATATACACTGCCGAAGATACACAAGGACAGCAAATCTCCCCATGGGTATCCCATTGTCTCAGGGAGAGATTCGATTTTTGTGCCCGCGGCACAGCTTTTGGATAAAATCCTGTCCCCTTGGTGAAACATACAATGTTTTATATCAAAGACACTAATGATTTTTTGCAGAAATTGAAAAGTGTACCGCAATGTCAGGGAGATGAAATATTGGTGACCTGGGATGTTAATAAGAATGGAATAAAGTGTGGTGCTGCGCTAATCCTAATGAGATAGGCGCATAAAGGCTCTGTGCTCGTGAGCGTCTTAAAGTGCATCAAAATAGGCTTTGCAAATATAACAGAGCAATAGAGAGATGACCTAATATGGCAATAGTGTCCTTATGTGCTAATAGTGCGTATGGTCAAGAAAATCATAATAAAAATACATAATAAATAATAATAAATATAACGTGCAAAGTGATTGGTGCTTAAACAACACAGTAGCAAACATAAAAGTATGAGTGAATATAGCTTGGATAAAAATAACAGCTGGCTAAGACTATCACCAATCGCCAACTAGCTAAAAACAATATAAAACCAACACATTCATAGGTGCATATATAACCAAAGTGCATCTAGTGCAAGTTAAATGTGATTAAGTGCTTAACAGTCCATAAACATGCATGCAAATCTGCGTGCAAAATATTCTCAGGTGCAGTGTTCCTTGCGGCGGAAAACAATCAATCGCAAGTCCATAAAACATGTATTGACTTCCGTGCTAAACATAGGTGACAGTAGTGGTCAGTCTTCATGCAACAGTGTGCACATTGGTGGGCAATGGTCCCTTACCTGAAGGTAATGGGGTAAGCGCGTTTAGCCAATCAGAGGTATGGCAGCCTTTGTAGAGACCCTGGGTATAGTCTGCAGTGAAGGATGGTGGAAATATGGTCCTGTCCTGATCGCTTCTATTGTAGGGGCGTCTGGTCCTTCCAAGTAGTGTCCCGGGGTCACCCAGATAGATTAAGAAAGGAAGCCCACAATAGTGTAGTATTGCATGGAAGCGTATTACTTTTATTACAGCATAAACTACAGTACTTACATAAAACGTTAAAAACCGGATGGAGATCCGACGAGCGGCGAGCTCGTAATGGCAATAACAGTCTGTGAGTGCCTGTCCCGTCCCTACGCGTGACGTCACGGTCACGTGACTTCTTCAGGGGATACAGGGAGGCACTGTAGATGTCTTTAAGTAGCGCCCCATAGACTATAATGAGCGGCCATTTTTCCGGAGCCGCCAGGAAGTATTCCGGCGGCCATTTTGCCTGAGACTAGTGGGCGTAATCATGATAGTAATCGGCCAGTCACAGTAGCAGGGACGGGAGCCTCACAATAGTGGCCCCGCCTCATTTAGCCGGCCCACATCCTAATCCTTAATAACTGTCAGCAGAGGGGGGAAATAGGTAAGACGTACCAAGCAGCCAGGTGATCGTCCGTGTATGGCGGTGAATACCTCATTAGCCCACACAGGTCGACACTCAGGCTGGGGACATGAAGCTTCAAACATGGTAAACCATTAAGACATGTTGGAAGCAGGTAAAATTAATGAAAATATATTAAATCGCTATATCATACATTAAATGGCTGTGGAATCTTTTCATAAAAAATAATACTTAATATATAAAACGTATATTTAACTAAAATTATTAAAATAGGCAAAATTGAACGATGGAAAGGGGAAATGTATAAGGATAAATATATAAAATCGCACGGTCTGGGACAGGCATCTTAACACACTAAAACAATATGAGATAAAAAATAAATCCAAATTAACCTATACAGAGTCAGATCATATATAAGTCCTAATAATAGGTAAAATAAAATACGGCCATTAATATCGTGTGGACGTAGGTGGCAAAGGGAGGTAATCAGTACATACATATACTTATGGGTCTAAAGGAGAAGCAGAAGAACGGTGGGTATGTATAACCCACGCTTCTCTATTTGGTAGTGGTAGGATTCCCAAATTTTAGATGAGATCCCCCAGAACCATAAGAAACGCATCATGGCCACGGCAGACGTCGCATCCCTATATACGGTTATACCCCACCATCTAGCATGTGAGGCCGCAAAATGGGGCCTGAGAAGATATTCCGAGCTACCATGTCTACAAAGAAGGTTCCTGGTGAAATGTTTAGATTTTAGCTTAAAAAACAATTACTTCTGGTACAACAATACATATTATCACCAGCAAACGGGAATTGCCATGGGAGCAAAATTTGCTCCCAGCAAAGCTGGGCTTTTT
Source organism: Lithobates septentrionalis (assembly GCA_037952835.1). NCBI lineage: Eukaryota > Metazoa > Chordata > Amphibia > Anura > Ranidae > Lithobates > Lithobates septentrionalis. The sequence goes on from JBBDGP010000329.1 coordinate 2,566,596, forward strand.
ATGGCGAAGTGGGAAGAAGAAGCTGTTTTTAACAATCGACCAGAAGAACTCTTAATATATAAACGATACATAGACGATATTTTTATAGTATGGGAAGGCGATGCACACCAGTTACACAATTTTTTGGATAGACTTAATTTGAATGATGTAAACATTCGATTAACATGGGATATAAGCGAGCAAAAGGTTACGTTCTTGGATCTGGATGTTTTACAGGAAGATTCCAGTTTCTACACACAAACGCACTTTAAAAATGTTGACCGTAACAGCTACCTCCCATTGGAAAGCTGCCACCATAGGAATTGGCTTTACAATATCCCAAAGGGCCAGTTGATGCGGCTGAGAAGAAACTGCACGAAACTTCAGGTTTTCTATGAACAGGCAGAGAAGATCGAAGCAAGGTTCACTGCTAAAGGATATGACAAAAGACTTCTAAAGACGGAAACCGCAAAAGTCGCAGTAATGGATCGCAACACATTGATCAAAGATAAGACCCCACAGAAACGTTCGATGGAGGGACCATCGCTTATCCTCAACTACAATGCACAATACAGGAAAATAGAAAGAATAATTAGACGTCACTGGCACATTCTAATAACAGATCCACAGCTGAAAGAAAGACTGCCAAAAAACCCGAGATTTATCTACAAGAGGGCACCATCTATTCGTGATAAACTTGTGAAAACTGTGACAGAGCCCCCAAGGAAACCTTTTACGTTTTTCTCTGGAAAAGGTTTTTTTCCATGTAAAAGATGCTACGCATGCCTAAGAACAAGACGCCCCAATGAGAAAGTATTCCACTTTTCATCTACATCGACGGGGGACACCTATGAAGTTCGCAACTTTGTGTGCTGTAATACAGAGGGGGCCGTATATGCCTTACAATGTAGCTGCGGTCTGCAATACATAGGCCGCACTAAGAGACCGCTCAAAGTCCGCATCAAGGAGCATGTCAAAAATATTATCAACGGATACGATAAGCATAGCGTATCGAAACATTTCCTTATTCACCACAACAAAGATCCATCCCAGCTTAAATTTTGGGGCATTGAACCCTATGTGAGGCACTGGCGGGGGGGACACAAGGTTAGGACTCTGAGCCAAATGGAATCCAGGTGGATTTTCACCATGGACACCTTCTCGCCAAGAGGCCTCAACATAGAATTTGATTTAAATTGTTTCCTGAGTAATTTCTAATTATAAAAATTTTTTTTATTTTTATTTCTATTTTTTAATCTTTAATCATCAGTTCTTATTCGTCTACGCCGAAGAGTTTTTTATACATCTCATATATTTTATATCTTATCTACACACGCCACCAGCTTCCCCATATAGTGCTGATATGTAGGCATATGATGGGGTTCACACAATGTGGGGAATCCTACCACTACCAAATAGAGAAGCGTGGGTTATACATACCCACCGTTCTTCTGCTTCTCCTTTAGACCCATAAGTATATGTATGTACTGATTACCTCCCTTTGCCACCTACGTCCACACGATATTAATGGCCGTATTTTATTTTACCTATTATTAGCACTTATATATGATCTGACTCTGTATAGGTTAATTTGGATTTATTTTTTATCTCATATTGTTTTAGTGTGTTAAGATGCCTGTCCCAGACCGTGCGATTTTATATATTTATCCTTATACATTTCCCCTTTCCATCGTTCAATTTTGCCTATTTTAATAATTTTAGTTAAATATACGTTTTATATATTAAGTATTATTTTTTATGAAAAGATTCCACAGCCATTTAATGTATGATATATCGATTTAATATATTTTCATTAATTTTACCTGCTTCCAACATGTCTTAATGGTTTACCATGTTTGAAGCTTCATGTACCCAGCCTGAGTGTCGACCTGTGTGGGCTAATGAGGTATTCACCGCCATACACGGACGATCACCTGGCTGCTTGGTACGTCTTACCTATTTCCCCCCTCTGCTGACAGTTATTAAGGATTAGGATGTGGGCCGGCTAGATGAGGTGGGGCCGCTATTGTGAGGCTCCCGCCCCTGCTACTGTGACTGGCCGATTACTATCATGATTATGCCCACTAGTCTCAGGCAAAATGGCCACCGGAATACTTCCTGGCGGCTCCGGAAAAATGGCCGCTCATTATAGTCTATGGGGCGCTACTTAAAGACATCTACAGTGCCTCCCTGTATCCCCTGAAGAAGTCACGTGACCGTGACGTCACACGTAGGGACGGGACAGGCACTCACAGACTGTTATTGCCATTACGAGCTCGCCGCTCGTCGGATCTCCATCCGGTTTTTAACGTTTTATGTAAGTACTGTAGTTTATGCTGTAATAAAAGTAATACGCTTCCATGCAATACTACACTATTGTGGGCTTCCTTTCTTAATCTATCTGGGTGACCCCGGGACACTACTTGGAAGGACCAGACGCCCCTACAATAGAAGCGATCAGGACAGGACCATATTTCCACCATCCTTCACTGCAGACTATACCCAGGGTCTCTACAAAGGCTGCCATACCTCTGATTGGCTAAACGCGCTTACCCCATTACCTTCAGGTAAGGGGCCATTGCCCACCAATGTGCACACTGTTGCATGAAGACTGACCACTACTGTCACCTATGTTTAGCACGGAAGTCAATACATGTTTTATGGACTTGCGATTGATTGTTTTCCGCCGCAAGGAACACTGCACCTGAGAATATTTTGCACGCAGATTTGCATGCATGTTTATGGACTGTTAAGCACTTAATCACATTTAACTTGCACTAGATGCACTTTGGTTATATATGCACCTATGAATGTGTTGGTTTTATATTGTTTTTAGCTAGTTGGTGATTGGTGATAGTCTTAGCCAGCTGTTATTTTTATCCAAGCTATATTCACTCATACTTTTATGTTTGCTACTGTGTTGTTTAAGCACCAATCATTTTGCACGTTATTTTTATTATTATTTATTATGTATTTTTATTATGATTTTCTTGACCATACGCACTATTAGCACATAAGGACACTATTGCCATATTAGGTCATCTCTCTATTGCTCTGTTATATTTGCAAAGCCTATTTTGATGCACTTTAAGACGCTCACGAGCACAGAGCCTTTATGCGCCTATCTCATTAGGATTAGCGCAGCACCACACTTTATTCCATTCTTGTTTTAACCGGGGACAGGCTGTACCCCATTCGGTGCATGCTGCTTGTCCTTGTTTTTTATTGAGATTGGGTGTCCATTCTCCTCTTTCTCCAACCCCGATCACGATAGCGCAGGAATACCCCATAATTATCTTTGGGATGTTAATAGCTTATACACATCCATCCCGCATCGAGCAAGTATTGATGCGGTGATAGGATTGATCAGAGAAAGCAACAGCTACTCAGAGTCGCAAATATTAATGTTTAAGAAATTGTTTCAAGTTATTTTGTCTAATAACTATTTTTTATTTCAGGATCAGTTTTTTGTACAGCTCAATGGAGTTGCCATGGGCTCAAACGTTGCACCTCCATTTGCTTGTGTATTTATGAATGAATGTAAGCAGAAGTACATTTATCCAAATTATTTATTTAAAACACATTGCGCCACCTAGTGGCACTTTATTAATGTATTTGCTATATGACGGGGCAACATGGAGTCTCTAAAAAGATTTGATGGAATGCTTAATGAGTATTGTCCTGAGATTCAATTTAAGATGCACATGGGAGGTATGTCGGTTCCATTTCTAGATACCAGGATTTACATTAGTCACAATATGATAGAATCTGATTTATTTACCAAGCCACTGACAGGAATCAATTGCTTTTATTTGATAGTTTTTACCCACCCCAGCCGCGGGTCCCGCAAACTCTATGCTTGCCGGCGGCCCGCGATTGCGACGAGGAGAGGCAGAACGAGGAGATGCCTATGTAAACAAGGCATTTCCCTGTTCTGCCTAGCAACATGACAGAGATCTACTGCTCCCTGTCATCGGGAGCAGTGATCTCTGTCATGTTGTAGTGAGCCCATCCCCCCTACAGTTAGAACACATCCAGGGAACACACTTAACCCCTTGATCGCACCCTCGTGTTTAAACCCTTCCCTGCCAGTGTCATTTATACAGTAATCAGTAGTTATTTGTAACTCTGATCGCTGTATAAATGTCAATGGTCCCAAAATAGTGTCAAAATTGTCCGATCTGTCCATAATGTTGCAGTCCCGATAAAAATCGCAGATCGCTGCCATTACTAGTAAAAAAAACAATAATAATAAAAATGCCGTAAACCTATGCCCTATTTTGTAGACGCTATAACTTTTGCACAAACCAATCAATATACACTTATTGCGATTTTTTTTTTTACCAAAAAATGTAGAAAAATACATATCGGCCTAAACTGTGGAAGAAATTAGTTTTTTTTATATATTTTTTGGGGATATTTATTATAGCAAAAAGAGAACAGGGACATAAAGATTCCGATTTAAGATTTATGATTCTGGAAGATGTGTATAGTGATAAAAAAGGGGGATAGAATTTTAGAACTGAAACAAAGAGAGGTATGGTGGATTAATAGATTATAATCCTTGCATCCTAATAGATTGAACAGGGATTATGATCTATATTTGTTTCTATAAAAGATATGAGGATTGATTTTTATGCTCTTTTCTAGGTGTGAATAGCGACACACAGGATAAGGCCCTTTCACACATGCGGACCGTTCAGGTCCACCTGTCAGTGTTTTAGCAGACCTAAACGGACGCTTCATGCAGGTCTGTGGAGTGACGGATGTCAGCGGTGACATGTCCGCTGACATCCGATCCGCTGAATCCAGACGAATTGAAACCCTATTTTCCATCCTTCTGTCGGATCGGATGAAAATGGACAGGCGGTCCGTTTTCATCCAACCCCCCATAAAGGAGAGTTGAGCTCTGACAGGTCCATCCCTGCACAGTGAGCAGAGACGACGGACCTGTCATCCGCCAGCTCGGCGGGGATCAATGGATCGATCCCTGCCGAGCAAGCAGAGTCCGTGAAAACGGAAATGTGTGTTTGCAAAGGGCCTTAAAGACATGAATGTGCTTGGAGACGAGCGATGAAAAGAAACAATGCGCTTTGAGTCCTTTTCCATCTGAAACGGGACAAGACAGGGTTGCCCCCTTTCTCCTCTTATTTTTATTTTAACGCTGGAGCCCTTTCTCTGTACTGTTCGGAGTGACCCAAATATTTCTGGTCTCCAGAAGTCTTCGGGTCATCACAAAATTGCGGCTTTTGCGGATGATTTAATATTCTTCGTATCTAATCCCCGTATATCCCTGCCAAATATTCTTCAGGCCCTATGCTCGTACGGTGCCCTATCCAATTATAAAATTAATCTGTCCAAATCGGCGGCTCTTAACATTACGCTTTCTCATTCGGAATTGCTTTCTATGCGTACCCATTTCCTCTTTCAATGGGCTGACAAATCGATTAAGTATCTGGGGGTACATGATACTTTTTCTCCTTTCACTCTCTCGTGTTTTTTTGTCCATTCATCACAGTTCATACACTCACTTTTTTACTCATCATCATCATCATGTTCATTTATATTCATGATTTCTATTCAGACTCACTAGTACTATCAATACACTGACATTACACTTTTCATTCACTTTCAGGCAGTCATCACTGGTTCACTCTGTACTTCTCATGAATTAGCAACTTGTGTCGTGTGTTCTCGGGGGGGTTCTGTATGTATGTCTTGCGTACATACAGAACCTCCCTGACGTCTTTAGATACTGAGGTATAGGCCTCCCTGAGGTCTTTAGATACTATAGAGCAGTACATCTCTCGAGGGTGGTGGATTGGAATTGCAATGAGAGCTCTAAGCAGTGGGTCTCTATGGAGAAGGAGGATGCCTCCATTCCTCTCTGATCATTTACTTAGCAGATATCTCAATTTCCTAAGGATATGCGGAACCACCCGTTAATTGGAACCTCTCTACGGATAGCGAGATCAGTTTTCCGTACAATGGATCTTTCCACATTGCCCTCGCCTTTGACACTGATCCTCTGTTATCCTGACTTCACTCCTGGCTTCACAATAGACTCTCGTGAAGATTAGGCCATCAGGGGAAGGTCTGCCTTCTCAATTTTTGGCCACAGGGAGGATTTCCTTCCCAGGCTGATCTAATCAGGATTTCGGACCCTCCCTTGGACTATTGTAGTACCGCCCAACTTAGACACTTTTTACAGACCTTTCAGAGAGACCATTAGGACCCTTACACCATTTGGGTCGATCTGTAGGAATGGGGAGGAGACCAAACACACACTTTCTTTGCTCTATGGATACAAGGCGTTGCCCTCAGATGGCACATTCCCGTCGTTTACACCCGCTCAATCAGTTGAGATTTTTATCTTGGCCCACAAATCTTCCCTTGCTAACCAGTATCAAGAAGTGGGATATAAAGTTCTCTTGAGATGGTACCGTGTACAGCACTTGCTCCACAAAATGGATAGGAGTGTCTCTGAAATGTGCTGGCCTTGCAATCAAGTGGTAGGTATGATGGCTCATATATTCTGGCAGTGCCCCCTTATGGGCGGATGTGACAGATACCGTAAAACATTTGACATAGATGGATCTAAGTGGGAATCCAATGGCGTACCTCTTGCACCTGACGGGGATACATTTCCAGTAATACAAAAAATCTCTCACTATACATTTGGTGAATTCAGCTAGAGCTTGCATTCCTTCACTCTGGGGGCAGTCACAGCCCCTGACCAAGGTCATGTGGTACACCAAAGTCAATGATATCTTACGTGTGGAGGAATTAACTACCACCCTGAATAATACTGAGGAAGTCTTCTGGGAGCGTTGGAGGCCATAGAGATATTTCACCTGTACAGATGGATACCTGCAGACAGTGGCCCAACCTATACCGGCTGATAGTCGAGTTTCAGTTAGTTACTTCTTGGCCTGGGGATAGTTGGTGGTGCCTGCTCACTGGAGGGTAATTCCCCCTGATTCCCTGTGCTGCCTCCTTACCCCTCTTTCTCTTATTCTTGTCTGCTTCTCTCCTTGCTCTTGATTTCCTAATCCTGCTTTTCCTTTGTGACTGGATACTCCTTTTACAGTGGATTTCTCTCATCCGCAAATCGGTTTGAAGTAATAAGTGCTACCGTTCTCCCTGTGCTTGAACCGTGACCAGAAGATAGTACATTTTTCACTACTATATTTTCCAAATCCTTTAAGTACACACTTTATGACAAGTTTAGATTAACCTCTTATTTTGGCTAGATTGAAAATTGATATTTGGCAAACCCTATCAGCCTTACGTTGCAGAATCACTGGCTATGAACATTCAGTTGGTATATTTCTTTGTCTATTTACATAAGAAGACCGGCTGTAACATTGACACGTTCATTATGTCTTATATGAGTAATGCTATTTGCTATGGTCAACTCTTGTTAAAAATTTTTGTACTTTATTTTAGCCGTTAGTGAAGTTGGAATTTAATAAGTACTGGCTGTGTGGTACATGTGACAACAATCTCTGGTATTCTTCATATGTCTGGGCTATGGGGTAGAGTGGCAAGACGGAAGCCTTTTCTTACCAAGAAAAACATCCAAGCCCAGCTAAATTTTTGCAAAATCACATTTGAAGTCTTCCAAAAGCATGTGCGAAAATGTGTTCTGGTCTGATGAAATCAAGGTTGAACTTTTTGGCTATTATTTCAAAATTTATGTTTGGCGCAAAAAAAACACAGCACTTCACCAAAAGAACACCATACCAACCATGAAGCATCATGCTATGGGCTATTTTTCTTCAGCTGGAACAGGGGCCTTAGTCAAGGTAGAGGGAATTTTAAAGTTCCAAATACCAGTCAATACTGGCACAAAACCTTCAGGCTTCTGCTAGAAATCTGAACATGAAGAGGAACTTCATCTTTCAGCATGACAATGACCCAAAGCATACATCCAAATCAACAAAGGAATGGCCTCACCAGAAGAAGATTAAAGTTTTGGAATGGCCCTGTCAGAGCCCAGACCTGAATCCCATTAAAAATCTGTGGAGTGATCTGAAGAGGGCTGTGCACAGGAGATGCCCTCACAATCTAACAAATTTGGAGTGTTTTTGCAAAGAAGAATGGGCAATTATTGCCAAGTCAAGATGTGCTATGCTGATAGACTCATACCCAAAAAGACTGCTGTAATGAAATCAAAAGGTACTTCAACAAAGTATTAGTTTAAGGGTGTGCACACTTATGCAACCATATTATTTTAGTTTTTTATTTTTACTTCCCTCCACCTAAAAGATTTCAGTTTGTTGTTCAACTGAGTGTTACAGTTTATACGTCACATTGAAGGTGGGAAAAGTTCTGAAATTTTTTATCTTTGTCTCATTTTTTTTACATCACAGAAACCTGACATTTTAACAGGGGCGTGTAGACTTTTCATGTGCAATATATATATATATATATATACCGTATATACTCGAGTATAAGTCGAATTTTTCAGCACATTTTTTTGTGCTGAAAGTACCCCCCTCGACTTATACTCGAGTCAAGCACTTTTCTGCAGCAAAAAATGTCATTTTCTGAACCGAGTTTGGGGCCCCGTATCTCAGGGCCACTTAGTGCTAGGAACCCCAAATTTGGTGTGCTAACCCAGTGGAACTGGGTCCACAACATATCCAAAGCTGGAGTTCCTAGCACCAAGTAGCCCCGAGATATGGGGCCCCAAAATAGGTTCGGAAAATGTCATTCTCTGCTGCAGAAAAGTGCTTGACATTTTCTGAACCAATTTTGGGGCCCAGTATCTTAGAGCCACTTAGGGCTAGGAACCCCAAATTTGGTGTGCTAACCCAGTGGAACTGGGTCCATAACATATCCAAAGCTGGGGTTCCTAGCACCAAGTAGCCCCGAGATATGGGGCCCCAAAATAGGTTCGGAAAATGTCATTCTCTGCTACAGAAAAGTGCTTGACATTTTCTGAACCGATTTCTGGGGCCCTGTATCTCGGGGCCACTTGTTGCTAAAAACCCCAGCTTTGGATATTTTATGGTGATAGTTCCACTGGGTTTGCACACCAAATTTGGGGTTCTTAGCACTAAGTGGCCCCGAGATACGGGGCCCCAAAGTCGGTCAACTGTGTCCATCTGCAGCAATGTCATTTCGGGACCCTTTGGGTTCAGAGACCCCAAATTTTGGCTGCAGCTAGGGGGCATCTAGGAACCCTTAACTACCGAGTTTGAAGTTCAGGGGACCTATGGCTGCAAATGGGCACGGTGAGGCATGCAAATGGGCTCAGTGAGGTTGCAAATGGGCATTGTTGACCCTCTTTTCCACTTACAGTAGCTGTGCATTTCTCACCCTCGTCTTATACTCGGGTCAATAAGTTTTTCCCATTTTTTTTGTGGTAAATTAGGGCCTCGACTTATACTCGGAACGACTTATACTCGAGTATATACGGTATATATATATATATATATATATATACACATATATATATATATATATATATATATATATATATATATATATAGAACACCCTAGGGAATAAAATGGTGGTTGTTGCAACTTTTTATGTTACACGGTATTTGCGCAGCAATTTTTCAAACCTTTTTTTGGAAAGAAACTGTTTCATGAATAAAAAAAAAACTCTAAAATTAGCCCAATTTTTTTTATATACTATGAAAGATGAGGTTACGCCAAGAAAATAGATACCCAACATGTCACTCTTTAAAATTGCGCCCACTTGTGGAATGGCGCCAAACTTCAGTACTTAAAAATCTCCGTAGGCGACGCCTTAAAATTTTTTTACAGGTTACGTGTTTTTATTTTTTTTTTAACATAAAGTTTATTTAAAGTTTCAAACAAATTAAAACAAACTTTACATTGCCAGGTTATACCGTTATACAATCATACATCAAACTTTCTTTTTCACATATCTGCATATTCACAAGTATCAGCAGCAGTTGCATTAGTAGATAATCACCAATCTTATATCTAGTAGCTCCTAACCCGTTACACAAATGAAGAAACAGGAATCTATGGGGGGGGCAGGGGGGACCAGGGATTGCCATAGCTGTTTGGTAGGTGGCAAGGGCTGGTTCCACTGCAGCAGTATTGCTTTCCTAGCATAGAATGTAGTATAAAAAAGGAACAGCTTCTTACTCCACGGGAGTTCCAGAAAGTCACATATACCTAAGAGGAGAGGAATCAGGCTGTATGGAACTGAAAACTTCCCGATAGTATTAATGTCAGTTAGGACTTCTTTCCAGAATTCCATCACTTCAGGGCAAGACCAAGTTATATGAAAGAAGTCAGCACCGTCAGAATTACATCTAGGGCATTTAGCTGTACAGTCAGTGTAAATTCTTGCCAGGTGTGCCGGAGAGTAGTAGGCTCGATGAAGGAAATTCAGCTGAATGAATCTGTCTCTGGCTGAAATTACAAGGGGCAGATATTGTTGGACACCTTCCTCCCAGTCATCGTCCGCTAGTTCTGGAATATCCCTCTGCCAGAGTGCAAATAGCTGGGAGACCTTAGACGTATCTAGCGTAGCAAACATATTGTACAAGGTAGATAGCGTTCTCGCCCCATCAGGGAATCTAAGCTCGCTCTCTACTGCTGACATCTTAAGAGTAATCAAGGAGGGGAACTGGGATCGATAGGCATGGCATAGTTGGAGAAACCTGAAGAGCATATGGTTCGGCAGGTCACGATTGCGCTTTAACCACTTGACGATCGCCTCACGCCGATGTACGTCAGCAAGGTGGCACGGACAGGCAAAATCAAGTACATGCACGTGATTTGCCTTCCGCGGGTGGGGGGTCCGATCGGACCCCCCCCCGGTGCCCGAGGCGGTCGCCATTTCTTCCCGGGCGATGAGAGGTCAGGGGGAGGCCATCCATTGTTGGCCACCCCCTCCCGATCGCTCCCGGCGAATGAAAATGCTTCCTTTCCCTCTGTAATGTAAACAGAGGGAAAGTAAGTGATGTCATCCCTCCTCGAGCCGGTCTTTTCGATCCGGCGCCGAGGAGAGAAGACATCAAGTAAGTCTGCACAACACTACACTTCCAGTAGAACACGCCAGGCACACTTGTCACCCCCTTCACCCTCCGATCACCCCCCGATCACCCCCCTGTACCCCCTGTCACTCTGACACCAATAGCATTTTTTTTTTTTTTGCATTGGTGTCAGTTTGTGACAGTTATAAGTGTTAGGGCAGTTAGGTTAGCCCCCTTTAGGTCTAGGGTACCCCCCCTTAGGTCCAGGGTACCCCCCTAACCCCCCTAATAAAGGTTAACCCCGTGATCACCCCCCGTCACCAGTGTCGCTAAGCGATCGTTTTTCTGATCGCTGTATTAGTGACACAGGTGACGCTAGTTAGGGAGGTAAGTATATAGATTCGCTGTCAGTGTTTTATAGCGACAGGGACCCCCATATACTACCTGCTAAAGGTTTTAACCCCCTGATTGCCCCCTAGTTAACCCTTTCACCAGTGATCACCGTATAAGTGTTACGGGTGACGCTGGTTAGCTAGTTTGTTTTTTGTAGTTTATTATAGTTTATTATAGTTTATTATAGTTTTAGGGCACCCGCCGTTTATTACCTTATAAAGGTTTAACCCCCTAATTGCCCGGCGGTGATATAAATTACGTTTTTAGGGTCAGATAAGGTCTGCGTCGCCCCAGGCAGCGTCAGGTTAGCGCCAGTACCGCTAAAACCCACGCACGCAGCATGCACCTCCCTTAGTGCTATAGTATCTGAGCGGATCGATATCTGATCCGATCAGATCTATACTCCCCAGCAGTTTAGGGTTCCCATAAACACAGTGTTAGTGGGATCAGCCCAGATACCTGCTAGCACCTGCGTTTTGCCCCTCGGCCCAGCCCTGCCCAGCCCACCCAAGTGCAGTATCGATCGATAACTGACACTTACAAAACACTAAGCACACATAACTGCAGCGTTCGCAGAGTCAGGCCTGATCCCTGCGATCGCTAACAGTTTTTTGGTAGCGTTTTGATACAGTCGCTGACAGTCAGGAGCTTTTTTGCCTGTGAGTCTCACTAGTGTACCCCTAAATTTAGAGCCCGAAATGGCAAATCGAAGGTACACTAGTGAAGAGGCCTACACGTTTCTGAGCATGACAGATAGTGAAGAGGAAGTCACTCATCTGTCAAGTTCAGGCTCAGAATACGATCCAGTAGAGGACAGCGGCTCCATGACAGATAGCTCTGACGACGGAGTTGTGGTCCCTGCTAGGGTCAGGCGTACCAGACCCCGAACTTCTTCTGTCCTTGAAGTGCAAGAACCGCAGGTCCCTTGTATGGAGCAGAGAAGTACTAGCGCCGCTATTCCTTCTGGTGAACTGGCAAGCACCAGCAGCCTAGTACACCCTGGTCGTACATCCAGCACTGCAGTATCATGTGGTGACGTGGCGAGTCCCATAAGTGCAGTTCAAGCTGGTGAGGTGGCAAGCACTAGTAGTGCTGCCACCAAGAAGACAAAGACAGGCCCGTCGTGCCCATAGTGCCCTTCCTGCTGCATTCGCCAATCCGAATTGGGAACCCACCACTTCTGCAGCACCCGTACTTCCCCCTTTCACTGGCCAACCCGGAATTCAGGTGGAAACAGTTGACTTTACGCCACTGGATTTTTATTCACTGTTTTTCACTGAAGATCTCTATAGATCTATTGTGGACCAAAGCAATTTATATGCTAGTCAACACATCGCCGCTAATCCCCAGTCCTCCCTTGCCAGAGATTGGAGACCAATTACGGTCTCCGAATTTAAGATCTTTCTGGGCCTTTCCCTCCTCATGGGCTTGAATAAAAAGAGTAAGTTGCGGTCATATTGGTCCACTGACCCAATTTACCATTCGCCCTTGTTCTCTGCTTCCATGGCCAGGGCACGATACGAGCAGATTTTGCGGTTCATGCACTTCAACGACAATGAACTCTGTCGTCCTCGTGGAGACCCTGCATACGATCAGCTCTACAAAATTCGGCCCCTCGTAAACCACTTCAACCAACGTTTTGCAGACTTGTTTACCCCCCATCAAGTTGTCTGCATTGATGAGTCCCTGATTAAATTTTCTGGCCGCTTGTCATTCAAACAGTACCTTCCCAGCAAGCGTGCCAGATACAGGGTCAAGATGTATAAGCTCTGTGACAGGGCCACAGGCTATACATGTAGATTTATGGTTTACGAGGGCAAAGATAGTTTCACGTAGAGCCGACAAACTGCCCTGACTACATAGGAAGCGCTGGCAAGATAGTGTGGGACTTGGTGTCACCCTTATTCGGAAAGGGGTACCACTTGTACGTGGACAATTATTATACGAGCGTGCCCCTTTTTAGTCACTTGTATGATCAACAGATTGGAGCATGTGGCACCGTGCGACCTAATCGCCGGGGCTTTCCCCAGCGGCTTGTAGATTCCCGTCTTAGGCTGGGGGAGAGAGCCTGCTTGAAGTATAATAATTTGCTCGCTATGAAGTGGAGGGATAAGAAGAATGTTTTCGTTCTCACCTCCCTTCATGCAGACAAGACGACCCAAATTACTACGGCGACTGGTGTTGTGGAGAAACCCCTCTGTGTCCACGAATATAACCTTAATATGGGAGGGGTGGACCTCTTCGACCAGTTGTTGGCGCCGTACCTAGTTGCCCGTAAGGCCAGACGCTGGTACAAAAAAGTGTCTGTTTATTTATTTCAATTGGCTTTGCTGAACGCTCATGTGCTATACAGAGCTTCAGGACGGACTGGATCCTTCCTTAAATTCCAGGAAGAGATCGCCATTCGCCATTCAGTTGCAGCGCGGATTTATTTATCTTGACAGCAACAGCGTTTGCTCCCACGATATATAAAGCCCTGACTCCAGCGCTGTCGGAGGTGATTTCACCACCACAGTTACATACTTCAGCATATATGCCGAAGCGTGGGGGCAGCAGTGGGTGGAGGAGCGATTTGCTCCTACCTTCTGCGGGAGGATGCCCCCATGCTTCGGCATATATATATTTTAGGCACAGGTTGCGTTAAATGTTTTATTTTTTACTATGTTTTTTTTTGTATTTGCTTTGCAGGTATGGTAAGTCTTACTGTTATACTGTAATGTTACTTTGTTTTATTGTTAACCATCATTTGCTTAGCAGGTACGCCATTCAGTTGCAGCGCAGATTTATTTATCTTGACAGCAACAGCGTTTGCTCCCACGATATATAAAGCTGTGACTCCAGCGCTGTCGGAGGTGATTTCACCACCACAGTTACATACTTCAGCATATATGCCGAAGCGTGGGGGCAGCAGTGGGTGGAGGAGCGATTTGCTCCTGCCTTTTGCGGGAGGATGCCCCCATGCTTCGGCATATATAAATGGTGCATGTATGCCCATCATTAGAAGTGGGTGGATGAAGGGAGGTATTCTAATGGTGGGCATACCCACCGATCAATATCTTTTTTTCGTTCAGCCCACAGGCTGCATGAAAAAAAAGTTTACAATATATGCCCAACAAGGACCAGCAACGTACTGGTATGTTGCTGGACTTTGAGTGGTTATACCAGAATGATGCCTGCAGGTTTAGGTATCATTTTGGTATCATTCTTTTCAGCCAGCGGTCGGCTTTCATGTAAAAGCAATCCTAACGGCTAATTAGCCTCTAGACTGCTTTTGCAAGCAGTGGGAGGGAATGCCCCCCCCCACCGTCTTCCATGTTTTTCTCTGGCTCTCCTGTCCCAACAGGGAACCTGAAAATGCAGCCGGTGATTCAGCCAGCTGACCATAGAGCTGATCAGAGACCAGAATGGCTCCAAACATCTCTATGGCCTAAGAAACCGGAAGCTACGAGCATTTCATGACTTAGATTTCGCCGGATGTAAACAGCGCCATTGGGAAATTGGAAAAGCATTTTATCACACCGATCTTGGTGTGGTCAGATGCTTTGAGGGCAGAGGAGAGATCTAGGGTCTAATAGAGCCCAATTTTAAAAAAAAAAGAGTACCTGTCACTACCTATTGCTATCATAGGGGATATTTACATTCCCTGAGATAACAATAAAATTAATAAAAAAAAATAAAAATGAAAGGAACAGTTTAAAAATAAGATAAAAAAGCAAAAAAATAATAAAGAAAAAAAAAAAAAAAAGCACCCCTGTCCCCCCCTGCTCTCGCACAAAGGCGAACGCAAGCGTCGGTCTGGCGTCAAATGTAAACAGCAATTGCACCATGCATGTGAGGTATCACCGCGAAGGTCAAATCGAGGGCAGTAATTTTAGCAGTAGACCTCCTCTGTAAATCTAAAGTGGTAACCTGTAAAGGCTTTTAAAGGCTTTTAAAAATGTATTTATTTTGTCGCCGCTGTGCGCAATTTTAAAGCATGTCATGTTTGGTATCCATGTACTCGGCCTAAGATCATCTTTTTTTATTTCATCAAACATTTGGGCAATATAGTGTGTTTTAGTGCATTAAAATTTAAAAAAGTGTGTTTTTTCTCCAAAAAATGCGTTTGAAAAATCGCTGCGCAAATACTGTGTGAAAAAAAAAATGAAACACCCACCATTTTAATCTGTAGGGCATTTGCTTTAAAAAAATATATAATGTTTGGGGGTTCAAAGTAATGTTCTTGCAAAAAAAAATAATTTTTTCATGTAATCAAAAAGTGTCAGAAAGGGCTTTGTCTTCAAGTGGTTAGAAGAGTGGGTGATGTGTGACATAAGCTTCTAAATGTTGTGCATAAAATGCCAGGACAGTTCACACCCCCCCCAAATGCCCCCATTTTGGAAAGTAGACACCCCAAACTATTTGCTGAGAGGCATGTCGAGTTCATGAAATATTTTATATTGTGACACAAGTTGCGGGAAAGAGACAAATTTTTTTTTTTTTTTTGCACAAAGTTGTCACTAAATGATATATTGCTCAAACATGCCATGGGAATATGTGAAATTACACCCCAAAATACATTCTGTTGCTTCTCCTAAGTATGGGGATACCACATGTGTGGGACTTTTTGGGAGCCTAGCCGCGCACGGGACCCCGAAAACCAAGCACCGCCTTCAGGCTTTCTAAGGGCGTAAATTTTTGATTTCACTCTTCACTGCCTATCACGGTTTCAGAGGACATGGAATGCCCAGATTTCACAACCCCCCCCCCAATGACCCCATTTTGGAAAATAGACACCCCAAGCTATTTGCTGAGAGGTATAGTGAGTATTTTGCAGACCTCACTTTTTGTCACAAACTTTTGAAAATTGAAAAAAGAAAAAAAAAATACATTTTTCTTGTCTTTCTTCATTTTCAAAAACAAATGAGAGCTGAAAAATACTCACCATGCCTCTCAGCAAATAGCTTGGGGTGTCTACTTTCCAAAATGTGGTCATTTGGGGGGGTTTGTGCCATCTTGGCATTTTATGGCCTTCAAAACTGTGATAGGTAGTGAGGAGTGAAATCACAACTTTACGCCCTTAGAAATCCTGAAGGCGGTGCTTGGTTTTCGGGGCCCCGTATGCGGCTAGGCTCCCAAAAAGTCCCACACATGTGGTATCCTCGTACTCAGGAGAAGCAGCAGAATATATTTTGGGGTGTAATTCCACATATGCCCATGGCATGTTTGAGCAATATATCATTTAGTGACAACTTTGTGCAAAAAAAAATTGTCACTTTCCCGCAACTTGTGTCAAAATATAAAATATTCCATGGACTCAACATGCCTCTCAGCAAATAGCTTGGGGTGTCTACTTTCCAAAATGGGGACATTTGGGGGTGTTTTGTGCCATCTGGGCTTTTTATGGCCTTCAAAACTGTGATAGGTAGTGAGGAGTGAAATCACAACTTTACACCCTTAGAAATCCTAAAGGCGGTGCTTGGTTTTCGGGGCCCCGTATGCGGCTAGGCTCCCAAAAAGTCCCACACATGTGGTATCCCCATACTCAGGAGAAGCAGCTAAATGTATTTTGGGGTGTAATTCCACATATGCCCATGGCCTGTGTGAGAAATATATCATTTAGTGACAACTTTGTGCAAAAAAAAAAAAAATTGTCACTTTCCTGCAACTTGTGTCAAAATATAAAATATTCCATGGACTCAACATGCCTCTCAGCAAATAGCTTGGGGTGTCTACTTTCCAAAATGGGGTCATTTGGGGGGGTTTTGTGCCATCTTGGCATTTTATGGCCTTCAAAACTGTGATAGGTAGCGAGGAGTGAAATCACAACTTTACACCCTTAGAAATCCTGAAGGCGGTGCTTGGTTTTCGGGGCCCCGTATGCGGCTAGGCTCCCAAAAAGTCCCACACATGTGGTATCCCCATACTCAGGAGAAGCAGCTAAATGTATTTTGGGGTGCAATTCCACATATGCCCATGGCCTGTGTGAGAAATATATAATTTAGTGACAACTTTGTGCAAAAAAAAAAAAATTGTCACTTTCCCGCAACTTGTGTCAAAAAATAAAATATTCCATGGACTCAACATGCCTCTCAGCAAATAGCTTGGGGTGTCTACTTTCCAAAATGGGGTCATTTGGGGGGTTTTGTGCCATCTGGGCATTTTATGGCCTTCAAAACTGTGATAGGTAGTGAGGAGTGAAATCAAAAATGTATGCCCTTAGAAATCCTGAAGGCGGTGATTGGTTTTCGGGGCCCCGTACGCGGCTAGGCTCCCAAAAAGTCCCACACATGTGGTATCCCCATACTCAGGAGAAGCAGCTGAATGTATTTTGGGGTGCAATTCCACATAGGCCCATGGCCTGTGTGAGCAATATATCATTTAGTGACAACTTTTTGTAAATATTTTTTTTTTTTGTCATTATTCAATCACTTGGGACAAAAAAAAAATATTCAATGGGTTCAACATGCCTCTCAGCAATTTCCTTGGGGTGTCTACTTTCCAAAATGGGGTCATTGGGGGGGGGGGGGTTTGTACTGCCCTGCCATTTTATCACCTCAAGAAATGACATAGGCAGTCATAAACTAAAAGCTGTGTAAATTCCAGAAAATGTACCCTAGTTTGTAGACGCTATAACTTTTGCGCAAACCAATAAATATACGCTTATTGACATTTCTTTTACCAAAGACATGTGGCCGAATACATTTTGGCCTAAATGTATGACTAAAATTGAGTTTATTGGATTTTTTTTTATAACAAAAAGTAGAAAATATCATTTTTTTCAAAATTTTCGGTCTTTTTCCGTTTATAGTGCAAAAAATAAAAACCGCAGAGGTGATCAAATACCATCAAAAGAATGCTCTATTTGTGGGAAGAAAAGGACGCAAATTTCGTTTGGGTACAGCATTGCATGACCACGCAATTAGCAGTTAAAGCGACACAGTGCCAAATTGGAAAAAGACCTCTGGTCCTTAGGCAGCATAATGGTCCGGGGCTCAAGTGGTTAAGGCATCAAATGTGATCAACCGTCCCTGAGAGACTATGTCATTCAACGTTGTGACTCCATGCCTGGCCCACACAATGGGATCAGGGATGGAATGGAAATGGGGTAAGTGAGGGTTTCCCCACAATGGGGTCACAGGGGACCATATCTCAGACCCACCCATCTGCCTGGCCACCGTCTCCCACACTTTTAGGGTCACACGCATAGGAAGGGTCATCTGAGAATTAGACCAAGGGCCTCTATGGATCCGGTTTCTAAGTTCCGCATATGAGCCCCGCAGCGCCGCCTCTAGTGAAGAAGCGGGGTTAGCCGGTTCCTCAGACAGCCACCATTTAACCGTCACAAGGACTGCTGCCCAGTAACACCTCAATAGGCACGGTAATGCCAATCCTCCCAGCGAGATAGGCAGCTGCAACGTTGTTTTTGCTATTCTGGGGGCCCTCCCATTCCAGACGAAGGAAATGAGAATGCCATCCAGGGGAACCCTCTGTAGCAGCCCATCCGCCTGCAGGCGTCCTGCCCCAGAATGTAGAGGAAATATCACCGACTTCCCCCAATTTACCCGGATTCCTGAAAATTGTCCAAACATATCTATAATCGATAGGGCTGTCTGCAGTGAATTCCCATCATCTCTCAGATACAGTAATGTGTCGTAAGCGTATAAAGACACTTTTTCCTGGAGCGGATCCCTAATAATTCCCTTAACCTGTGCTGAGGCCTGGAGGAGCACCGCCATAGGCTCAATAGCCAAAGCAAAAAGCCCCGGGGATAGGGAGCATCCCTGCCTGGTTCCCCTGCCCAAAGAGAAGGGGGAGGACAAGACTGTTCCGGTACACACTCTGGCCATTGGGGCCTTGTAGACTGACCTAGCCCAGGAGATGAAGGACGGACCGAATCCAAATCTACGGAGAACCTCCCAGAGATAGCCCCACTCTACGGAGTCAAAGGCCTTCTCCGCGTCGAGAGAGGCCACCATTTCATCAAGCCTATCCCCATCTCCAGAGGCCAAGACCGTATACAACCTACGTAGATTAATATCGGTTCCCTTGCCCGGCATAAATCCTGACTGATCTTCATGAATCAGGGTAAGTATTACCTCATTCAACCGACTGGCAAGAATTTTAGTGAGTACTTTGGCGTCAGAGTTAAGGAGGGAAATGGTCCGGTACGAAGAACATAGTTGAGGGTCCTTCCCAGGTTTGGGTATCACCACTATGATGGCTTGGGACATAGATGGTGGGAGGTCGTCATTCTGTAGGAATTTTGTAAACATGTCATGCATTCTAACTGCCAGTTCATCCAGGTATTGTTTATAAAATTCAGGGGGAATCCCATCTGCCCCTGGGGTCTTCCCTGTTTGCATAGAACCCAATGCCAATTGAACCTCTGTCAATGTGATCGGGGCGTCTAAGCTTTCCCTTGCGGCGTCAGAGAGAGTCGGGAAAGTCATCCCATCCAAAAAATTGTTTAGCTCCTCTGGTGAGTAGTTTGCCCTAGAGGAATATAGAGCAGCATAAAATTCTTTAAAGCAAAGATTGATATTAACAGGGGCTGTCACCGTGATCCCGTCATCCCTACACAGGTGGGCAATGGTGGAAACTGGGGATTGCTCCCTAGAGATCCAAGCTAGTAGCCTACCCAGCTTGTCACCCTGTTCAAAAATCTTTTGCGTTTGAGTTAACTGTCGTTTATTAACCTTAGCCACCCTAAGCAGCATCACCTCCCGATAAGCTACCTTCATATCCTGGGCTGTGATAGGGTTGGAAGTTAGGACAAATCTAGATTCTAGCTCCTGTGCTCTGGCCTCCGCCTCCTCCAGTGTAACTTTATTGTTCTTCCTTTCCTGGGGAATGGAGGCAGGTTACATGTTTAGGGTTATAGAGGAGGTCTAGTACTAGAATTATTGCTCTCGCGCTAACGATCGCGGCGTATGTAACCTGTGTGTATCTGGCTCTGACACTGGCCAGTGCCTCACCAGCCACTGACCTTACTGCACGTCCCTGCTCCAGACCTTGGAACCTTTGTTACATTTTTGAGGTTGCTACCTGTCTACATATAGTTTTACCCTTTGTTGTTGCTTTAAGCAATGTTGTTTTTAAAGCGGAGTTCCACCCTAAAGTGGAACTTCCGCTCATCGGATTCCTCCCCCCCTCCGGTGTCACAATTGGCACCTTTCAGGGGGGGAGGGGGGTGCAGATACCTGTATAATACAGGTATCTGCACCCACTTCCGGGTACAGCTAGCCGCAGCTAGCCGCAGACTCCCCGCCCACCCCCGTTGTGTTGTGGGAAATACACAGTTCCCACAACACAACGGGGACCAGTGAAGACGCGCAGCGCGACTCGCGCATGCGCAGTAGGGAACCGGGCAGTGAAGCGGCAACGCTTCGCTTCCTGATTCCCTCAGTGTGAATGGCGGCGGCAGCACCCGAGGATCGAGGGACGGCTCGGTCTCGGGTGCCGACATCGCTGGACCCCGGGACAGGTAAGTGTCCTTATTTTAAAAGTCAGCAGCTGCAGTATTTGCAGCTGCTGACATCTAATTTTTTTTTTTTTGGTGAAACACCACTTTAAGCAGATGTAACAAAAAAATAAAAACAAAGCAGCTGGGCAATCGTTATCAACATCATTACACCCTGAAACAGAAAGATAGAAAGAAACATTGTTTATTTTTGTATCTTTTGTTTATTCAACTACAGATCAAAGGAATGAACTTCGATATGCAGATAAAGTCAGTTTAAAGCAACCTGTCAGTTTTATTTTTAATTAAATGTTTCTCTGTTTAATCCCTTATTAACCCTTAATTGACTCAAATCAACCTTAATTAAATCCTTATTCTCTTTCTCCATTTAATTAATATTTCCCTGCTGTTTTTTTTTTTTGTTCACTTCTATTTTATAAACTATTGACAGGGGCGTAACTACCACCATAGCGACCCATGCGGGCGCTATGGGGCCCGCAGCCGAGTGGGGCCCAGTGAGGATAAGAGCACCGCCGTCACAGTCTCCCGGCCAGGGGAAGAGAGAGGAAAGGAAAAGGCGAGCTGTCCGTATCAGCAGAGAGCTGAATTGCCTGAGCGTTCATTAGAACTTCCAGTGTTCCCAGGGCTCACGTCACATAGCTCCACCTTTTTGCCGGGTGCCTTTAATAGACAGAACGCTGATCCAATGCGGGACATGTGACGTCATCAAAGGCGTCGGGCCAAGAGGTGGGGCTATGTGACGATGAGCCCCGGGAAGACAAGAAATTCAAATAAAAGCTATTACAGCGGGCAATCCTGCTCTCTGCTGATCCGGGTGGCTTGCCTCTTCCTCTGCATAAGTGGGGCTGTATGGGGCACAGGCAGACCAGGCTGTATTGGGCACTGGTCACGCTGTATGGGGCACAGGTCACGCTATACTGGGCACAGGTCACGCTGTATGTGGCACAGGTCACGCTGTATGTGGCACTAGGGCAGCTGTGGGGGGGGGGGGCTGTTTGCAGGGGTGCCCCATACAACATTTTGCTATGGGGCCCTGCTATTTCTAGTTACGCCCCTGACTATTGATAATTACTGCTTGCTTTGTTCATTAATATTTTTACACCTTTAACATATATTTACACATTTCACATTGAAAAATGAAAAAAAAAAGGTATTTAATTTGTAAATAACTTTTCAATGCTTTGTACCATTGCTGACAGCTGAAGTGTAAACAAACAGTTGCGGTAGGTATCGGTAACTGGTATCGATGAGTACTACAAAGTGTCAGTGCATCCCTGGAGGTAAGTTTAACCCTTTGGGGTCCAGAGTCCCCGTAATCAAGGGTGGAGGGTTCTTTCCCACCCAAATATTTCTATGAACCTCCAAAATTTCCGGGTCCCAAATAGGCAATTATTAATGCAGGGAGAACTGTAAGTCAACCCACTCCTTTATGCCCAACTCTGTCGGAACCTCTCACAGTGCACGGGTGAAAACCCCTGACTACACTGACTGCACCAACCATTTCCACTAAAGGGACAATAACTTAAATATGAGCGAAACATAACACCCGTCCAGAACCCATCCTTGGTTTCCTGTACAATATATATACTTTAAGATGTTCTATCAGGGACAATGTGATCAATGACTCATATACTTTAAGATCTTTTGTCAGGGACAATGTGATCAATTACTCATCACTGGTCATAAGACCTGTTCTGAAGGGATGTGGAATTACCCTTACTGCAGTAACATTATATGTTTTGGGGATCTTTCTTTTATTTTACTTATAGCAATAAGGCTAAGCAATAAAATAAAGCTATGCTATTGTTATACTATAGTACATGTTGAAATTCCCTTCTGTGGTGGGGCATGTTTTTCCCTTTAGTACTTTTTTCTGCAGCCCTCAAGGTTCTTTCAGACACGGATCTGTGTTTCCCCATTGCCCATAGCATTGATTTTCAACATCTCATGTAAAATGTTTCTAATCTATGACTGAAGCATGCCTACAGTGACCATGTATCTTGCTTGCAGTCTCTGACCATCTTTTGCATCATGTCTGCAGTCACTGAATGTTTTCTGTACCACGTCTGCAGTCTCATATCATGTCTTGTATCATGTCTGCACCCTCTGATTATCTCCTGTACTATGTCCGCAGTCTATGACCATCTCCTGTACTATGTCTGCAGTCTATGACTATCTCCTGTACTGTGTCTGCAGTATTTGACCATCTCCTTTTCAAGGTTCACAGTCTCTGATCATCTCTTGTATTCTATCCACAGGGTCTGACCATCTCTTGTTTTTTTTATTCACAGTCTCTGATCATCTCTTGTATAATGCCTATAGTCTTTGACTCTATCCTGTTATGTATCTGCTGTGTCTGACACTGAATATTCACTGAATGTTATGTGTGGCCCTTTCCATTGACTTCCACTAGCTGGAAACCAGACCTGACTTGAAGCCCTCCACATCAAGAAAGTCATCAGCCACTGTCCTAGACCATGCTGATCTCAGAACTCACTCTGGAGCAATTAGAGTGCTAGGAGATATCTTTAGCCGAGAGGGGAAAAAAAGCAGATGCATCTTCTTCTCTACAGTCACATTAAAGTGGTTGTAAACCTCCAACATGAAATATAAAGAAAGCATATCCCTTTATAGTGTGTACTTGTCTCAATTTAGGGCACTAAGTGTAATCTATGTCTGCTGACTATTCCTCTGCTATCAGCATGAGTCACTTCTGACAGGCTTTCCTGACGCCAAGATATAAAAAGGTAAAAGGGGAGGGAGCTCCAGCACACAGCCTGCGAATGACAGCCTCAGCTTTGTTCCTGTGTGCTGTGCGAAGAGGGGCTTTCCCTTCCCTCCAACCAGTGCTCAGAGCTCTCTTCACTGAACTCTGGGGAGTGTAACTTCAGCTCCCCACCCCCTGGAGATCAGCTTTAAGTGTAAGGCCTGGTTCACAAGGGAATATGAATCCGCACCCTGGGTGCATTTGGGGCCATGCACCCGCACAGATGTCACTTTGGGAGCAGCTGCTGTGTCTCTGCAGCCACTGCATTCCATCTGACAACAATAGGACTAGCTGCACAGGGACAGCCCTCACATGTGGTATAGGTTCATACACCCTGTGTAAACAATGCCTTAGTCCAGTCCAATTTTTTTATTTTGTGTTGGAGAGTAGGGAAGAATTAGAACTCCCTTCATGTTTTTACTGCTAACTTGGATCCCTAACTTCTGGTTATGACAACAGTTTTACCAGACAGGAAGTGAGGAAAATCTACAAAAGGGAAACAGACAGTAATAAAACACTGGTAGAGAGTTCTAGGTTCCCCTACTCACAAAAAAAAAATCTGTTTCTGTTTCTGTTGCTGTTGGAAATGTTCAGTGCCTGTCTGGTGAAAACATTTTCATTTTGACAATATCTATAGTACCCCCTAGCATCGAGTTGTTTAGTCAGTTTCCATGCCAAGGGCTTATGGTGAAGAATTACGGCAAGAAAGGTTGGAAACAAATTCCTTTGTTCAGGCTTACACGCCACAGCCAAACAGGACCTTGTTATTAAGCTTACATTTTGCATCACAATGAAGTTGTAGGTGGCCTTAATGCTTATTAAGGATTAATGCTTATTAAGGATTATTCCCTTGAAAAAGTCACTGTGACGCAATGTGTCGGGAGGAACCAGTGACGTCTCTCCAGTGTTCATTTGCACGGGAGGTGTAGTGAGGAGGAGTAAGCTAACGAGCCTGACTGTTACGATACGCTTGATACATTTGTGCATATGTGAGTGTATTCATTTTCAGTTTCACTGAGCACAGCTGTTTATACAATATTGCGCGATGTTATTTATTCCTTTTATTTGAGAGTCAACATCCATGGAGAAGTAAAAAGTTTTATTTACCAAAGATGAGCGGAGAAGCAACAAGTTCTCTTGGCAAGTAAATTCCACTTTGAAATACCACACTTTGGAGTCAATCAGATCATTACATGTATGTGGAAATTCCAGTGACAATTTGTGCCTAGCTTGGAAGGTGAATGGGCACTTTATAGGTGGTGGTGATTATTGAACTATTATTTATTTATTCACATATGGAGGATTCGTTTATATTGTGATATCTATCACTGTTATTTATATTTATATTAACTTTATTATTTGTCGTCACAACTGTTTATGTGCATTTTTATGTTTTTATGTGCATATGTTAGAGGGCACTGTGCAATTACTAGTAGGTTGATATTAGCGCACTATTATCACATAGTAAATTACTTTATTAGTGTCAGATCACTTTTTGAATGATTGCAGCTGATGTCCTTTAGTAACCTTTTGTAATTTTATCAGTTTTTTAAATCATATCAGCGCTTTAGTATTTATATCATATTGGCCTTAATGCTGTTGTTGCAGGTCGGGTTCATCGATACCAGATGACCAGTACAGCACTTTGAAAGGCAGCGTTGTCACTAGTTCTGACTATCTGCAGCCATATAGCAAACTAAACACACTTTACATGCAGATAGTCTTCACCGAACACATTATCAAGACATTTCCTCGTTTTTTGCTTTTTACTGAACAATTGGACATGTCTCAAGATAATCTGCACGGCAAAATCTGTAACATGAACATTTTAATCTTACAGTATGTTTACTTCATCACTGTCAAGTATATCTGGAGGAGTGCTGCTGTGCATAATAATATAATGCATACTAATGTAGGCTATACATAGGTCGAATTCCAAATGATTTGTTGATCGAAAATGTTGCACGTTTTGTAATCTGATGGTGCCACCATTGATTTAGAAATCTAATCAACCAGTCTTTCAATTTCACCTCATGTTAGCTCGGAAAAGAAAATTTGTGGCCGGGACATCTTCTTTTCTTTCCAAGTCACAGCTCATGAGCATTTATTTTTCGTTTCAATTTCTTGCATGATTCTCCCATCATTGATTAAAAATTAGTTTGTTTTTCGAAAAATTTCCATCATGCCCAATCAATTAAATTTAATGGCTGTACGAAAATCGGCTTTTGCTGAGGCCCCACTAATAGTCAAAAATTACAATTATTCAAAGCTGCAAATGAAAAATCTTTCAGAATTTTGTTTAAAATCTTTTTATTTGGAAAAAAAATTTTCATTAC